>CM033791.1:2305737-2611086 GCA_019656835.1 Rhododendron ovatum
GCATCCCGACCCCCACTAGAATCTTTATTTTTTGATCTGAACTGTCTATCTTTTACATATTACAGAGTTCATCATTTCTACCAAGAATAAAGTTAATCGGGTATCACTATACTATACACTTGATCAAATAGAAAAAATCCATTTTTTAAATGAAATTGTATCTCGATAAAAAAGCTTTCTAAATCCGTTCAAGACATTTTTTTATGAGAATGATATAATTAACAAGAAAAACAAAATCAATGGTCTGGATCGTCGTAGTTGTGTCGTGATCGAATGACTACAATATGTTCAAGTATAGCACAAGACTTAGTTTGTTAACAATTACATTGAACATGTAGAATTAAAAGGTCATTACCAACTCAATTTTCACAGTGGTTAATCTAAACCATTAGGATTTCACGTGTCACTGATACCATCGTTGTCACTAAAATTAGAGATCATCGGATATCGGTGATCGCATGATCGGACAACATTTGATGCATCTCGAGACGTTAAAGTATGAGATCGCAAGATTCAACCCCCACTAGAGTCTTTATTTTTTGATCTGAACTGTCAATTTTTTACATATTACGGAGTTCATCAATTGAAATGATAATAAAGTTGATCGGGTATCGCTACACATTTGATTGGATGATAACTATCATCTAAAAAATAAATTGTTTCCCAATCAAGGAGCTTTCTAAACCTGATTAGGTTAATTTTTTACGATAATGATTTAACCAATATGCACAACAAAATCAACAACCTCTACTGTTAAAATAGTTGTTTTATTGACATGCGCTAAATAATCATACTGAAGATTATTAGCAAATGTATAACATATAATATAATTAGAAATTATTCCATCAGTGGTTTTTTTTTTTTTTTTTGATCTATTCCAACGCTTTTCTTAGGCCGCTGGAAAATGAGGGCCTATTCCAGTGTTTTTTATGGGCGTTGGTAAATGGGGGGCCTATTCTAACGCTTTTGCTTAGGTGCTTGGAAATGGTTGGCCTATTCCAGCGCTTTTGCTTTGGGCGCTGGGAAATCCCCATTCTAGCAGTGGTTAGAAAAAGCGCTGCTATAGACCTCGTATTGTAGTACTTTTTGCAAGCGCTGGTAAAAAAAGCGCTGGTGTTGTTCAAATTTATTGTAGTGTATTTAGTGGTAGACTTCACATGAATGTATAATTTTAAAATATAAATCCGAAGTATCACGTGACAATACTCCCATATTATTATATAATTTTACTGTATATACGTAGCCATAGCCGTACCATCATAATGATCTTGAGCCTTCTTCACCGTTACGATCATTTTCTTTGCCACTTGTACCACATTCCTAATCCAAAGAAAGTGGAAAACTTACAAGCTAAAATAAAATAATCCAAACTTGAAGCATCAGTTCATTCAGTTGAATACTTTATGATAAATATTCTCCGACAAGTGTTTATTAAGTGACACAAGAATAAGTAAACTGATCTCCATGGATATCTATTTCGTAGGAGTCTCCAGAGCCGGCTTATAAGTTTTAGAGGTCGGAAACGAACCTCTTGAACGAGACTTTTCCATATTTTCCATACAAAAGCTGGTCTATAAAAAGTTTCATAAAAAAACCATTATAAAAGATTTACCATTACAAAATATAAACACATAGTTATCCTAAAAAAAAAATGCAACCATTACAATATCTCAAAATCAGGACATGAAATGACACATCTTTGAGCAGTCCCAGTTCAAGTTTCTCCATTCGCATGACCAACGCTTCTCAGCCTTCGGTACAACCCTGCCTCCGACGACTCATGATCACTCCAAACAGAACACTCCTACAAAAAGAACACTAACATCCTAAATCCCACAACACATTAATTACATTTTTATGCCAAACTGAGATGATAGTATGAGAGAGCCCCCCTTTGCATATTTATTTGTACACTTATTTGCAGAGAGGTCCAATCACCCACTCAGATGATAGAAACAGGACATGAGTTATTCCTTCGTCGGCCAAACTCAAGAAGGCCACGACCATATCTAGGGTCCCACCCTCCAAGAAGGCCACCATTTGTAGGGTTACACACTCCAATAAAGAGCGATTCCGTGTCAGGACTGAAAGACATGCCAGATATCTCGCCAAAGAAATCGATCTCTTGTTCCTTCTCATACCCACTTTTGGCATCGAAAACATGGACGAAATCGGCAGGCTCTGCCATTGCCATGAAACGACCGTCAGATGAGTAGTGGATCGATCGGATGGCTCCGAGATTCCCCCTCAAAACCGTCACTGACTTGGATAGGTTTCGAGCATCCCAAATCCGGCAGGTTTTGTCCTGATTCCCAGTAGCAAAGGTGAGGCCATCAGGGTGCCATGCTGATGCAAATGAGAAATCCAAGTGACCAACCAAAGACGCGACCATCTGTAAAAGTACAAAAATTCAAATTATACCAACTTTTCAGGCTACACTGCTTACTAAAAATACTTCAGAAGAGGGAGAGGGTGAAAGCAATAACAGACAAATTACCTTCCCAGTTCCGGAGTCCACCAACATACCCTTTGGGTTATCTCCAACAATTATACGAAGTTTACCGTCAGGACTCATAGAAGTGTGCTGCAATAAAAAATAAAAAAAAACATCGCAAATTCCAAACTACCACTTCAGCGCGGCCTTATTACCATTATCAACAGCAATGAAGCAAGATACAAGCAGCTCCCTAGTAATGCCAGGATTCCCACCCACACACCAGAAGACAAAATAAAAAGTGATGGTTCTAGTGTTGTTTTAGACACACATTTAGCTGCAAAACCTTAACAATAAAATCACTCATTTTGAACCAAATTCTCCTCTTACATCTTCAACTCAGCCCCATGGGAAAGACTCATCTTGGGAAGGAGGGAGACAAACAAAAAGAAGACACAGATCCGTCTTCTTCTTCCCATACCTAAAACTATCCCACCTTAGACATATAGGCTGTGACACGACTGTAAACTCAAAGTTCAAATAAACGGGATAATCACATGACAATATTTGCAAATGGCAGTTCAGATGGTCCTAATTCAAACATAAATCACTACGATCAAGTGATGAAAAATACTGCCACCAAAAAGATGGGAACTTTTAGCCTGTCTAAACTCTACCAAGAGAAAGACGGAGGGAGGATGGAGCAGGAGAGAGGGAGAGGGGGCTTACATTCACTGGCCAAGGAAAGCTGAAAGTTTTAGAAAGCTGAAATTTTTCCATATCAAAGTCTCTAACTCCACAATCATTGTTGGCAACTGTTAAATGAACTGCACCACTGCTGGGCAAGGGGGAGTGAGATTCAACCTCAGTAAGTGAATAGATCCCAACACCAACACTAGGGCAAAAGAGACTACCTCTGAGCATTGTACATCTCTACTACATTAGTACATGCGTTATCTTCGTATGTTGTCCTCGTGCAGAAGCAAACTCCAGGTCTATCTAAATTCTGTGGCAAAAAAGGAGTGATTCGTCAATGCCCGTATTCAGATTAACACAAAACTCAAAGCAACAGAAGACAACTACTAAAAAAGGTATAATGCCAGAGCATTCTTCCATCTCGATATACATTTCCCTACACCATTCTGAAAAAGTTCCATAGTCTAATGAAACATGGTAGTTACTTTCACGATACTTCAGACAGTTCATAGGTTTTTACAGCAAATACTTATCAGGGCTGCAAGCAGGCGAGTTCAAAGTACAAAAAACAAGACAGTAAAGCAGAAAATCAACTTAATCTCAGTAGGTTAAACATTTTAAAGAGAACATGCATTAGGTTAGTGAGAGGCGAAAGATTTAAGTACGAAAAACTAGAAGTGAAGATGAAAACAAAAAATTCTCGTACATACACGGAAACCAAACTTCTGTCTTGGACATCAAAAGTGGGAATGCAAGCAACAAACCAAGGCTAACTAATTTCTGAACTCTCACACTTTCAGTAAATGTCACACAAGTAAACTCAACTAAGTTACCTTGCAAATGAGTTCTCCTTGAAACCCCCCAGCAACAAGCAACCTATCTTTTACTGCAAGTGCGGTAACTTCAGTCTGGGTAAATCCTTCCAGATGACTTCCTGGATGTTTCTATATGGAGCAAAGACGTCAAATTAATTTGTAGAAGACCAAAAATACAGAAATACAAGTTTTTCTCGTTTTAAGACACACACGCACACAACACAGAGAGATCGAGATAGAAATGGGAAGCAAGCCAAAATAGAGGGAATCATGAGAATCACCTCACATGGTGCGACATGACCAGAAAAATTAAGAACCTCAGTCTTGTTACAAGTTAATGCAGACCAATGAGTAACAGAAAAATGTGACATAAGGTAAACATCATGCTTTGATGTTGCCCAAACCAAGTCCCTAAACTGCATCACCAAGCACAAAATTTATGTCAGTCAACTATGCTACAAATAAACGAAGTAGCTAACTCTAGAAAACTAGACAATATTCTCATATATGTAATGGCGTTGTGCCATAAACTTAATTACATTATCATTTAACCTAAGTCCATCACCAACATGATTTAAGGGTTTGGGTATGTCATATGCAGCACATAATATCAATAAACAAGAATGACAAAGTTAGTGCAAGAACATGCATTACTGACATGCATGGGAAACTCTTATCTTGAAATGTCCAAAACAATGCAATACAATTTACATATATGGTCATTCGCATATACGGTATTAATAAATTTCTAAAGTTATGGGCTTCTCAAACCCAGTGATCAGCCTCTCTAACCTTTCACTACTAGAAAAACTGGATTAAACGGCGTTTGGAACACGGCGCTTGTACGGGCGCCGTCACAGAGAATAAAAGTGGCGTTCCAAAAACACCCAAAACTTGTTTTTCACTGACTCAACGCCTCTCAGTCTAACGGAAGCACACGCGTAAAGTTAAACCTCGTTCCGTCATTCCGTCAAGCACGCGCGTGAACCTAATAAGTTCGACCGTCTCTCTCCGTTTTCTTCCTTTGATCTTCAATCACTAACCTCCCTCAATCGACCGAAATCTTCTCTCTTCCGTCGATCGATTCGTTCTATCTTTACTCTATCACTCTCTTATCGATTTCTGTTTGCAATCGCTTCGATCGGAGCTATACGGTCGTGGTTACAGTTGAAGGCTTCACGACTCACCATATCGGAGCCCTAACTGGTCGCATCGTTCTCTACATTGAACTGAGAGGTTTCATGGTTGCGGTTTCCAAGCCATTTTTGCAAGGTTTTGAATTCTGCTCTTTATTTGTTTCCTCTCTATTTTCAATCGCTTCAATCGGATCGGAGCCCTAACTTGCCAGTCGACAGATCAGATCCCTAACTCGTCGAATCGTACTATAGAGGGTACTGTGAGGCTTCATGTTTGATCAGTTGATGTTTCAAAGACCTGGCACGTATAATGGTTCGATGAGGATTTTCCAAACATAATCAGAGTTTAAGACTTATAATAGGTTTTTATTGATTATTTTGCGAATGAAAGTACTGATGTTTTGGTTTGCATGAATCGCCATTTCCCTAACATCTGTAGACTTAAAGACACGAATTTCGCGAAGCCCTAGACCTCTCTATACAAGTATCTCTCTCTCTCTCTCTCTCTGTATTATTTATATATCTATATGTATATTTATATATATATATATATATATATATATGTCTATATAGATTTCTCCCTTTCTATTTGTCAATCGCTTCTTCAATCTTTCTATTTTTTGATCGTTTTCCCTTTCTATTTTGTTAGAGTTTCAGTTTTTTGGGTCGTTTTCCCTTTCTGTTTTTCAATTTTGCAACTCACAGATGCAAGTGGTAAGTATTCTACTTCTAATCGACGATATTCTTCCCTTAAAAGTGTTATACGTATACATATCGTGGATATTTGTAGGTATATATGCTCATAATCGATCAATCACTGCGTGTACCCTGAGTTTTAGGAACAATTTAGTAAATTTCTGTAATTTCAGAGTTTTTAGGGTTTTGAGGAGTATTTAAGTTGAGTATAATTGTGTATTCTGAAGGAATTCATACGATTAGAAGCTCAAATTTGAACTCAAAGCTAGTTAGGGTTTTCACTTTTCTATAATTTTTGAGTTACGTACGCGGGTCTGGCGTTGGTAACTTGGTTATGTAGGTCTCCTACTTGATTGATTGTAAAGACCATTGTACCTCGGGTCAAGCATCATTGTTCAGTAACTTGGTTAGGGTGCTTCATATGGACTATTAATTAAGAGTAGTGAAAGCAGACTCATTGGTATAGAAGAAGAATTCTTGAGCAATCAGATCCTTGAGAAAGTTAACGGAGCATCATTTTAATGTATTGTTGCAGTTTTGTTGGATACAGATCACTTCATGCTTCTTTTCTTGACAACCAGTTTTGGTGGCACAGAGCGGATCAGATTACCCAAATTTTATAGTTGAATTTGCCTAATTGAATTGCTAAAACCTTTGGTTTCCTACATTGATCCATTTGCTTTGTCCTAGACTTGTCATGTATAGGACAAATCAGTTATGGTTTAGATAAGTTGATCTTCTGTCAATCATCCATTGAACTAGTAAAGTGAACTGGTGACTGGTCTTAACTCTTGACAATTGCTATTGCTGTTTTAAAAGTTCTGATGTTTTGCTTTGATGTATGGGTAGAAGTTCTAATGTTATGCTTTGAATTATACATTAATTAGTTTTGCTTGGCCTTTGTGGCTGCAGATTTTTTGTAGTCCTTGGCTGCAGATTTTCTGTTGTTTGCAGGGTGTTATTTGCTTTGTCATTCTATTGTTTCTCATTTGATATGCTAGTTTCAGATTGGAATCTCACTTAAATCTGAAAGCCCTCAAGTTCAAAGGTAAGCATAGACTCTGTTTCTTTCTCGAATTTCTAGTTTCAAATTTGTCGAGTTTCAGATTTTGGAGCTTCACACTTAAATCTAAAAGCCCTAATGTTGATCTTCAAGGTTTATTGAAGTTCCTCACTTTACGTTATCATTGCAGGTCCAAACTCCAAAATTGGGTTTGCGGAGTTGAATGTCACTCCATGTAAGTACTCTCTCTGGTCTTCATCTAGGTCTATTTGTCTTCCAATAACTATATCTCTCGTGTAATTTAGGGCATGAAATCAAATGGTACATGGAATGGGAGCCTAAATTTGTAAATCACAAGAATTGTGTACTGTACTAGTTGAGGAGCTGGAATTAAACAATCCGGCTTATGTATATGCTTATGTTTAGTACCCATTTTTACATGAATGCATGGATGAAATGAGATTCCCATATTTCTAAATGACCTGATGTGTGTAATTTGCTTGTGAGGGAGCTGGAGGGGAGTGATCAGTGTGTGTGTATATATATATTCCAACAGTATCGTTGGATCAACAAATTTGTACTGTTGTTTTTTTTAATTTCAGGAACACTATGTTTGCATAATTTTGACCGAACTTGGTGCGCGCTTGTGCTTACGGGGATCGGGGGAAACAAGTGTATCTGAGTAAGCAATTGATCTATAACTGTGTGTGTTATGAAGCCTGTGATTATGAAGACTAATATCATAACTCTTAACTGTTTGTGTTATGGTGTTTTCATTGTGCAGTGATTTGTTAATATGGAGTTCGGCCTCATTTGGGCTCTTTGTTATAAGCTTAAGCTGCCGTTGAGGAAGAATGCTTACCCAGCAAGCTGCCACTGGGGAGTTCGGTCTTATTAGCAGTGATGAATTTGTTTTTTTTTTTTCTTGAGAGATAATACATATACTTTATTTTGATTGCTAGTTCTTTGGTTTTCTTTTTTGCTATTTTAACTTTTAAGTGTGCCCATTTAGAGCAATGAAATTCAATTTGTTCATTATAGAATGAGTAGGCCCAATGTTAAAAATAGTACGACAGAAGAATCATTACAAACCACACTGCCCCAGGAGACTCATTGATAAAGCACTGCGTCAGAGAGAGACCGACCCGGCGTTTTTTAAAGCGCCTACAAGATAGACGACGTTATTTGAAGCGCCTGCAAGTTAAACCGACGGCCGCGTCCCCGGCGCTAAGGAATAAGCGTCGTCAAATAATAGCTGGCGATTTTTGGGCTTTTACTAGCGTTTTTTAAACACCGGAAAATCTATCTTTTCTTGTAGTGTTTTATGAAACTAAGGTCTTAGCATTCGTGGCATAATTCGCTGTATCTTTCTCCGAATTGTACTAATCATTCTCTTCTACAATTGGAGTACACAGTTTGAGTGTAAACCAACATTCGTCCCATATCTCTTACAACTTCTACAAAGGCGGCATATGATTGGTGGTATGTGCCTATGCAGCACATACACATCACTTTCCAGGGCATTGCGGATAGCATTCAACTAGTTTTTACAATTCATGCTTACTTCTCCAAGAACGTTTTGCAGGTCACATTTCAAATGTGATGAACGTTTTGCAACTCTAAAATAGAAGAATAGTTTGTAAAAGCAATATGGAGCCTTATAGTCGGAGAGAAAATAATCTAATACAATCAAATACTGTAGCTGAGACCAAAACTGAAAAAGAGAAATGTCATCCAACCTGGAAATGAGGTATCGTTGATTTCACAGATCTTGAATTACGTCTGAACTCATAATACATACCCCCTTTCATTGTGACATTGCAATCCTATTCACAGCAGAAACATGAGGCGTTAATGAGTTTACATCGTCATGGCAACAAAACATTAAAAGCATCGCAATAGTAGCTGAGAAAAGAACCAATGGGCTTACTTTCTCTGACCGCTTGCCAGATTGAGGGATGTCCTCATAATTCTTGTACCATTCTAACCTAGTTTGCCTACACTTTTCCCTTGTGATATTAAGCCTCTCCCAAGGAATTCCTTGGATATCTTTGCCTTTCCTAGCTTGAGCGGCAGAAGTGTCTGCCATTTTGTTGTTCTAAACAGTACCCAAAAAAATTAGTCATTCTCATATCCAAAGCTTGACTGAAGTTACATGTAAGCATTACTCCAAACAGAACCACCAGTAAAGAGGAAATAACGAACACTAGGTGGTAAAATTTGCAGTTGTCAAGTATACAAAAACTAGTTCTAGTGCTCAACAGTCATCCAAAGCTACAGAGTTCCAATGCCTAAAGGCATGGCACAACGCGACTTGAATAGAATTAAAATGAATTATGAAACTATTGACCACCCCCGCCAATAAAGCTGATTTATACGGGAAGATTTTTTCTTAAAATAGGTACAAAAAAAGTTCTTCCTATATCTGTGAACAAAGTCTAAACCTGTTCAAGTAACACTGAGGGGTAGCTTAGTTTCATGTAACACTTCTAGAGATCACCGTATCAGTGTGAGAAACTTCGGAGACACGTGACACGACGGGGACACTTCGCAAGACCCTAAATCGTATGAACACACTATCAACGTGCTTATGTTACCTAGAAGCAAAGCTAAAGGGAGGAGTAGGGATCACGGCTAGAAACTTGGTCTAAGATCATATACTAACAATAAAAATTGGAGTATCCACTTTTTAAGCAAATTTCTTTTTCTGATGAAAGCCCCTGACAAACATATGTATTAGCTATAATGGTAGTGGTTACAATTAAAGATTTAAGCAAATTCATTAGACCGACAAAAAATTGAACATTAAAAAAAGATCAAAACAAAGCCTATGGTGCTCTCACGTGTAAGGATTACGAAAGGGTAAACCTACATATTGAAAAAGGCCAGGGTTTGAGTCTGCGAAGAATAAAAATTTTCAAACGCTCAAACACAAATCAGCAACTGTTATGAAAGCCAAATTAGCTAGTTGTTTTTTTACAACTCAATTACTTCTTTTTATTTTCTGTTTGAGCGGGAGAGTTAGTTGAGGAGTGCTGAGCTGGCAATTCCTGTTTCACTGTTAGGTTTGGTTGTTAGACGTGATAACAGATATAAGTAGGAGTAGAGAGGGGGAAGAGGGCAGGCAATTTCTGAGTTGTAACTACTTGGTGGAATAAGAAACTATCTTTCTTTTCCATTTCAATTCCAGTCTTCTTCTTCCTAGTCATTACATTGGTATCAGAGCCAGGTTTTCCTTTGCCTGTGAAGATTCTTTGAAAATGGCCGGTGGGACTAGAGGTCAAGAGTTCAAGGAGATGAAGGAATCGGTTCGTCTGCTCAAAGAAGGGCAAGAGAGACAGACGAAGGAGATGGGAGAAATCAAGAACTCGTTGAAGGATTTGGGGGATATTAAGGAGATGTTCACTGCTATTACTCTGAAGTATGATCAGATGGCTACTCATGTCTACAGGAAACATCCTCAAGAATCGTTTAGGGTTTCTGAAAATCGATTGGAACTTGCTGGGTCTTCCCATTCTGCTCCACCTTTTGGCACCAGGTATGCCAAAATCGACTTTCCCAAGTTCTTTGGTGATGATCCAAATGGTTGGGTATATGAGTGTGAAAGGTTTTTCGAATATAATTCTATTGAAAACAATAACAAAGTCAAGTTAGCAGTTCTACATTTGGAAGATAAAGCAATTCAGTGGTATCAATGGTTTAAGAAAACCCACTGTCTGGTCGATTGGGTTACGTTTAAACAGGGAATTATTGCTAGGTTTGGGCCTGATATGTATGAAGATGCTGTGGGGGAATTAACCAAACTTAGGCAAACTTCATCTGTTAGAGAGTACCAAGAGCAGTTTGAGATTCTTGCCAACAAAACCCTAAATCTGCCTGAAGCCTTCTTTACAAGTTGTTTTATCAGTGGGCTTAAGGAAGAAATTAAGGCTAATGTGTTGATGTTTAGACCCACGACTACATCACAGGCCATTAGTTTGGCCAAACTGCAAGAATACAGCATAGAAGCTATAACCAAGAAAGCCAAACAAGGGGTTAGGTTGGGGGACTATGCTTACTTTACCCAGTCAAAGCCCAATTCTTTTCAGAATGCTGTAAGAAGGGAACTTCCCAAAGAATTAGAGGAAAAAAGGGCCAAGGGTCTTTGTTTCAAGTGTAATGAAAAGTACACCAAGGGGCACCAATGTAAGAAGAAGCAGTTGTATGCCCTGGAAGGGATGCAAGAAGCTCGGGAGCAGGACTCTTCTTCTGAAGACGAGGGGGAGGAAACTCAGGGTCAGGAGGAAGAACTGCAAATCTCAATCAATGCTCTTACTGGTTCAGTTTCTTACAGAACCATGAGAATCCAAGGAAATGTTAAGAAGAAGTTGATTATAATTTTAATTGACTCTGGCAGCACCCATAACTTCATTAACCAAGAAGTGGTTAAAAGGGTTGGAATGGAGGCTACAGAAACAGACTCATTACCTGTGTCAGTAGCAGATGGCACAAAATTAGTCAGTACAGCTGTGTGCAAGGAATTTAAATGGGAAATGCAAGGTGCAACCTTTCAAGCTGACATGAGAGTTTTGCAACTCAAAGGCTATGACATGTTTTGGGAATCCAATGGCTGGCAACTCTGGGACCCGTGAAATGGGATTTTAAGAATCTAAGCATGGACTTCACTTTGAATGGCAGGAGACATGTTTTGAGGGGAGGAAAGAAGGAAGGGTTGACAGTTGTCAGTTCAGGAAAGATGCACAAATTGCTCCACAAACAGCCCCACGGCCTGTTAGCACAAGTGTTTGCACTACAAATAGAGGAGCAGTCAGTCACAGAGCCACCAAATACTGAGGTGGAGTTATTAATGGCCCAGTTTGGGGAGATATTCCAGGAGCCCAAAAGTTTGCCACCATCACGAACACATGATCACCACATTCCACTTAAGCCAGGAGTGGAACCACCAAATTCCAGACCTTACAGGTATCCTTACTTCCAAAAGACTGAAATAGAAAAGCAAGTTAGAGAAATGCTGCAATCTGGGGTTATTCAACCCAGTGTTAGTCCTTATTCTTCACCTGTTTTACTTGTTAAGAAAAAGGATGGTAGCTGGCGAATGTGTGTGGATTATAGGGCATTAAATCTTATAACTGTGAAGGGCAAGTTTCCCATACCTGCTATCGATGAACTGTTGGATGAGTTGTGTGGTGCCAAATACTTTTCTAAATTGGACCTTAGGGCAGGATATCATCAGATCAGGGTACATCCATCTGATATTCCAAAGACAGCATTCCGAACTCATGAGGGACACTACGAATTTCTGGTAATGCCATTCGATTTAACAAATGCCCCTTCTACCTTCCAAAGTCTTATGAATGAAGTGTTTAAGGCACATCTCAGAGATTTCATCTTAGTCTTCTTTGATGACATATTGGTATACAGCAAATCATGGAAGCAACATTTGCTGCATTTAGAACAGACTTTGCACTTGCTACAAAAACATCAGTTGTATGCTAAAAGGTCCAAGTGTGTGTTTGCAAGACAAGAAGTAGAGTACCTGGGACATATGGTTTCTGACAAGGGAGTTTCAGCTGAGGCCACTAAGATTTCTGCCATGATTAGTTGGCCAGTTCCAGAGACAGTTAAGGAATTAAGGGGATTCCTAGGGTTAACTGGGTACTACAGAAGATTTGTCAAAAACTATGGCAAGATCTCAACTCCATTAAATCAGTTATTAAGAAAGGACTCTTTTCAATGGACTGATGCTGCCACTGCAGCTTTCCATGAACTTAGGATTGCCATGACTCAACTACCAGTTCTAGCCCTACCAGATTATACCAAGCTGTTCATTATAGAATCTGATGCCTCTGGGAAAGGTTTGGGAGCAGTACTTATGCAAGAGGGCCATCCCATAGCTTTTTGGAGCAAGGGCTTGTCAGAAAAGAACCAAGCTTTGTCCACCTATGAGAAGGAATTGATGGCAGTAGTTCTGGCAGTACTTAAATGGAGGCATTACCTATTGGGAAGACATTTCCTTATCAGGACTGATCACCAAAGTCTGAAGTACTTGTTGGAGCAAAGGGTTGCCACCCCATTCCAGCAAAAATGGATTACAAAACTAATTGGCTATGATTATGACATTGTTTATAGGTATGGCAAAGAGAATAAGGCCGCTGATGCATTATCCAGACGGGAGGATTTCCTTGTTGAGACAGCTACTCTACATGCTCTCTCATCAGTTTCTACAAATTGGTTAACCTTGGTTCAACAGAGTTGGCAATCAGATGCATCACTACGGCGGATAATTACAGATTTGACCACAGACGCCAATAGTCATGCCGGTTTCCTTTGGGATCAGGGAGTACTTACTCATAAAGGATGTTTGGTGGTGGGAGATTCAGTTGGTTTGAGGGACAACATCATTGCAGAATACCACAACACAGCAGTTGGGGGACACTCTGGGATAGATAAAACTACAAGGAGAATCAAGAGAACTTTTTACTGGAAGGGCCAACAAAAAGATGTCCAGAGATTTGTCTCAGAATGTGATGTGTGTCAGAGATATAAGGGGGAAAATGTGCACAGCCCTGGCCTCTTGCAACCCTTACCTATTCCAGAAAAAGTGTGGACTGATATTTCCATGGATTTCATTGAAGGACTTCCAAAGTCTCAAGGAAAGACTACCATATTCATAGTGGTAGATAGATTAACAAAGTATGCCCATTTCATGGTATTAACCCATCCATACACTGCCAAGGATGTGGCTTAACTATTCCTGGATAACATTTATAAGTTGCATGGATTACCGGCTTCCATTGTGTCTGACAGAGATGCAGTATTCACTAGCACATTCTGGCAAGAGCTTTTCAAATTGCAAGGTTGTCAACTCCACCTCAGTACCTCATACCATCCACAGACTGATGGTCAGACTGAAATAGTTAACAAGTGTTTGGAAAACTACTTAAGATGCATGTGTGGGGATTGTCCTAAACATTGGGCTAAATGGCTATCACTTGCTGAATGGTGGTACAATACCTGCTTCCACTCATCCATCAAGACTACTCCCTTCTATGCCGTGTATGGACAACATCCTCCAGATCATAACTTCATGAACTTACAAACTTCTTCAGTAGCAGCAGTTGACAACTGGGCCAAGGAGAGGGCCTCCATATTAAGAATGCTTAAGGAGAATCTACACCAAGCGCAGCATAGAATGAAGCACTATGCTGACAAACAAAGGACAGAAAGGGAGTTCACTGTGGGAGATTGGGTGTACTTACGGTTACAGCCCTATAGACAGACTTCCTTGGCTTTGCAGAGGAACATGAAGTTAGCACCAAGGTACTACGGGCCATTTGAAGTGATATCCAAGATTGGTTCTGTGGCATACAAGTTGTTACTTCCAGCGTCGGCTGCAATACATCCAGTCTTCCATGTGTCATTGCTTAAAAGGAAAATTGGACACGATGCCATGACCAATCCCACTTTGCCCCCAGTCAATGATGATGGAGTCATACTGATGGAACCAGTGGCTGTGCTAGAAAGGCGAATGGTGAAACGTAATAACAGAGCAGTGGTTCAGCTTTTGGTGCAATGGTCCAGATCTTTTCTGGAGGACGCTACTTGGATTGACTATGAAGAGCTTGTTTCCAAGTACCCTGATTTCCAGCCTTGAGGACAAGTCTGTTTTGAAGGGAAGGGAAATGTTATGAAAGCCAAATTAGCTAGTTGTTTTTTTACAACTCAATTACTTCTTTTTATTTTCTGTTTGAGCGGGAGAGTTAGTTGAGGAGTGCTGAGCTGGCAATTCCTGTTTCACTGTTAGGTTTGGTTGTTAGACGTGATAACAGATATAAGTAGGAGTAGAGAGGGGGAAGAGGGCAGGCAATTTCTGAGTTGTAACTACTTGGTGGAATAAGAAACTATCTTTCTTTTCCATTTCAATTCCAGTCTTCTTCTTCCTAGTCATTACAGCAACCCCACCACAGCTTTTCTCCAAATAAAAAATAAAAAATTGAGAACCTTTGTTGCTTGTAGAGAGAGAGCAGCGTTGGATAAGTGTGTGAGAGAGATGACTTTCATTCTTTCTATCAAAATACTCCTGTATTTCTAGCCCTAGGACTCTTCGGTCATCGCCGTAGGATTTATGGGATAACTTTAAACCATCGGATTTATGTAGACATAAGTTTCAAAAACCGTCCTAGCATATTATATAAAGTTTGCCTGTGCCTTCAAGCACGTCGCAACGTGAGATCTAATTAGTGGCAATTGTGCAATTAATATTGTTTGAGAGAGAGAATGAGTGCCATAGGATTTATAGAGCAAATAAATGGTTATGATTTATAGAGAGATAAGATTCAAAAACCATTCTCCTTTATTATGTAGATATAAATAGTTATCCCAACAAAATGCAACCATTACAATATCTTAAAATTCATCCTTTGAAAATTAATCTTCTCAATTCCATTCCATTGTCAAATCCATTCTATCGAACCAAACGTACCCTAATGGGTTAAGGCTTATGGAAGTTGATAATCAGTGTATTTCACCGTTGGGCCTATTTTGTATAAAGAACACATAGAGCAATTTTTTGAGGGGGGCATATATACATGCATATATATAGGGGTCCTAGAATTTTTTGGACACTCATTTTTAGCCTTTTTTTGAGGCCCAAAGCACATGCTTCTCTCGTCTATCCTCTAAGCCGGCCTTGGGAGTTTCTAAATCTTCATCAAGTTCTTCACCATTAGGGTCACTTTCTTTGCCACTTGTGCTACATTCCTAATCCCCACTTGTGCTACATCCCTAATCCAAAGAAACTGAAAAACTTAGAAACTAAAACAAAGATAAAAAAATTTGAAGCATCAGTTGAATAATTTCTGATAAATATTCAGAGACAATTGTTTATTAAGTGACACAAGAACAATTTAAAATCCTAACCTCCAAAATCTCTGAATCTGCATCGAGATCTATTTCCTCCAACACTGGGAATGCATCCTGCAGCAACATTGATGTTATCTAGCTTATCATCAGTAATTAATTGAATCATTTATGATAATTGGAATTAACGTTTCTGACGACTATTGAGGCATATATGTTCATCTAATAGCTAGGATCCAGGAGCTAGTAGCTAATTAAAGATCCACTTCACCATTTGTCAACAGATTACAAGATAATGGATATATATTGTACCCCACGATAAAGCCATTCGCTATATTATATGGTCACGGACAAATACAAAACCTATAGGAGAAAAAATAACCTCGTGGAGTTATTATAAGCACGAAATTGTAATTGTCAGACTATTAAATTGTTAACCACCAACTCATCTAAAAGCTTGAGCTATTAAAGAGATGGACAACTTTTATTATTTATACCTTTAACACGCCCCCTCATTTATACCTTCAACACGCTCCCTCACGTGCAGGAACGGAACCAGAATTTTGCAAATGCAGGGCCGAACTATGAACAACGAGATTTTGAAATTTTTAGGTTCGGAAATCTAATAGTTTGTTTGGTTGAGGTTTTGAGGGTAGTTTTTCGGATAGTAAGTGGAGAGAGATAAAAAGAGGTATGAGATTAATAATTGAAGGAAAAACTTATGGGAGATCATGGTATAAAGAGAGAAATTGGGTTTTGGGGCCCAAAATGAGCACATTTTTAGAGGATTGAAATGTCTAAGTAACACCCAACATAAAATACAATATATAGGTGTTGTTGACAAACAAAACTAAAAAAACTAATATTAATATAAATTAAAATAAAATAAAATGAAACAACGCGGGGGTCGTGGCCCCCATACGTCCCAAGCTAGCTCTGTCTCTACTCACATGTAGCTAGACTCTCCTTCATGAGCGGGCTGAACACTTGTAAATATTTTAACATTAAGTAGGCAATGAGATTCGAACATAGGATTTATTATCTGTTCTAATATCATATTAAATTGTTAACCACCAACTCATCTAAAAGCTTAAGCTGTTGAGAGAGGGACAACTTTTATTATTTATACCTTTAACACAGACTGTTCTCCACATCTCTCGTAAACCCAATTTGTGTGTTAGAGAGAGCTTTAATTAAGTTTCTTATGGCATTCGATATCTTACTTGCTTGTATGTTTTTAGAGCGGTCGCAGGAAGTGGGAATCATGCAAACCACTCCATGGGGCTAGGCACTCCGGGCCCAACAATCCCTCTGTCAGGATAACGCCCTCGCGATTCTAACCCATGACTTTCAAGCTCTAATACCACTCATGGGACTATTTCGCCACCATTTCTCCTACAACTTGTAGACACCCTATTTTGGACTGTCCAGATTAGTATACTTACGATCTTTGATTCCCCAATGATGATTGAGGTCAAGAACATTCAAGATTGTTGGTGTGTTTGAGTTTCGAGCGTTCCGAGCCTCTTTCAAATCCTTCAAGCCAGAACCAAACGGCCTCAGCAAAACCCTATTGGCTTACGCTAGTACCGTGCTGGCGTGCTCTGGTAAACTGTCACGTGTCAGTCATCAACCGTTGACTTAGTTGACACTGGCGCACGCAGGTATAGAGATGGCGTACGCCAGTCAAAATCGGTCAAATATTACTATTCAATCACGTGCACCTGACCTTTGCGACCACCCCGGTACACTGAACAGTCTCCTAATGATTACAAAACTACAGGGCCGTTCCCCCTTCTCTCCTACAACATCCATCACCTAGTCCCATGCATTTGCATGGGAGGCTCCCTCTTTAACCCAACCAGCCTAATTACTGCCCCTCTTTTTAGCCCCTTGGCCTATAAATACCCCCCTTGCATTTCATATGCAATGGGTTCACAAGAGTAACTCTTATTTAAGACTCCAAGTCTCTTTCTCTCTTCATTTCCCTTGCTTTCTTGCTCTTTCTTCCTCTTTTACTTGAAAGAGTAAGCAAGAAGTCTTTCCATACTCCCTTCACACCCTTTCACTCATCATCCATCCCTCAAATCTCAAGTTCAAAGCTCAAACCCATCCGCTCAAAACCAAAGGTATATCACCTTTCGTAACTTTCTGTTCTGACCCTGAGGGGGGCTGACAGGGTCAAGACTGGTAATCTATACCAGTCCCGGCTCTAAAGCTGGCAAGGTTTCAAAGATCGTGCTGGGCTATTAGTGCCATTGAGCTGTACGCCAGTCATGGCAGTATGTGCAGTACTGATGTGGGGATCATTGATCAGCTATTTTATGCCTTCTCTTTATTTTCATCACCCTACTGGATGCTAAAACCAATTTATTGTTCTTTGTGTTTTAGTACTGTATAGTTGTTTATTAATTTCTTATGCTTTAGAAGGTTTCTGGGATCTTTCTGGTCATATTCCAGAGCCCAGATGATGCAAAGCCAAGCATTGGAAGATATAACTGGCGTACGATCTCTGATGACCGGCGTACGGCGGTTATGTTGAAGTCTAGTGGCTGGCCCTTACATGGCAACTAGGCCTTGACCTTTACTTTGGTCCCCACATTGTTTATGGGGTGTTCTTTTTATTCTTATGGCCATTTTTATTGCCTGTAACTATATATATCTTACCTTATAGACTGCGTGGTTTATCCTGGGTGTGCGCTGGTCCCTTCCAGAGCCCAGAGGTTTGAGAATGGAAGCTATGAGTTTAGGCCTACTGGCGCACGCCAGTCTTGGTGTGACGTACGCAAGCCATCATTGCATGCAGTGGCTTCGCCAGTGCATGTAGATTTCTTCTTGCATGCATCATTTCAGATCAGTGTGTTCCAGTTTGTCTAAAAAGCTCACAGGTGCTTGTTCTCAATCTATATTTATCATTTATTGCTCCAATAAAGCATGCCATGTTATCATTTTGTCACATAAATGCAATATGTTATAGTTTTAATCCCCTTTTTAGCTGTTCCCCTGCCCTAACTGGTTAAAATAAATGATCAATGAAAGAAAAATGTAAATATTTTACAAAATGCCTGAGTAGAAATCGATCTCCGGATTGGGCGAGAGGGGTGCCATAAAACCCTTTCCCTCTCGTAACCTGACTCCCGAACCTCAGATATCAAAGGTGACGATGGTCCAGTCTATGCCTTTCTTTTCAAAATCAAATAACGTAGCAAACGTTTCAAGTTTGGTTCCTTAGGTGTTTCACCGCAAAACCCAAGTGGCGACTCTGAATCGAAGCGTTTCGCCTCGCTTTTCCAAAAAAGGGTGCACCCAATTTTATACATGAAAACTAGATCTTCGGGGCGTGTGCCCACAATGGCGACTCTGCTGGGGACTCATTGCATTGGTCAATATTTGGCGATTAATACATAAATGAACAATTTTTCAAAAGTCTTTCAAAATAGTACGTTCTGCACTGCTGAAGAACGGAAAGGTAACGTAATAGGATCTCATATCCGACCTATCCGAAATGGGGCTTTTACTATTGTTCACGGGTGTAGTTTTCTCCAAATATTAATTAATAAAAGTGAGCCAAGCTTAAAAAGGTAGTTTTCAAAACATTGCATTTTTCTCTCATTCAATCATTCTTTGGCATTTCTCATTTGCATTGATGTTGCCTAGCCCCGTTGAGGTGTTTTGGGTAACCGGCACAGTTTACTGGAGCCCAGCGTCTTCTACTTTAGAAGGTCTCTGGGATCTTTCTGATCATATTCTAGAGTCCAGATGATGCAAAGCCAAGCATTGGATAGAAGATATAACTGGCGTACGGTCTCTAATGACCTACGTACGGCGGTTATGTTGAAGTCCAATGGCTGGCCCTTGCATGGCGTTTAGGCCTTGACCTTTGCTTTGGTCCCCACATTGTTTATGGAGTATTCTTTTTATTCTTATGGCCCAAGGCCATTTCTATTGCCTGTAACTGTATATATCTTGCCTTATAGACTGCGTGGTTTGTCCTAGATGTGCGCTGGTCCCTTCCAGAACCCAGAGGTTTGAGAATGGAAGCTATGAGTTTAGGCCTACCGACACATGCCAGTCTTGGTGTGACGTACGCAAGTCATCACTGCATGCAGTGGCTTCGCCAGTGCATGTAGATTTCTTCTTGCATGCATCATTTTAGATCAGTGTGTTCCAGTTTGTCTAAAAAGCTCATAGGTGTTTGTTCTCAATCTATATTTATCATTCATTGCTCCAATAAAGCATGCCATGTTATCATTTTGTCACATAAATGCAACGTGTTATAGTTTTAATCCCCTTTTTAACTGTTCCCCCATCCTAATTGGTTAAAAAAAATGATCAATGAGAGAAAAATGTAAATATTTTACAAAATGCCTGAGTAGAGACCGATCTCCAGATTGGGCGAGAGGGGTGCCATAAAACCTTTCCCCTCTCGTAACCTGGCTCCCGAACCTCAGATATCGAAGGTGACGACGGTCCAATCTATGCCTTTCTTTTCAAAATCAAATAACGTAGCAAACGTTTCAAGTTCGGTTCCTTGGATGTTTCACCGTAAACCCGAGAATCGAAGCGTTTCGCCGCGCTTTTCCAAAAAATGGTGTAGGGAGGTATTCCCGAGCAGGCCCAAGAAGCACCCGAGCACGGTGCTTATGAAAGGTCAACACGATTGACCGGTGACACGGGAAGTCATTAGTCCAGAGAGGTTATACTATTCTCAGTTCAGTATAACCTGAGAAGTTATTGGACCGAAATAAAAGGACGGTGACACGTGAAGCCACTGTTCAAAGTACCTTGTTCGGCTATGAGAGAGCCGAACAGGAGGAGAACCCCTAAAGAAAGGAATGGTCCAGATAATTAAAGGACCAGTTACATGTGAGGTAACTGGCCCAGGCCCTCTGTTCGGCCATGAGACGGCCGAACAAGGAAAGAAGTCCTATCAGATGTTGAAGTAAAGAGAACATTCTGGAAGAGTCCAGAAGCAGTAGTATTCCGTTAAAGGAATGAGATCCCGAGAATGTAGAATCTATAAAAGATACCCAACAGGAATGGGATGTTCGGCTCATTATGGAAAAGAGTCCTAAAAGGACTAAGGTAATGAACTGATAAGGGAACGAGAATCCAAGATATCCTGGGTTTCCTAAACGAGGTAGGAAACCTAGGGCAATACGGATACTTGGACAGCAAGCATCTATGAATCTATAAATACAAGGTAAACTCAGAGAAAAGAGGTATGCAATATTCTGCATTCATATTGTTTTCCTACTGATAATTAGGGTTCAATTGCTAGTACGTGATACTAACTTTGGCATCGGAGGGCCTTTTCCACAAGAGGCAAAGGTGCATTGACTCCCTGTCTGTTTTGCAGATTAGGTTTCCGACGACAAATTAGGGTTCCGGCAAGGAGGCACGAATAAGCCGTAACCATCCAACACTGTTTAAAGCATTGGTAGAATTTCTCCACCTACAATTGGCGCCGTCTGTGGGAATCGAAGGAGTTCCCTTTGAAATACGACCATGGTGGAAGTGGATCCAGCAACACCACACGATCCAAAAGACGTATTAATTGGAGGAGGGGATAAATCTCCACCCGGGGCTCCGAAAAAGCCTGAAGGAGGACACAAGAGGACCACGAGTAAAGGCCACCCTCTTACCATCCACGGCAACTCCAAAAATAGAGATGGAGAGACGGCATCGAAGTCCACGAGAAGGACTAAATCCCATCGAGGGGATGCACACTCCAGGAGTGTATATCGTAGCGAAGACGTTCTTGATTAAAAGAGACAAGAGATCGAGCAGTATGCTCGTTTGATCAAAAAACCGAGAATATGAGATCAGAGAACTAGAGAGAATCAGGGAACATCCGGAGGACTCCGGATTGTCTCGAAAAAATTCTAGAAGAAGTGAATACGCTTTGGTACAATACCAAAAGGCTCCTTCACGAGAAAGAAGGAGCAGAAGCAGAAGTCCGATCCCAAGACGACATAAAGCTTCTCCACGAAAAGAAAGGAGCAAGAACCGAACACCCGAAGGAAGGAGGATTTCTCCGAGAAAAAGGAGAAACGAAGGTCGAAGCTCTACCCCTGAGGAGGAAGGGAGTAGGAAACATCACAGGGACAGGTATGAGAGACTTGATTCCGACTGGGAAAGAATGAGATCCAAGAAAGGACCAGAGGATGAGACCATGACTGCACGAGAAGCAGCACGGAAAGCACTTCAGAATATAGCATCCTCTCATTTTGCAAAAAAGTTACAGGAGGCAAGGTTGCCATCCAGAGTAAAACACGGAACGTTCATCCTCTACGAGACAGATGCTGATCCCGTGGCACATATACAGCATTACCAGCAGGCAATGTTTATGCATGAAGGAGATGATGCAATTATGTGTAAGATGTTCCCATCAAGTTTAGGGAAGGTTGCTTTATCTTGGTTTCACAGATTGGGATCACGCTCCATCCGAACATGGGTGCAGTTGGCCAAGGAGTTCACTGCACGGTTTTTGACGAGCAGAAAAGCTCCGAAAATGTTTGAAAGTCTTTCCTTTATGAAGCAAGGCGAGGAGGAGCCGATCCGGACATATGCAAAGAAATATTGGGAGACCTTTAACGAAATTGAAGGTTGTAGTGAGGAATATGCCATTGCCACTTTCAAGACAGGTTTGCCTGTTCGGGGGGAGCTACGTAAGTCCCTAAATATAAGTCCAGTGCAGACACTAGCAAAATTAATGGAGAGAATCGAGCAGCACGCCAAAAACGAAGATGATATTCTTCGGGAAGATGGCAAGCTGGCCGCCGAGCAAGTAAAGGGGCCCACAAAGAAAATAGAAAAGCCAGAACCTAAAACCTATCGTGAAAGGAAAGATTATGGGCAGGCAAAGAAAGAGCCGTACAAGGACAAACAAGCTCCGGATCCCAAATCGTTCTTTTCAATAAGCACGGTCTGGAAAGAGTCCATTTACAGGATTCTTTATCGAATAAAGAATCGAATAAAGAATCAACCTTATTTCAAATGGCCTCCAACTCTAGGTGGGAATAAAGATGCAAAGCGTGCTACGAATCAGCACTACAGTTACCATAAGGATTGGGGCCATATGACGGAGGATTGTGAGATGTTTAAACGGCACCTTGATGATTTGGTCTCACGGGGCTATCTCAAAGAATTTATCCAAGAAGATCCCAAGGATAAAGACAAAGCTATGGAGTTGGATTACGAACAGAATCCGAAAGGGGTAATTCATATGATACATGGATTAGCCGAACCTTATACGAGAAATGAGGTGAGACTGCTTCAGAGACAAGTGAAACACGACCAACATGTGATGCATTTGGGGAAGAAAAGAGGGCGCAACAAAGGGGTGAGCAACGAGAGCATAGTTTTTACGGATGAAGATTTGGGAGGAGTCCAGGTACCTCACAATGATGCTTTGGTCATAACCCTACGAGTTGGGGAATGTGACATGGAAAGAATCCTGGTGGACTCTGGGAGTTGCACCGAAGTGCTATACTACGATGCATTCAAGAAATTGGGGCTCACTCAAGAAGATTTGGTATAATCAGTGACACCTTTGGTCGGATTTGGGGCAGGAGCAGTCTGGCCATTGGGAAAAGTAACTTTGCCTGTTCGGGCTGGTACGGTAGTGCTACGGACAGACTTCCTGGTGGTTGATGTACCGTCTTCCTATAACGTGATTATAGGAAGAACATGGTTGCACAAGATGAGGGCAGTCTCTTCTACTTACCATCAAATGGTGAAATTCCCAGGATCCAATGGGATTGAACAGATCAAAGGTAACCAAAAGATAGCTCAACAATGTTTGATATCCATCATAAAGAGAATTCAAAATGCCCACCATGTTAATACTGTGGAAACTTCGGATCAGCCGACCATTGAAGACATCGGAAAGGATCCAACCGAGAGGGTAGTTGAGGATTTGAAGAAAACACAGATCAACGAGAGTGATCTAGATAGGTATTTCCTGATTGGAGAATTATTGCCAGTAGAAGAGGAGAATGAACTGATAAGTTTCTTAAAAACTTATGTCGATGTATTTGCTTGGACACCAGAGGAGATGCCTGGGGTAAGCGCAGATGTTATCTGCCATCATTTGAATATTGATCCACAGCATAAGCCGGTTATTCAAAAGAAACGAAGGGCAGCCGTACAGCACGTTGACGCTGTAATTGAAGAGGTGGACCATTTGTTAGAAGCCAAGGCAATAAGGGAAGTTTATTATCCAAAATGGCTATCAAATACTGTTGTCGTCAAGAAAAAGAATGGCAAATGGCGTGTATGCGTAGACTTCACAGATTTAAACAAAGCGTGCCCAAAGGATAGTTTTCCTCTTCCAAGGATTGACCAGTTGGTTGATGCAACAGCAGGATATGGACGGATGAGTTTTCTCGATGCATATCGAGGATATCATCAAATTGCCATGTTTGGCCCGGATCAAGAGAAAACTTCTTTTATTACACCACGTGAGTTGTACTGCTATAAAGTCATGCCCTTTGGATTGAAGAATGCAGGGGCAACGTACCAGAGATTGGCAACCATCATGTTCAGAAAATTGCTCGGCAAAACTATGGAGGTTTACATAGATGACATGGTGGTGAAAAGTAAAACTGGGCAGGGACATATAGCAGATTTGAAGGAGGTTTTTGAGATTCTAAGGAAATATAAGTTGAAACTCAACGCCTCAAAATGTGCGTTTAGAGTCGGTTCTGGAAAGTTTCTGGGCCATCTTGTAACATTGAGGGGGATAGAGGCAAATCCCGACCAAATCAAGGCCTTGCAGAATCTGCAGAGTCCCCGGACAACGAAGGAAGTCTAGCGGTTGACTGGGATGGCAGCAGCTCTCAATCGATTTATTAGCCGGTCAAGTGACAAGTGCAGACCTTTCTTTCAGTTGTTAAAGAAAAGGGAAGGATTCGAATGGGGAGCAGAATGTGAACAAGCCTTCCAGGATTTAAAGGGATATTTGGCCTCTCCTCCCCTTCTCTCAACTCCAGAACCAGGTGAGTCCTTAGTCTTGTACTTAGCTGTTTCTGAGTATGCTGTGAGTGCAGTCCTTCTGAGAAATAGGGGATCCGAACAAATCCCTGTTTACTATGTGAGCAAGACATTGTTAGATGCAGAAACAAGATATTTACCCCTCGAGAAATTGATCCTAGCACTAAGGACAGCAACTAGAAAATTGCCATATTATTTCCAAAGCCATAAAGTTGTGGTTTATACTGAGTTCCCATTAAAATCTCTGCTCCGGAAGGTAGATTTCTCGGGATGGATTTCGACTTGGTCTGTTGAGTTGAGTCAATATGATATCGATTATCAGCCGCGCATGGCAATCAAAGGACAAGTGTTGGCAGATTTTATGGCAGAATTCTCACCTGCGGTTGCACCTTTGCCTCCTACGAGAAAAGAGTGTGAATCAAAGTCTCCTGTAACGAAGAAACAGGTATTAGCCGAACAAGATCCCCTGGAATGGAAGCTGTTCGTTGATGGGTCAGCTTGCAACACAGGATCGGGGATAGGAGTAGTGCTTTTTCCCCCTGAAGGATCAATGTTGGAATTGTCTGTTCGGCTTGGGTTCAGTGCATCCAATAACGTGGCAGAGTACGAGGCATTTTTAGCTGGTTTGAGAAGTGCAAAAACCTTAAAAGCCGAACATGTTAGAGTATTTTGTGACTCACAGCTGGTAGTTCATCAATTGTCCGGGCAATATGAAGCTCGGAGCGAAAAGATGGCAGCCTATGTTCAGGCAACCAGAGATCTGCTCGATACTTTTGAAAAGGGTGTATATTGAGCAGATAAGTTCTGGAAAGAATGCACATGCAGATTCACTAGCTTGGTTGGC
Organism: Rhododendron ovatum; assembly: GCA_019656835.1. NCBI lineage: Eukaryota > Viridiplantae > Streptophyta > Magnoliopsida > Ericales > Ericaceae > Rhododendron > Rhododendron ovatum. Next base: position 2,331,218 of record CM033791.1, read on the forward strand.
TGCAGCTGTACCGACTGAGTTCAAAAGAAAGATAGCCATAGAGTATCTAACCGAGCCAAGTATTGGAAGAAGCATGGAGATGGTCTTGGACGTGAACCAAGGACCAAGTTGGATGGATCCAATTGTTGAGTTCTTACGAGATGAAAAACTCCCTTTAGACAAAAAGGAGGCTCATAAAATAAGGACCAAATCTGCTCGGTTCTGGTTATCGCCTGAAGGGAAATTATACAGAAAGTCTTTTACAGGGCCCTACTTGCTTTGTGTGCACCCAGAAATGGTGCAAAAATTCCTCCACGAAATTCATGAGGGAACTTGTGGGAGCCATGCTGGGGGCCGGTCCATAGCCCACCGAGCAATTACTCAAGGATATTGGTGGCCGTACATGCAAGAAGATGCTAAAGTGTACGTAAAGATTTGTGAAAAGTGTCAGAAGTTTTCACCAATGATTCGAACACCAGCCGAAGATTTGGTGCCTTTGACAAGTCCCTGGCCGTTCGCTCAATGGGGAATGGACATTGTGGGTCCATTACACAAAGCAACTGGAAATCGAAAATTCCTACTAGTTGCAACAGATTATTTTACCAAATGTATTGAGGCAGAACCATTGGCTAAAATCACCGAACCTATGATAGAGAGGTTCGTGTGGAAAAGCATCATTACTCGTTTTGGAGTCCCATACTCATTGATTACAGACAATGGGTCTCAGTTTCAGAAAAAGTTCAAAACTTTCTATGCCCAGTATGGGATAAGAAATTACTATTCAACTCCGGCCTACCCTCAAAGTAATGGACAAGCAGAGGCTTCTAACAAAACCATTCTTGATGGGATTAAGAAGCGTTTGGATAAAGCAAAAGGGAAATGGCCTGATGAATTGCCATTGGTTCTATGGGCATACCGAACAACACCTAGGAGGTCTACGGGAGAGACCCCCTATTCTTTAGCATATGGAACAGAGGCTGTTATTCCATTGGAAATAGGTCTGCCGACCAACAGGACCACTTTGGTTGAAAGTGGAGGAAATGATAGAGCCTTGGAAATTGAATTAGATCTTGCCGAGGAAAAACGAGAATGGGCCCTAGTGCACTTGGCCTCGTACCAAGAGCAGCTAATCAAAGGCTACAACAAACATGTGCATCCACGGGAATTCGGTGTTGGGGACCTAGTACTACGAAAGGTGCTCGGTAACACTAAAGTGGCAAATGAGGGAAAGTTAGGGGCCAATTGGGAAGGCCCATATCGAGTTACTGAGATTGTGGGCATTGGGGCTTATCGACTGGCAGACTTGGACGAGAACCCGGTGCCAAGACCTTGGAATGTCCACAACTTGAGAAATTTTTTTATATGACTATATTTTTCTTTATGCACATCGTGATTGTGTGAGAGTTACGAATAAAACTCTCTTATGTTCTAGTTTTGTTGCAAAGGTTACGAATAACGCCCTCTTGAGTTCTATAGATTCCGAATGAAGTTACTTTTTAGTATAACTATTGTTATGTTCCTGGTATTTGTTTTAAATACGAATTTCGAGATTTGTTTCCCTTATTCGTATTGGGGAGCAGGGTATAGTATACATTTACAGTACGTGAAACTTAAAATACAACGTATGAAACACTTGTGTGATTTTTAGAGCTTTTTGCAGTACGAGATACTTGTGAGCACGCAAGTACGAAACACTTGTGTGATTTTTAGAGCTTTTTGCAGTACGAGATACTTGTGAGCACGCAAGTACGAAACACTTGTGTGATGATTTGAAGTACGAGAAACTTAACAAATATAAGTATGAAAACACTTATATGGAAATTAAGTACGAGAAACTTAAAATTCCTGCAATGCATACGAATACATGCATAAGCATACGAGAATATGCACAAACTGTTCACGCTAACTCATAAGTACGAGACACTTACAAACTAAGGAAAACGTACGAAATACTAATTATGAAATACTGTCAGAGTTTTTCCAAACACAGTGGTCAAGCCCACAAATTCAAACAGGAAGCTAAACGTATTGTCAAAATACAAGACAATTGAATTCACTCATCTTCTGTGAGATCTTGAACAGCTGTTGGGACAGTCAAATCTCCTATGGTACTTTCTTCTCCAAGTTGACCACCACTGGCTTCCTTTTGGCCAGGGTTGGTCGTATCACTCTGAGGTTCTACTTCAGTAACAGGAGGCTCCGATGTCTGCACACCTTGTTCTTCATCTCCCTCCTCAGCAATATCCTCCTGTTCACCAGCTGCTGCGCTTGGAAGTTCAATATTGGTCCAGAGCGGAGATGACTCAGGAATCTCTGCTTTTTCAAGGCAGGCTCTCCAAGAAGCCACCCAAACTTGGTCCTGAATTCCAGGCATCTGGCTTGTGTAGCTCTCTGTGGCAACCTTGATTCCTTCGTTATACCCCTTCTCAAAAGCAGCCTTGGCTTCATTTTGGGACGTCTCAAGTTCCTTCAAAGTCTGAGCAAGACTGTCCTCAGTCCCCTTCAGCTGTCCCTTTAGTCCATCAGCTACCCCTTGGGCAAGGTTTCTTTCTCTCTCAAGCCTGATGATGGTACGTTGGAGCTTGGAGTTCTCACTGACGAGTTTTGCACGTTGGGGCTCTGATTGGCTTAGTTTTTGAGCCATGGCCACCATTTTTTGCATCACCTGGAACATTCAAACAGTTGTGATAAACATAAATATTAAACGCTGTAGACACTATGATCATTAAAAGATATTTTACCTTGGCGTTGTGGGACATGAAGGAGCTGAGAAGATTGTCTGGAGACATTGCCACTTCTTTTTGCATGTCCCTAGGCAACAGAAAGGCCTGGGACAATGCAAGGGCAGTCCCTTCAGTCTCAACGGTATCCCGAGCAATGATAGCTCGGTTCCCATGAGAGAAAGAGGGAGCCCATGTTGGAGCAGGAGATGAAGAGGATGGTGGGGGTCTTTCCAGAGATTCTTCCACCCTTTGATGTTTCTCTCTGTGAATAGCTTCGATTTCTTCTGGAGAAAACCCAGGAGGAGCATCAGTTTGAGTTTGAGTACGGCGGCCACGACCTTGGCCACCTTGGCCCCAAGCAGCGCCACGACCTCGACTAGGGATGGTGAGAAGACTGCCTAAATCAATTGGCCGGTTCATTGCTGGAGGTGAGGGGGTATAGCCACTGGAAGAAGAACTTGATGTGGGACTGGAGACTTCTTCGGCAAGGGGGATTGGTTCGTCGGAGATTGGGGGTGTCCGAAAACGCCTCTCTCCTTGATCGGGAACAGGTCTTGAAGGACCAGCTACTGCAGGGTTGTCTGCTGCACGGATACGCCGATCAATAAAACCCCCGTATGATGCTTTGTAGCTTAGCAGTACTTGAGCCGCTCTTGCTCGGCCAACAAGGTTAGTCCCTTCACCGTTGAAAGCAAGTGCTCGCTTGATATCAGCTACGTGCACTTGAGGGGTTATAATATTATAACCTCGGTTAATGTTTGATGCTGCAACAAAACAGAGCACAAATAATAAGAAGCATGAAAAAGCTTTTCCTATGAAAAAGGACAATACATATGAATTGGGAGGAAAGAACTAACGTGGGCTCCCGAAAATGTGAGGAGCGTGAAAACCAATCACTTGGCCGTCCTCATCCCTGGGTTCGAAGTTGCCCGTAACGATCAGAAAGTCGTCGTCATCCCCACGAGCAGAATCAGGGAGTTCGAGAACGAGCTTCTTTCTAGAATCCCTACTTTTTAAATAATACGTAAGGGCGTCCCCAGTTCTGGAAATGCTATATAAGTGGTGAATATCGTATAAACCGAGGGAAGTCCCTAACATATGATTTAGGGCATTTATGCCCATAACTACTCGGAAGAAGTTAGCAGAAACTTGCATTGGGGAAAGTCTATAATATGCTAAGACTTGGCGAAGTAGAGGAGCCAAGGGGAATCTAACCCCGCCCTCGACAATAGCTACTACAGGAATGTGAAGAGTATCGAAATCGAAACTCTCACGAATGGCATCCTCAGGAGTCAATACAGTGGCTAAGTCGTCAGGAATCCCATATCGAGATCTAAAACTAGCCATGGTTTGAGGAGTATTACAGTGCCTTCGAAATCTACCCATTACCAAAAAAGATTTTGGGAATCTATGAAGTGTAAACAATGGAGACAATGAAACCCTAAAATGAGATTGAAAACAATCCACTAGAGAAATGGAGTTGTAAGAAGAAGAAATGATGACTTACGAGAATAGTCGATGGAATCCCTAAAGAGCAGAAAAGAAGAGGCCTTGAGACGATGAACAGAGCTTCAATGGCGGGAAAAAGCTTGAACAGTCTTTTTTTCTGCAGAGGGAGTCTAAGAGAGAGATTGGGGTTTTGAAAAAGGGGATGAAAACCCAAAAATACCCTAAATGTGGGGTGGCGTACGCGAAACGTCATCCCAGACGGCGTTTGAGGGTTCCGTTCCCCAAAAACACGCCTGTCCACATTTAATGTGAACAAAATAATAATCGACACGTGTAATGATTAGGACTAAAGCCTGTGATGGCCTAAACGAAAAGGTGTTTTTGTCATAGTAAAAATGATGATAAATTGCACCGGTATATAAGGTGCAGGAACAGAATGAATTTGCTCGGTAAAGAAGCTTCACACATCATCTGAGTAAAAGATAACAAGTGAAGCTGGGGAGCAATTGTAGGGAGGTATTCCCGAGCATGCCCAAGAAGCACCCGAGCATGGTGCTTATGAAAGGTCAACACGATTGACCGGTGACACGGGAAGTCATTAGTCCAGAGAGGTTATACTATTCTCAGTTCAGTATAACCTGAGAAGTTATTGGACCGAAATAAAAGGACGGTGACACGTGAAGCCACTGTTCAAAGTACCTTGTTCGGCTATGAGAGAGCCGAACAGGAGGAGAACCCCTAAAGAAAGGAATGGTCCAGATAATTAAAGGACCAGTTACATGTGAGGTAACTGGCCCAGGCCCTCTGTTCGGCCATGAGACGGCCGAACAAGGAAAGAAGTCCTATCAGATGTTGAAGTAAAGAGAACATTCTGGAAGAGTCCAGAAGCAGTAGTATTTCGTTAAAGGAATGAGATCCCGAGAATGTAGGATCTATAAAAGATACGCAACAGGAATGGGATGTTCGGCTCATTATGGAAAATAGTCCTAAAAGGACTAAGGTAATGAACTGATAAGGGAACGAGATTCCAAGATATCCTGGGTTTCCTATACGAGGTAGGAAACCTAGGGCAATACGGATACTTGGACAGCAAGCATCTATGAATCTATAAATACGAGGTAAACTCAGAGAAAAGAGGTACGCAATATTCTGCATTCATATTGTTTTCCTACTGATAATTAGGGTTCAATTGCTAGTACGTGATACTAATTTTGGCATCGGAGGGCTTTTGCCAAAAGAGGCAAAGGTGCATTGACTCCCTGTCTGTTTTGCAGATTAGGTTTCCGACGACAAATTAGGGTTCCGGCAAGGAGGCACGAATAAGCCGTAACAATCCAACACTGTTTAAAGCATTGGTAGAATTTCTCCACCTACAAATGGCGCACCCGATTTTATACATGAAAACTAGATTTTTGGGGCATGTGCCTACACAACTAATTGGTGTTAAGGAGGTTTTCAATTAAGTTTTTTTATGGCATTCGATATCATGCGAAAGTCTATTTTTAAAGTATTCCCAGAGAGTGACATTGTGTAACCAAATTCATGAGGGAACTTCGTGCCTATCAGTAAAAATCATTTCAGGTAGGGGTGATAAACAAGCAAAACAAGCGTAGGTAGTTTATGGTTTTAAAACTTAACGAATTTCAAAAATATGTTCGAGCTTAGCTAAGTTATGAGACAAATCGATCTCAAACGAGTTTTAGTCAAGCCAAACACGAGCCGATCTCGAGTAGTTTAAATTTTTTTATACATAATTAGACAAACGAAACAAGTACTAGCATGTTCAAGCTTGCTTTGAAACCAAAATGGCTTTCGAAAAAATGTCAAGCTTGATTTGTGTATGTAATAAACCAATCTTGAACAACCTTTTAACGAACGAAAACTCAAGTAGCTTGGTTTCTTTAGCGGTCCTGATTACCAGAAACTTTATTAATCCAGTTCAGAATTTTTGACATGTTGTTAGTTTAGCTAATACGTATGGTGGAATTGGTATGTGATAACCATAGGACAACTTTAATATTCCAGTTAAGTTTATTCGATAAACTAATTTGCCTATATTTGGGAATCTCAATTGCGGATCAAGTCTTAATTTTTTAATTGCAATGAAACTACTGGATTGTGCCCACTTTTATGTGCTTTCCATGACCATGATTAATTAATTAATAAAAAAGCATAAAGAGCTTAATTTGTACCTTGTTGGAGAAGAAGAGTTGTGTTTCACAACATATGAAACTTTTGAGATTAGGCATGCCCCAAAACGACACTTTCTCTAACCGAGGGAACCGAATGGTATCATTGTTGTTGGTGGCTTCTTTCTGCTTTGGATTGGTTGAGATTATCACCTCCATCTTCCAACAATCCCATATGTCGAGTCTTTGCAGATTCTTTAACTGAGGAAGCATATACAAGGGCAATACATACTCCATTTGGTCACAATCCTCAACTTTAATCTCCATAAGTTTGCAGAAGGATTTAGCTTCTTTTTCTTGTTCTGAAAGTGGTTGCTCGTCCCAAATCCTTGTTATCTTCGATAAATTCCTAAAATCCAAACTTTCCAGGACAGGAAAAGCAACCTGCAAAGTTATTTACACAATGTTCATTAGTGATTGGATAATAATGAGGTCCAATCAAGCTCTAAAACCCATCTCTAAGCATGTAAAAAATCACAAAGTGCAAACTGATAAAATCACAAAATAGATAATTTTTCCATGAGATTAGTAAATAGAGAAATACGATAGTTTAACATATTGGGTTGGACAAACTAATGAAATTGATAAGTTTGCCAAATGAATAATAATTAAGTAAAAAGGGTAAAAGACCTTGATTTGTACCTTGTTGGAGAAGAAGAGTTGCGTTTCACTACATATGAAACTTTTGAGATTAGGCAAATCCCCAAGCTCCATGGACTTTAACTGAGGGAACCGAATGGAATATTATTGTTGTTGGTTGCTTCTTTCTCCTTTGGGTTGTTTGAGATTATTTAACCTATTCTACTATTTGGGGCTCCCATCATTGGGTTCAAAACGGGAGGCCTTAAGCGGTTGCCTTGTGGGCCTATGCCTTAGGCCGGCCCTATAATGAGGTCCAACCAAGCTCTAGCTAAAACCCATCTCTGCTCATAAGCAAAAAATTCGAGTCTCAAAAATTTGAGAGCTATGGAAGACATTGACTCAATCTAATCACCTTTCATCATTCTTCTAAATTTCAATTTTTGTAAGAGCTCTTGGAATTGGATATTGAAACACACGGTGCCATATTTGTTGAACTTAATTTCCATCGACACTACGAAGTACTGTTTTAACGTATAAAATTAATCATTTATGAAATAAAAGCCGTATAAAATTATAATATTTTTACATTGCCCTTATTATTATCATATATGTATGTATGTATGTATGTATCCTACCATATAAGGATTCAATCAAAAGTATTCAAACTTAAACATTAAATAAGTATAACTTACCTATTCCATACACAATAATTATATAATGCCAATGCCCAAAGCAAAGCAAATATCTGTTGGGTTTTTCCCCATGAAAATAGACCAATAGAATTTGGCCCAAGTTGATTTTATGGGGCCCAATTTGTATTTGGTGGAGTTATTTGAAAATGAATATTTTACACACTAGCTAAAAGAGGGCTTTATTGTGCTGGAAGTAAAAAAGGGAAAAAAGTAGAGAGAGAGAGAGACAGCCGAGACTAGAGAGAAAAAGAAAGGAAAAAACCTAAAGTGCTTGTGTGCGTGAAAAGCAGCACTGAGGTTGTTGTTCTACAAGAGAAAGGAGAAACGTGGGTGTGCTCCTGTGTGTGCTTAGTGTTCTCGGTGGTGAAGACAAGGATTTGGGGCAGCCTTGTTTGGTGAGTGCTCCTCTGCTCTTCTCTTTGATATTGTACATGGTCAGAGAGATTTGTGTGAACATTGTGTGAGGGTGAGAGAGATAAATATACCAAGAGCTTGAGAGTTAGAGTATGGAATTTTGTAGTATCTCATTATGCCTCACACAATATAGTGAAATTGTTCTCTCCCGTGGACGTACCCGAGTTTGGAGAACAACATATATTGGTTGTTCTCTTTGCGCCTTGTTTATTGTGTGTTTAATTTTTTCGATTACGCTTCCGTTTGTATGTGGGATTGATTTAGGGGAATAATCCCAACAAAGTGGTATCAGAGCTACGGGATTGAACGGAAGTGCTAAGGGTCGTTTTAGGTGATTATCTTGTGTTGATTTGATAAATTAATATGTCGGAGGTTAATATGAATACCATGGTTCAATTAACGGCGACCAATTATGCGATATGGAAGCCACGGATGGAGGACTTGTTATCATGGAAAGATTTTTATGATCCGTTGGAGCTCTTAGGGGTTAAACCGACTGAAATGAAAATAGAGGATTGGAAAATTATGAACCGAAAAGCGGTAGGGTTGATTCGCCAATGTATTGGACATGAGGTATTTCATCACGTAGCCCAGGAGATCGACGCTTATGCTTTGTGGACAAAGTTGGAGGCAATGTATCAATCGAAAACATCCCGGAACAAAGCATTGTTGATGAGGAGATTAGTGAATTTAAAATTGAAGAGTGGGAATTCGGTTGCCATGCACTCTAGTGAATTTCAGAACTTGGTGAATCAATTGGCTAGTGTTGGTTTGAAATTTGATGATGAGTTGCAAGCTTTGTTATTGCTTAGTTCCCTACCAGATGATTGGGAAACATTAGTGGTTTCTTTGAGCAATTCGGCGCCGGAAGGAAAATTGAGCATGAGCATGGTGCAAGATGCTCTGTTTAACGACGAGGCTCAGCGAAAGGAGATGGGGACGGGTATTGAGGATGAGACAAGGGCATTGGTTTTGAATGTAAACAAAGATTGGAATCAAACTCGAGGGCGAACGACCGAAAGAGGAAATGTGTCCAAGCCAAGGGGGCGCTCATACTCGCGAGGTCGTGAGCTGTGGGGCGTTGATAGAAGGAAGTGTTACTTCTGTGAAGAAGAAGGACACATAATGAAGTTTTGCCCAATACTCAAAGCTAGGATAGAGCAAGGTAAAAAAAATCCGAAGCGGCGGTGGTTGAAAGGCATGACGAAGATGAAGGTGATTTGTATGCGGTGACCCCGGAAGGTATGGAAAACTTTGGTTGGATTATAGATTCCGGTTGCTCTTTTCATATGTGTTCTAATAGAAAATACTTTTGTGAGTATGAGGTGTGTGACAAAACTACCGTTAGGATGGCGAACAACACAGTGAATAAGGTTGTTGGCATGGGTACGGTACGGTTTCGAATGGCCGATGGAAGGTTTGTGAGGTTGACCGGAGTTTGACATGTGCCGGGGTTGAGGAAAAATTTGATTTCCTTGGGAATGTTGGATGCAAAGGGTTGTAGATTTGCATCAAAGGATGGAGTTCTTGAGGTTTTCAAGAATGAGAAGGTGGTGTTGCGAGGCAAGATAGTGGGAAACTTGTACAAGCTTCAAGGTCGTGTTGAGAGGAGGCATACAAGTTTCGGACACCAAGCTAGCGGAAAAGAGAAGCGTCGAGTTACGCAAGTGTGGCGTGTAAAGGCGCAAGCAAATGAGTCGATATGTGTGGCAAGCAACACCGAAAAAGAAGTGCCTCAAGTGATGATTTTTGAAAGGGTTGACAAAGGCAAAACAAGGGCAAGAAAAATGGTCACATTTGCAACCAATCTGGTTGCCGATGTCTTCGGATAGGCACCCGAGTGAGGGGGTGCAAGACACCCGGATGAGGGGGTGCGAGGCGCCCAAGTGAGGGGGTGCAAGGTTCCGAGTGGGGGTGTATTTCTCATGAGCAAAAGGGGGTGATTGATGGGTTTTTGCCCATGAAAATAGCCCAATAGAATTTGGCCCAAGTTGATTTTATGGGGCCCTATTTGTATTTGGTGGAGTTATTTGAAAAGGAATATTCTACACGCTATAGCTTCATTTGGAAGCTAAAAGAGGGCTTTTTTGTGCTAGAAGTGAAAAAGGGGAAAAAGCAGAGAGAGAGACAGCCGAGACTAGAGAGAAAAAGAAAGGAAAAAACCTAAAGTGCTTGTGTGCGTAAAAAGCAGCACTGAGGTTGTTGTTCTACCAGAGAAAGGAGAAACGTGGGTGTGCTCCTGTGTTCTTAGTGTTCTCGGTGGTGAAGACAAGGATTTGGGGCTGCCTTGTTTGGTGAGTGCTCCTCTGCTCTTCTCTTTGATATTGTACATGGTCAGAGAGATTTGTGTGAACATTGTGTGAGGGTGAGAGAGATAAAAATACCAAGAGCTTGAGAGCTAGAATAAGGTATTTTGTATCTCATTGTAATTTATACAATATAGTGGAATTGTCATCTCTCCCGTAGACGTATCCGAGTTTGGGGAACAACGTATATTGGTTGTTCTCTTTGCACCTTGTTTATTGTGTGTTTAATTTTTTCGATTACGCTTCCGTTTGCATGTGGGATTGATTTAGGGGAATAATCCCAACAATATCACTACTACATAATCAAAGTTGCTCTAAAGTGACCATATTCTTTGTTGTTTCGTCTCTCCTTGCCTTAAGCAACAATGGCTACACCTCAACCAATTCTCTCTCTCCTGCTGGTGCTAATTCCTTCCATTCTGTTTCTTCTCCGTTTGTCCAGTGGTCAATCACTCAAGAGCTGCAGCTTTGATCGGATTTATCAACTCGGGGACTCTTTATCTGATACCGGAAACGTGATACGGGAAATTCCAATTGGAACCGCCTCGCCGTATGCTAGACTTCCCTTTGGTGCAGCTTTTTTTAAGAAAGCCACCGGTCGCTGTTCCAATGGTCTGCTCATGATTGACTATTTTGGTAGAAACCCCGAACTGCTTGGCTTGTCATTCTTATAATCCACCAAGCATTCAGGCCCGTCGGTGAAAAAATATCACTGGACTAAAAGCTAGTTGGCAAATAGCCACCCACCTTAATAAGTGATTTATTGAGCATATGGGAGATGCTCTTAGCTATTTGTATAATCACCGCTCACAATTCCCCTGACATTCAATTTTTTTAGTATGTCTTCCAAATAATACTTGTCGCCCCTTCCGTTTAGTAAAAATTAGATATGCAATGAATATCGATCAACAAGATTTTTTAATGCATACTCAGACAATAACCAGTTTAAAGTGATCACCGTTCGCAAGGGGACTAAATAGTCCCCAGCAGACTGAAGAGAAATCTATTACTACATTAAAAAAAATTACTCAAAAGAAGCCATTTCACTTGAAAAGGAGAAAAACAATGGCGGAAGGGGCTCTGATTGTTGGTTTTATACCCTCAGAACCAATATTTATTTATTTACATTAGCAATTAGAGTTTTGTTTTATTATTCTGAAATGTTTTGTTTCATACATTGGATATAATTCATGAGATGAATATAAAAGTCCCAAATTACATTGAATATGATTTATGCATGTAAATGTGATTTACTTACGGGAGATATAAATCACCAATGTTTGTAATTTAAACTATTCACAATTGCTGATAAGAATGGACTATCTATCAGGTCAATTGCAACATGATTAACTTCTATTAGATAGAATGATCCATCTCAATCATTGAAGTGAAAGACTTCAAGTTAATATGTTGGTGTATTTGACATACACTGAAGGACCATCATAAGACTCACACTATTATAACCACTGTCCACTTAAGTGTGAATCTTATAGTGCTAATTGTAATTCACTCTTAATCCTGAGAAAGTTAATGAACTTAAGTTTCTAGCCTATGTCACTTTGAGTCACCAATGAGTGAGGTCTAATTCGATCAACACCTCGGTGGGTTGGGTGATTTATGTTAGGACTGCGAGAACATTATTTTGAAGATGGAATTCACTCTCTATTTAATTGCAGAGTATAATGTCCCCTTGAGTTAGTTCACTGGATTAGTCTTTAAACCTAGTACTAGTCATTTTAATGAAGTGTTCATTAAAATGTTTTTCTAGACTAAAAGTGAGTGAACTAGTATTCAATGGAATTAAAATATAAGTAGGCTTTGGTATGACAGTTGTTTATTATGACCAATTGCTACTTATGGACATTACATAGTGAAGGGGTTTGACATTACGGTATTGGCATTTATCGGGAACAATATATTAATATTCTTGAGGCCTAGAGTTCAGCCATAATTATATAGTGGAATTAATTTTGGTTTAATTGGGCCACCACTCATAGAGATGAGAGAGCGTGAGTCCAATTTTAGCTAAGCCTTAAGAAGCCCATAGGTCCCAACCCTAGCCCAACATGAGATTGACTTATTGGCCAAGTAAATTTATCCCTATAAATATATCTCTAATTCTCTCATGTAGCATATGACAATTTTTCCTCCTACAAGATATTGAGAGAGAATTGAGAGATTAAAAGAAGGGAGAAATTTTCTAGGGTTCCCACAAACCCTATTGGCTGATTTCTCTTGGGTCATAGGGTTGAAGATTTTTGGGGTGCAAGGAGCAAGAAGGAATCAATCTTTTCATAACCAGAAGTAGGGTTTTTGTTTTTGAACTCCGAAAAGGTAAAACCCTAATCCTTCCTCATGAAACTTCACGCACACGTAAGAAGTAGATCCGAAACAATTTTTTTTTTAAACTATATATTTTCCGCAATGGTTTTTGAGAAAAACCCAACACTGATGACATTAGAGAGTAAGGGCACTAAAAGAAGAAGAACAAAGCCTACTGGCCGGGAACCATTCATTACATCCGGGGTGTGGTCTCTATACAAGTGTGTGTAAGAGAGAGGATATCTAATGATAATTTTTAAAGCAAAAAAGCATAATATAAGAAGGATAATGATAAAGCAAATGTACCTTTCCGTTGAATAAAGATAGTGCATGGATAGTAGAGTTGCCTTCAGTTGTGCCTGCCTTCCCCAATTTGGTACAGAAGCTTTCAAGGTTGGGTAGACTGGACAATTCCAAGGAACTCAATTCGCTAAAACATACCTCATTTCTGAGTCCATCTTTATCTCCCTCAAATTCAACTATTCCCTCCATGGTTGGACAGTCACTCACGCGTAGCACTTTCAGATTCTTTAATGGTGAATGCATTTTGGAAGGAAACACATGCATCAGTTTCTCGCAGTAGGAGACATCCAAATTCGTCAGTTGGCAGAAAGACCCTTGTTCTTCTAAGACTGCTATTGATTGTTTGTCCCAAATCTCAATTATTTTACGCACATTTCGAATGCTCAATTTCTCCAACACGGGGAAAATAACCTAAAAGGTAGTTCAACGTAGGAATCATTAGGGACTAGTACTCCATGGAAACGTTAGTCGCCAAACATTATATATCAAACAACTGCTACACTGCACAATGAATACATCATCTCATTGTTTGAGAAAACCTTTACACACAATTTCTTTGTGGCGAATGTTATGATGGGGACAACGTAATATAAGTGATTTTTAGAATGCCGTGCATTTTCAAAATAGTTATATATGCACCATTGTTTAGACCCATGTGTGCATTTTACATTTGTTACTCTGATAAAAATCAGATTGATCAACTTCTGTTTATCTAATTGCAATTGATGAAACTACATAAACTTAAGTAAAAAGGGTAAAGAAATTAATTTGTACAAACTGATAAAATTATAAAAAGAGAAAATATTAATAATTGATAAATTTGCCGAAATTAAATTATGCATGTAAAAACTTGAAACTCCCCCGTCCTTGGGATAAAATTGTATAGTTCTAGCCCCTACCCAGGGATAGATCATAAGAATAATTCCCGTCCTTGGGATAAAATTGTATAGTTCTAGCCCATACACAGGGATAGATCATAAGAATAATTGTATAGTTCTAGCTCCTGCAGAACTTGAAAACTATGGATCACAGAAATCACATGGCAAATGAAAACAGTGCCTATGAAATAGAAACACAAAAGACACATAAACATGCATATGTGGCCGGAAAACCTCAACGTGAGAAAAAATCATGGGAGTCCCACCAGTGCACTATAATTGAAGAAACAATGGAGTACACGTCTTCTCTCTTTTTCGCAGATTAAAAAAAAAAGTCTTCTATCTTCCCTCCTCTCTATTTTTTCGGAAAAACGAATTAACCCTAATCACATAGCAAGAGTTTTAATTAAGCCAAACATGAGATGATTTTGAGTAGCTTAAACTTTTTTTATACATAATTAGACGAACGAAACAAGTAGTAGCTTGTTTAAGCGCTTGCTTTGAAACCTTAACAGCTTTTGAAAAAAAGTTCAAGCATGATTTGTAACATAACCAAACCAATCTTGAATAAAATTTTAACAAAATTTCCGAAGATAGGTTTGGGCCATCTGTTAAGTTTACACGAGAGACTAATTTGCCTAATAAATTTCGTAATCTCTCAATTAATTGCGGATCAACTACTCTTTTTCTAATTGCGATAAAACTACAGGATTAAGTGAAAAGGGTAAAGACCTTAATTTGTACCTTGTTGGAGAACAAGAGTTGTGTTTCATCACTACATATGAAACTTTTGAGATTAGGCAAATCTTCGAGTGCAAGAGTCTTTAACTGAGGGAACGGAATGGTATCATTGTTGTTGGTGGCTTCTTGCTGCTTCGAGTTGTTTGAGATTATCACCTCAACATTCCTACAATCCCTTATTCGGAGTTCTTGCAGAATATTCTTTAACTGAGGAAGCATATAGAAGGGCAATACATACTCCAAGTCCTCACATCTCACAACAGAAATGCTCTCAAGTTCATAGAAGGATTTAGCTTCTTTTTCTGGTTCTGAGAGTGGTTGGTTGTCCCAAATGCTTGATAATAGGTACATCAAGTTGGGGGTGAGGAGAGAGGGAACCAACCAAAAGTTGGGAAAAAACATAAAAACATGACACCTAGATGACCGAAGCCCACTTGAAAAGGAGAAAAACAGTCACGGAAGGGGCTCCGATAACATAAGACAGTAATTAAAAGAACTAGTAAAAGAAGAAGAACAAAGCCTACTACCAGTCATAATGTTCCCTATGAGTTTGTAAGGCCTATTCTAAGAGAGATCAATCTCTACTATATAGAAATATTGTTAGTACGTGCATGGGAGAAAATAGCGGGATTGAAAGAGAGAAAATAATTATTGACAGAAAAAAATTGAATATATTTTTTTTTCAACTAATACCAAAAATAAGCCTATTATAAAGTAGAAATAGAATGAATGAAAAGCCTATTAAGGGAAGAATACTCACATACAAGAAGGGAAATTCGAACTCCTAACCTCCTATTGAAATGCAACAGTTCTGATCAACTAAGATAGTCACAGTTGGTTAAAAAAGAATTAAATGTATACTACATGCTTTTGCAAATAGTTTCAATCTTCAAATAGGAGGCTAATTTGTGACCATAAGTATCTAAATTAGCTTTGTTTATCTTATATTTTTCACAATTGCAAATCAATTGGAATTTATTCTATTGACACTTTAAGTTTTTAATTCATAATAGTAGAAATACGTAGTATGTCTTTCCATGCATAGAACGGGAACAACGCTATTGTGCATCGATTGCGGAGCTGAAAAAATTCAACTATCTCTTTTGCCCATTCCATACACGAGACCGGAAAAAAATATCAATGTGATTTTCTTTTTGTCTCGTGCATGAACGGGCACAATGCTAGTAATGATAAAGCAAATGTACCTTTCCGTTGAATAAAGGTAGTGCATGGATGGTAGAGTTGCCTTTGGTTGTGCCCGCCTTCCCCAATTTGGTACAGAAGCTTTCAAGCTTTGGCAGATCCCAAAAAGTTCAAGCTTGATTTGTTACATAACCAAACCAATCTTGAATAAATTTTTAACAAATGAACACGAGCTCACACTCGAGTAGTTTGGTTTCTTTAGCCGTTCTAATTTCCGGAGACTTTAATATTCCAGTTCAGAATTTTTCACATTTTGCATTTCTACTGGTTTTGTTGGTTTACCTTATACGTATGGTGGAATTGGTCTGTGATAACCGTAGGACTACTTTTCAAAATTGTAAAAATAATTCAGACCAAATAGCAATGTAGAGACAAATGTAGTTATTAAATTGGTCTACGGATTCATTGAGTCGGCAAAATTTCCGAAGATCAGTTTGGGCCATCTGTTAAGTTTACACGATAGACTAATTTGCCTAATAAATTTCGTAATCTCTCAATTAATTGCGGATCAACTACTCTTTTTCTAATTGCGATGAAACTACAGGATTAAGTGAAAAGTGTAAAGATCTTAATTTGTACCTTGTTGGAGAACAAGAGTTGCGTTTCATCACTACATATGAAACTTTTGAGCTTAGGCAACTCCATGAGCTTCACTATCTTTAACTGAGGGAACCGAATGGTATCATTGTTGTTGGTGGCTTCTTTCTCCTTCGGGTTGTTTGTCAATATCACCTCAACATTCCTACAATCCCGTATCTGGAGTTCTTGCAGAATATTTTTTAACTGAGGAAGCATATAGAAGGGCAATACATACTCCAAGTTCTCACATCTCCCAACAGAAATGCTCTCAAGTTCATAGAAGGATTTAGCTTCTTTTTCTGGTTCTGAGAGTGGTTGGTTGTCCCAAATGCTTGCTATCTTATCTAATTTCTCCAACGACAATTTTTTCAGGACAGGAAAAGCAACCTGCAAAGTTGTGTACAAAATATTCATTAGTGATCGAATGAATAACAATGAGGTCCAATCAAGCTCTAGCTAAAACCCATCTATATATGCTCATAAGCACGAGATTCGAGTCTCAAAACTTGGAGAGCTATGGAAGACATGTTGACTCAATCCGATCACCTTTCATTAATTCTTGTAAATTCCAATTTTTGTAAGAGCTCTTGGAAATGGATACTCAGACACACCATGCAATATGAATGACTGGGCCTTTTTATCCGATCACCTTTCTCTTGGAATAGAGAAATAGGATAGCTAAACATATTGGGTTGATCACCACAAAAAGTGATCATGTTGCTAAAAGTAATATACCTACCGAATTGAGAAATTTCTCAAATTTGAAATCAGAGAAAATTTGTAAATTGTCGTATTATTATACATTTGTCCAAATTGATAAATTTACTAGGAATGGAAAAATGAAAAGCGCAGGCTAATAAAATCGTAAAAGTGATAGATATTGCTAAATGCAATATACCAACCAATATGAAAATTTTGTTTAGACTAGTAAACATGAGGAATAATAAATTAACGTATGCGGAGATGATATACTTATCACAGCCCACAAATGGCATTCTTCAACATTGATGATGTTGTTTAGGAGCATTGGGGTAGGATGGACTGTCAACGATTGAAATAGTTGAATTGGACAGTCGGCAGCGACCGAAGACTCCGATTGGCATAGCACTAGTAGCTCCAAATTTAGGTGTAATTCCATGGCATTCTAACTTTTTTAGAATGTCATCCGAGTAGGACTTATGGCCCATTCCATTTAATAAAAATTAAATACGCAATGAATATCGATCTACGAGATTTTTCACTGCATATTCAGACAAGAACCAACCATTTTAACGTGATCAGTACCGTCATTTCATGCCTGCGTTTGTAAGGCCTAAGGGGGACTATCTAGTCCTCTGTGGACTAAAGAGAAATCTATTACCACAGAAAATAAAAAATTACTCAAAAGAAGCCTCTTTTTTTTTGAAACGTCAAAAATATTATTAGAGAAAACTTGATAATAGGTACATCAAGTTGGGGGTGAGGAGAGGGGGAACCAACCAAAAGTTGGGAAAAACCATAAAAACATGACACCTAGATGACCGAAGCCCACTTGAGAAGGAGAAAAACAGTCACGGAAGGGGCTCCGATAACATAAGACAATAATTAAAAGAACTAGTAAAAGAAGAAGAACAAAGCCTACTACCAGCCATAATGTTCCCTATGAGTATGTAAGGCCTATTCTAAGAGAGATCAATCTCTACTATATAGAAATATTGTTAGTACGTGTAGGGGAGAAAATAGCGGAATTGAAAGAGAGAAAATAATTATTGATAGAAAAAAATTGAATATTTTTTTTTCTACTAATACCAAAAATAAGCCTATTATAAGTTAGAAATAGAATGAATGAAAAGCCTATTAAAGAAAGAATACTCACATACAAAAAGGGAAATTCGAACTCCTAACCTCCTATTGATATGCAACAGTTCTGATCAACTAAGATAGCCACAGTTGGTTGAAAAAGAATTAAATGTATACTACGTGCTTTTGCAAATGGTTTCAATCTTCAAATAGGAGGCTAATTTGTGACCATAAGTATCTAAATTAGCTTTGTTTATCTTATATTTTTCACAATTGCAAATCAATTGGAATTTATTCTATTGACACTTTAAGTTTTTAATTCATAACAGTAGAAATACATAGTATGTCTTTCCATGCATAGAACGGGGACAACGCTATTGTGCATCGATTGCGGAGCTGAAAAAATTCAACTATCTCTTTTGCCCATTCGATACACGAGACCGGAAAAAAATATCAATGTGATTTTCTTTTTGTCTCGTGCATGAACGGGCACAATGCTAGTAATGATAAAGCAAATGTACCTTTCCGTTGAATAAAGGTAGTGCATGGATGGTAGAGTTGCCTTTGGTTGTGCCCGCCTTCCCCAATTTGGTACAGAAGCTTTCAAGCTTTGGCAGATCCCAAAAACTTCAAGCTTGATTTGTTACATAACCAAACCAATCTTGAATAAATTTTTAACAAACGAACACGAGCTCACACTCTAGTAGTTTGGTTTCTTTAGCCGTTCTAATTTCCGGAGACTTTATTATTCCAGTTCAGAATTTTTCACATTCTGCATTTCTACTGGTTTTGTTGGTTTACCTTATACGTATGGTGGAATTGGTCTGTGATAACCGTAGGACTACTTTTCAAAATTGTAAAAATAATTCAGACCAAATAGCAATGTAGAGACAAATGTAGTTATTAAATTGGTCCACGGATTCATTGAGTCGGCAAAATTTCCGAAGATTGGTTTGGGCCATCTGTTAAGTTTACACGATAGACTAATTTGCCTATTAAAATTCGTAATCTCTCAATTAATTGCGGATCAACTACTCTTTTTCTAATTGCGATGAAACTACAGGATTAAGTGAAACGGGTAAAGACCTTAATTTGTACCTTGTTGGAGAACAAGAGTTGCGTTTCATCACTACATACGAAACTTTTGAGATTAGGCAACTCCTTGAGCTCCACTTCCTTCAACTGAGGGAACCGAATGGTATCATTGTTGTTGGTGGCTTCTTTCTCCTTCGGGTTGTTTGAGATTATCACCTCAACATTCCTACAATCCCGTATCTGGAGTTCTTGCAGAATATTCTTCAACTGATGAAGCATATAGAAGGGCAATACATACTCCAAGTGCTCGCATCTCCCAACAGAAATGCTCTCAAGTTCATAGAAGGATTTAGCTTCTTTTTCTGTTTCTGAGAGTGGTTGGTTGTCCCAAATGCTTGTTATCTTATCTAATTTCTCCAACGAAAATTTTTTCAGGACAGGAAAAGCAACCTGCAAAGTTGTGTACAAAATATTCATTAGTGATCGAATGAATAATAATGAGGTCCAATCAAGCTCTAGCTAAAACCCATCTATATATGCTCATAAGCACGAGATTCGAGTCTCAAAACTTGGAGAGCTATGGAAGACATGTTGACTCAATCCGATCACCTTTCATTAATTCTTGTAAATTCCAATTTTTGTAAGAGCTCTTGGAATTGGATACTCAGACACACCATGCAATATGAATGACTGGGCCTTTTAATCCGATCACCTTTCTCTTGGAATAGAGAAATAGGATAGTTAAACATATTGGGTTGATCACAACAAAAAGTGATCATGTCGCTAAAAGTAATATACATACCGAATTGAGAAATTTCTCAAATTTGAAATCAGAGAAAATTTGTAAATTGTCGTATTATTATACATTTGTCCAAATTCATAAATTTACTAGGCATGGAAAATGGAAAAAGCGCAGACTAATAAAATCGTAAAAGTGATAGATATTGCTAAATGCAATATACCAACCAATATGAAAATTTTGTTTAGACTAGTAAACATGAGGAATAATAAATTAACGTATGCGGAGATGATATACTTATCACAGCCTACAAATGGCATTCTTCAACATTGATGATGTTGTTTAGGAGCATTGGGGTAGGATGGACTGTCAACGATTGAAATAGTTGAATTGGACAGTCGGCAGCGACCGAAGACTCCGATTGGCATAGCACTAGTAGCTCCAAATTTAGGTGTAATTCCATGGCATTCTAACTTTTTTAGAATGTCATCCGAGTAGGACTTATGGCCCATTCCGTTTAATAAAAATTAAATACGCAATGAATATCGATCTACGAGATTTTTCACTGCATATTCAGACAAGAACCAACCATTTTAACGTGATCAGTACCGTCATTTCATGCCTGCATTTGTAAGGCCTAAGGGGGACTATCTAGTCCTCTGTGGACTAAAGAGAAATCTATTACCACAGAAAATAAAAAATTACTCAAAAGAAGCCTTTTTTTTTTTGATACGTCAAAAATATTATTAGAGAAAACTTGATAATAGGTACATCAAGTTGGGGGTGAGGAGAGGGGGAACCAACCAAAAATTGGGAAAAACCATAAAAACATGACACCTAGATGACCGAAGCCCACTTGAGAAGGAGAAAAACAGTCACGGAAGGGGCTCCGATAACATAAGACAATAATTAAAAGAACTAGTAAAAGAAGAAGAACAAAGCCTACTACCAGTCATAATGTTCCCTATGAGTTTGTAAGGCCTATTCTAAGAGAGATCAATCTCTACTATATAGAAATATTGTTAGTACGTGTAGGGGAGAAAATAGCGGGATTGAAAGAGAGAAAAAAATTATTGACAGAAAAAAATTGAATATATTTTTTTTTCAACTAATACCAAAAATAAGCCTACTATAAGGTAGAAATAGAATGAATGAAAACCCTATTAAGGAAAGAATACTCACATACAAGAAGGGAAATTCGAACTCCTAACCTCCTATTGATATGCAACAGTTCTGATCAACTAAGATAGTCACAGTTGGTTAAAAAAGAATTAAATGTATACTACATGCTTTTGCAAATGGTTTCAATCTTCAAATAGGAGGCTAATTTGTGACCATAAGTATCTAAATTAGCTTTGTTTATCTTATATTTTTCACAATTGCAAATCAATTGGAATTTATTCTATTGACACTTTAAGTTTTTAATTCATAACAGTAGAAATACGTAGTATGTCTTTCGATGCATAGAACGGGAACAACGCTATTGTGCATCGATTGCGGAGCTGAAAAAATTCAACTCTCTCTTTTGCCCATTCCATACACGAGACCGGAAAAAAATATCAATGTGATTTTCTTTTTGTCTCGTGCATGAACGGGCACAATGCTAGTAATGATAAAGCAAATGTACCTTTCCGTTGAATAAAGTTAGTGCATGGATGGTAGAGTTGCCTTTGGTTGTGCCCGCCTTCCCCAATTTGGTACAGAAGCTTTCAAGCTTTGGCAGATCCCAAAAAGTTCAAGCTTGATTTGTTACTTAACCAAACCAATCTTGAATAAATTTTTAACAAATGAACACGAGCTCACACTCGAGTAGTTTGGTTTCTTTAGCCGTTCTAATTTCCGGAGACTTTAATATTCCAGTTCAGAATTTTTCACATTTTGCATTTCTACTGGTTTTGTTGGTTTACCTTATACGTATGGTGGAATTGGTCTGTGATAACCGTAGGACTACTTTTCAAAATTGTAAAAATAATTCAGACCAAATAGCAATGTAGAGACAAATGTAGTTATTAAATTGGTCTACGGATTCATTGAGTCGGCAAAATTTCCGAAGATCAGTTTGGGCCATCTGTTAAGTTTACACGATAGACTAATTTGCCTAATAAATTTCGTAATCTCTCAATTAATTGCGGATCAACTACTCTTTTTCTAATTGCGATGAAACTACAGGATTAAGTGAAAAGTGTAAAGATCTTAATTTGTACCTTGTTGGAGAACAAGAGTTGCGTTTCATCACTACATATGAAACTTTTGAGCTTAGGCAACTCCATGAGCTTCACTATCTTTAACTGAGGGAACCGAATGGTATCATTGTTGTTGGTGGCTTCTTTCTCCTTCGGGTTGTTTGTCAATATCACCTCAACATTCCTACAATCCCGTATCTGGAGTTCTTGCAGAATATTTTTTAACTGAGGAAGCATATAGAAGGGCAATACATACTCCAAGTTCTCACATCTCCCAACAGAAATGCTCTCAAGTTCATAGAAGGATTTAGCTTCTTTTTCTGGTTCTGAGAGTGGTTGGTTGTCCCAAATCCTAGTTATCTTATCTAATTTATACAACCGCAAGCTTTTCAGGACAGGAAAAGCAACCTGCAAAGTTGTGTACAAAATATTCATTAGTGATCGACTGAATAATAATGAGGTCCAATCAAGCTCTAGCTAAAAACCCATCTATAAATGTTCATAAGCACGAGATTCGAGTCTCAAAACTTGGAGAGCTATGAAAAACATGTTGACTCAATCCGATCACCTTTCATTCTTGTAAATTCCAATTTTTGTAAGTGCTCTTGGAATTTGATACTCTGACACACCATGCAATATGAATGACTGGGCCATTTTAATCCGATCACCTTTCTCTTGGAATAGAGAAATAGGATAGTTAAACATATTGGGTTGATCACCGCAAAAAGTGATCCTGTTGCTAAAAGTAAATTTACATGCCGAATTGAGAAATTTCTCAAATTTGAAATCAGAGAAAATTGGTAAATTGTCGTATTATTATACATTTGTCCAAATTGATAAATTTACTAGGCATGGAAAAAGGAAAAAGCGCAGACTAATAAAATCGTAAAAGTGATAGATATTGCTAAACGCAATATACCTACCAATATGAAAATTTTGTTTAGACTAGTAAACATGAGGAATAATAAATTAACATATGCGGAGATGATATACTTATCACAGCCCACAAATGGCATTCTTCAACGTCGATGATGTTGTTTAGGAGCATTGGGGAAGGATGGACTGTCAACGATTGAAATGGTTGAATTGGACAGTCGGCAGCGACCGAAGATTCCGATTGGCATAGCACTAGTAGCTCCAAATTTAGGTGTAATTCCATGGCATTCAACTTTTTAAGTATGTCATCCGAGTAGGACTTATGGCCCATTCCATTTAATGAAAATTAGATACGCAATGAATATCGATCAACGAGATTTTTTAATGCATATTCAGGCAAGAACCAACCATTTTAACGTGATCAGTACCGCCATTTCATGCCTGCGTTTGTAAGGCCTAAGGGGGACTATCTAGTCCTCTGTAGACTAAACAGAAATCTATTACCATAGAAAATAAAAAAATTACTCAAAAGAAGCCCTTTTTTTTTTTGAAACGTCAAAAATATTATTAGAGAAAACTTGATAATAGGTACATCAAGTTGGGGGAAAGGGGAGGGAGAACCAACCAAAAGTTGGGAAAAAACAAAAAACCATGACACCTAGAAGACCGAAGCCCACTTGAAAAGGAGAAAAACAGTCACAGAAGAGGCTCCGATAACATAAGATAGTAATTAAAAGAACTAGTAAAAGAAGAAGAACAAAGCCTACTACCAGTCATAATGTTCCCTATGAGTTTGTAAGGACTATTCTAAGAGAGATCAATCTATACTATATAGAAATATTGTTAGTG
Source organism: Rhododendron ovatum (assembly GCA_019656835.1). NCBI lineage: Eukaryota > Viridiplantae > Streptophyta > Magnoliopsida > Ericales > Ericaceae > Rhododendron > Rhododendron ovatum. Next base: position 2,355,039 of record CM033791.1, read on the forward strand.
TAGGAGAGAAAATAGTGGGATTGAAAGAGAGAAAATAATTATTGACAGAAAAAAATTGAATATATTTTTTTTTCAACTAATACCAAAAATAAGATAAGGTAGAAATAGAATGAATGAAAAGCCTATTAAGGGAAGAATACTCACACACAAGAAGGGAAATTCGAACTCCTAAACTCCAATTAAGATACAAGAGTTCTGGTCAACTAAGATAGCCACAGTTGGTTAAAAAAGAATTAAATGTATGCTACATGCTTTTTCAAATGGTTTCAATCTTCAAATAGGAAGCTAATTTGTGACCATAAGCATCTAAATTTGCTTTGTTTTATCTTATAATTTTCACAATTGCAAATTCATTGGAATTTATTCTATTGACACTTTAAGTTTTTAATTCATAACAGTAGAAATACGTAGTATGTCTTTCCATGCATAGAACGGGAACAACGTTATCGTGCAACGATTGCGGAGCTGAAAAAATTCAACTATCTCTTTTACCCATTCGATACACGAGACCGAAAAAAATATCAATGTGATTTTCTTTTTGTCTCATGCATGAATGGGCACAATGTTAGTAATGATAAAGCAAATGTATCTTTCCGTTGAATAAAGGTAGTGCAAGGATGGTAGAGTTACCTTTGGTTGTGCCCGCCTTTTCCAATTTGGTACAGAAGCATTCAAGCTTTGGCAGATCCCAAAAAGTTCAAGCTTGATTTGTTACATAATCAAACCAATCTTGAATAAATTTTTAACAAACGAACACGAGCTCACACTCGAGTAGTTTGCTGGTTTCTTTCGCAGTTCTAATTTCCAGAAACTTTAATATTCCAGTTCAGAATTTTTGACATTCTGCATTTCTACTGGTTTTGTTGGTTTACCATATACGTATGGTGGAATTGGTCTGTGATAACCGTAGGACTACTGTTCAAAATTGTAAAAATAATTCAGACCAAATAGCAATGTAGAGACAAATGTAGTTATTAAATTGGTCTACGGATTCATTGACTCGGCAAAATTTCCGAAGATAGGTTTGGGCCATCTGTTAAGTTTACACGATAGACTAATTTGCCTAATCAATTTCGTAATCTCTCAATTAATTGCGGATCAACTACTCTTTTTCTAATTGCGATGAAACTACAGGATTAAGTGAAAAGGGTAAAGACCTTAATTTGTACCTTGTTGGAGAACAAGAGTTGCATTTCATCACTACATATGAAACTTTTGAGATTAGGCAAATCTTCGAGCTCCACTTCCTTTAACTGAGGGAACCGAATGGTATCATTGTTGTTGGTGGCTTCTTTCTCCTGCGGGTTGTTTGAGATTATCACCTCCATCTTCCTACATCCCCATATACTGAGTCTTTGCAGATTCTTTAACTGAGGAAGCATATAGAAGGGCAATACATACTCCAAGTCCTCACATCTCGCAACAGAAATGCTCTCAAGTTCATAGAAGGATTTAGCTTCTTTTTCTGGTTCTGAGAGTGGTTGGTTGTCCCAAATGCTTGTTATCTTATCTAATTTCTCCAACGACAATTCTTTCAGGACAGGAAAAGCAACCTGCAAAGTTGTGTACAGAATATTCATTAGTGATCGAATGAATAATAATGAGGTCCAATCGAGCTCTAGCTAAAACCCATCTATATATGCTCATAAGCACGAGATTCGAGTCTCAAAACTTGGGGAGCTATGGAAGACATGTTGACTCAATCCGATCACCTTTCATTAATTCTTGTAAATTCAAATTTTTGTAAGAGCTCTTGGAATTGGATACTCAGACACACCATGCAATATGAATGACTGGGCCTTTTAATCCGATCACCTTTATCTTGGAATAGAGAAATAGGATAGTTAAACATATTGGGTTGATCACCACAAAAAGTGATCTTGTTGTTAAAAGTAATATACATGCCGAATTGAGAAATTTCTCAAATTTGAAATCAGAGAAAATTTGTAAATTGTCGTATTATTATACGTTTGTCCAAATTGATAAATTTAATAGGCATGGAAAAAGGAAAAAGCGCAGACTAATAAAATCGTAAAAGTGATAGATATTGCTAAATGCAATATACCAACCAATATGAAAATTTTGTTTAGACTAGTAAACATGAGGAATAATAAATTAACGTATGCGGAGATGATATACTTAATTATCACAACCCACAAATGGCATTCTTCAACATCGATGATGTTGTTTAGGAGCATTGCAGAAGGATGGACTGTCAACGATTGAAATGGTTGAATTGGACAGTCGGCAGCGACCGAAGTCTTCGATTGGCATAGCACTAGTAGCTCCAAATTTTGGTGTAATTCCATGGCATTCAACTTTTTTAGTATGTCATCCGAGTAGGACTTATGGCCCATTCCATTTAATAAAAATTAGATACGCAATGAATATCGATCAACGAGATTTTTTAATGCATATTCAAACATGAACCAACCATGTTAACGTGATCAGTACCGTCATTTCATGCCTGCGTTTGTAAGGCCTAAGGGGGACCATCTAGTCCTCTGTGTACTAAAGAGAAATCTATTACCATAGAAAATAAAAAATTACTCAAAAGAAGCCTTTTTTTTTTGAAACGTCAAAAATATTATTAGAGAAAACTTGATAATAGGTACATCAAGTTGGGGGAGAAGGGAGGGGCAACCAACCAAAAGTTGGGAAAAAACAAAAAAACATGACACCTAGAGAACCGAAGCCCACTTGAAAAGGAGAAAAACAGTCACGGAAGGGGCTCCGATAACATAAGACAGTAATTAAAAGAACTAGTAAAAGAAGAAGAACAAAGCCTACTACCAGTCATAATGTTCCCTATGAGTTTGTAAGGCCTATTCTAAGAGAGATCAGTCTCTACTATATAGAAATATTGTTAGTACGTGTAGGGGAGAAAATAGCGGGATTGAAAAAGAGAAAATAATTATTGACTGAAAAAAATTGAATATATATTTTTTTCAACTAATACCAAAAATAAGCCTATTATAAGGTAGAAATAGAATGAATGAAAAGGCTATTAAGGGATGAATACTCACACACTACAAGTGAAATTCGAACTCCTAACATCCTATTGATATGCAACAGTTGTGATCAACTAAGATAGCCACAATTGGCTAAAAAAGAATTAAATGTATACTACATGCATTTGCAAATGGTTTCAATCTTCAAATAGGAGGCTAATTTGTGACCATAAGTATCTAAATTAGCTTTGTTTATCTTATATTTTTCACAATTGCAAATCAATTGGAATTTTTTCTATTGACACTTTAAGTTTTTAATTCATAACAGTAGAAATACGTAGTATGTCTTTCGATGCATAGAACAGGAACAACGCTATTGTGCATCGATTGCGGAGCTGAAAAAATTCAACTCTCTCTTTTGCCCATTCGATACACGAGACCGGAAAAAAATATCAATGTGATTTTCTTTTTGTCTCGTGCATGAACAGGCACAATGCTAGTAATGATAAAGCAAATGTACCTTTCCGTTGAATAAAGGTAGTGCATGGATGGTAGAGTTGCCTTTGGTTGTGCCCGCCTTCCCCAATTTGGTACAGAAGCTTTCAAGCTTTGGCAGATCCCAAAAAGTTCAAGCTTGATTTGTTACATAACCAAACCAATCTTGAATAAATTATTAACAAACGAATACGAGCTCACACTCGAGTAGTTTGGTTTCTTTAGCCGTTCTAATTTCCGGAGACTTTAATATTCCAATTCAGAATTTTTGACATTCTGCATTTCTATTAGTTTTGTTGGTTTACCTTATACGTATGGTGAAATTGGTCTGTGATAACCGTAGGACTACTTTTCAAAATTGTAAAAATAATTCAGACCAAATAGCAATGTAGAGACAAATGTAGTTATTAAATTGGTCTACGGATTCGTTGAGTCGGCAAAATTTCCGAAGATAGGTTTGGGCCATCTGTTAAGTTTACACGATAGACTAATTTGCCTAATAAATTTCGTAATCTCTCAATTAATTGCGGATCAACTACTCTTTTTCTAATTGCGATGAAACTACAGGATTAAGTGAAAAGGGTAAAGACCTTAATTTGTACCTTGTTGGAGAACAAGAGTTGCGTTTCATCACTACATATGAAACTTTTGAGATTAGGCAAATCTTCGAGTGCAAGAGTCTTTAACTGAGGGAACGGAATGGTATCATTGTTGTTGGTGGCTTCTTGCTGCTTCGAGTTGTTTGAGATTATCACCTCCATCTTCCTACATCCCCATATACCGAGTCTTTGCAGATTCTTTAACTGAGGAAGCATATAGAAGGGCAATACATACTCCAAGTCCTCACATCTCCAAACAGAAATGCTCTCAAATTCATAGAAGGATTTAGCTTCTTTTTTTGGTTCTGAGAGTGGTTGGTTGTCCCAAATGCTTGTTATCTTATCTAAGTTCTGCAACGACAATTCTTTCAGGACAGGAAAAGCAACCTGCAAAGTTGTGTACAGAATATTCATTAGTGATCGAATGAATAATAATGAGGTCCAATCAAGCTCTAGCTAAAACCCATCTATATATGCTCATAAGCACGAGATTCGAGTCTCAAAACTTGGGGAGCTATGGAAGACATGTTGACTCAATCCGATCACCTTTCATTAATTCTTGTAAATTCAAATTTTTGTAAGAGCTCTTGGAATTGGATACTCAGACACACCATGCAATATGAATGACTGGGCCTTTTAATCCGATCACCTTTATCTTGGAATAGAGAAATAGGATAGTTAAACATATTGGGTTGATCACCACAAAAAGTGATCTTGTTGTTAAAAGTAATATACATACCGAATTGAGAAATTTCTCAAATTTGAAATCAGAGAAAATTTGTAAATTGTCGTATTATTATACGTTTGTCCAAATTGATAAATTTAATAGGCATGGAAAAAGGAAAAAGCGCAGACTAATAAAATCGTAAAAGTGATAGATATTGCTAAATGCAATATACCAACCAATATGAAAATTTTGTTTAGACTAGTAAACATGAGGAATAATAAATTAACGTATGCGGAGATGATATACTTATCACAACCCACAAATGGCATTCTTCAACATCGATGATGTTGTTTAGGAGCATTGGGGAAGGATGGACTGTCAACGATTTAAATGGTTGAATTGGACAGTCGGCAGCGACCGAAGACTCCGATTGGCATAGCACTAGTAGCTCCAAATTTAGGTGTAATTCCATGCATGGCATTCAACTTTTTTAGTATGTCATCCGAGTAGGACTTATGGCCCATTTCATTTAATAAAAATTAGATACACAATGAATACCGGTCAACGAGATTTTTTAATGCATATTTAGACAAGAACCAACCATTTTAACGTGATCAGTACCGCCATTTCATGCCTGCGTTTGTAAGGCATATGGGGGACTATCTAGTCCTCTGTGGACTAAAGAGAAATCTATTACCATAGAAAATAAAAAATTACTCTAAAGAAGCTCTTTTTTTTTTTTTTTGAAATGACCAAAATATTATTAGAAAAAACTTGACAATGGGTACATCAAATTGGGGGAGAGGAGAGGGAGAACCAACCGAAAGTTGGGAAAAAACAAAAAAACATGACACCTAAAGGACTGAAACCCACTTGAAAAGGAGAAAAACAGTCACAAAAGGAGCTCCGATAACACAAGACAGTAATTAAAAGTACTAAAAGAAGAAGAACAAAGCCTACTACCAGTCATAGTACGTGTTCGCTATGAGTTTGTAAGGACTATTCTAAGTGAGATCATTCTATACCATATTGAAATATTATTAATGTGGGAGAGAAAATAGCGGGATTGAAAAAGAGAAAAAAAAATTATTGCCAGAAAAAAATTGAATGTATTTTTATTTTTTTTTCAACTAATACAAAAAATAAGCCTATTATAAAGTAGAAATAAGAATGAATAAAAAGCTTATTAAGGGAAGAATACTCACACACAAGTAGATAAATTCGAACTCCTAACTTCCTATTGAGATGCAAGAGTTATAGTCAACTAAGATAGCCACAGTTGGTTAAAAAAGAATTAAATGTATACTACATGCTTTTTCAAATGGTTTCAATCATCAAATAGGAAGCTAATTTGTGACCATAAGTATCTAAATTAGCTTTGTTTATCTTATATTTTTCACAATTGCAAATTAAGTGGAATTTATTCTATTCACACTTTAAATTTTTAATTCATAATAGTAGGTATATGTTTTTCCACGCATAGAACGGGAACAACGCTGTTATGGATCGAATACGGGGCTGAAAAAATTCAACTATATCTTTTGCCCATTCGACACACAAGACCAACAAAAATATCAATGCGATTTTTTTTGGGAAAATTTTAAAATTGCCCCCAACCTTCACACCAAAATTCAATTAGACTCCGAACCTTTTAAAAACTTCAATTTTACTCCCAACGTTATCTTCCGTTAATCAAAACCCCCCTTCTGTCCGAATGACTAACGGATTTCGTTAAAAGCTCCGTTAAATAGCGTTTTGATCGAATTTCGATGATCTGAGCCGATCAATGTGTTCAAACGTGATTTTAAGGGTATGCACGAGAAATCAGCAAAAAAAAAAGACCGAGAAGGGCTTCATCAGAATAGTTTTTTTATTGAATAGTTCAGTAAAAAAATTGTTCAGATGAAGCCCTTCCCTGTCTTTTTTTTTATTGCTCATTTCTCGCAGATATTCTTAAAATCACGTTCTAATCATATTGAGAGGCTCGGATCATCGAAATTTGATTAGAAAAAGGGAGGCGCGGATCAATCCAGATTTTGTTCAAGTCCGGACGTTCAGATTTTGCTCCGGTATGCATCTCCCCTTTTCCAATCGAATTTCGATCATCCGAGCCGCTTAATGTGATTAGAACATGATTTTAAGGGTACCCGCGAGAAATTAAAAAAAAAGAAGAAGACCACAACGGGTTTCATCTGAATAGTTTTTTATTGAACTATTCAATAAAAAACTGTTCAGATGAAGCTCTTTCCAGTCTTTTTTTTTGCTTATTTCTCACGGGTACCCTTAAAATCACGTTTTGAACACATTAAGCGGCTCGGATCATCAAAATTCGATCGGGATGATATTTAACGAAGCCTTTAATGAAATCCGTTAGTCATTCTGATGGAAGATGGCATTTTGATTAATGGAAGATAACGTTGGGAGTAAAATTGAAGTTTTTAAAAGGTTGGGAGTCTAATTGAATTTTGGTGTAAAGGTTGGGGGCTATTTTGAAATTTTTCCCTTTTTTTTTGTCTCGTGCATGAACGGGCACAACGCTAGTAATGATAAAGCAAATGTATCTTTCCGTTGAATAAAGGTAGTGCATGGATATATGGTAGAGTTGCCTTTGGTTGTGCCCGCCTTCCCCAATTTGGTACAGAAGCTTTCAAGCTTTGGCAAATCCCACAAACTTATTCCTTAATGAGAATAACAAATCAATCTAAGAACCACCCGGAATCCCCACATCTCCTCCCCTCCACTCCCCCCCATCCCTTCTCTTTTTTCTTTCTTTCCCCTCTTCTTTTTCTTCGATATACCCATTGTCGAGTTTATCCTCAATAATATTTTGCTATTTAAAAAAAAATAACCTAAGTAAACTAATTAACAGGACAATGAAAAAGGCCGATTAAAAAAAAAAAAACAGGACAATGATAAAGTTTACCTTTTCACTGAAAAGAGGTTGGGCACAGGAAGAAGAGCTTCCCATGATTGTTTCCATCTTCTCCTTTTGGGCATAAAAGCTTAAGAGGTTTGGTAGATCTTCCAATTTCAGCTGCTTTAGTTTATTGAACTTCACCTCACTAGTGAGTTCATCTTCATCATTTCGTCTTTCAAATCCAACTATTCCCTCCATGATTTCACAGGATCTTATTTGTAGCATTTCAAGGTGAACAAGTCCTTTTGCGGTGGTTGGGGGGAAGAGATACTTTGACTTACAATTTTCAATAATTAACTCAGTTAAATTATTGAACATCTGTAAGCGATGCAGCTCATGACTTTGCACGGATGATTTTGACTCACCAAGAAGATATTCCGAGTCCTCAACACATGATGTAACTTGGAGGTATTTCAAGTCAAGAAATCTATTTTCAACACCTCTATCATGAAACACCTTCTTCAAACCCTCAATCTCACTGAGGATTACATGTTCAGCTTTGTCCACCAAAGAGATGAACTCATTTCTTAACTGATCAATACGTTTCAATTTCAATGCGCATCTTCCAAAAAAATTTTCCCAAGTTTCGAATTTATTACCCACTGATATCTTAAATCCCTTCAGGTTCCCAAATATTAGGTCCTCCTTCGGTAATAGCATGACATCTGGTATAAAGATATGTAAAGTGGTTAATTTTCCAATACTCAATGACCGTCGCAGCTCCTCGAGGCTCACATTCTCTCTGCTGCTCGTGTCTTGTTGCTTGTCAGTTGTGGCCTCCCATTTGTCAAAATTTTGTGGAAAGTACAATTCCTCCAGGCTAGTCAAATTGGAAATGACACCTCCAGGAATCATCTTGAGTTCGTCACAATTTTGGAGATCTAACACTCGTAGATCAGTCAACTGTCCGATCTCTTGCGGCAATGCCTCGATATTAGAACCCCTGAAGCTGAGCACTTCAAGGCTACTCTTTAGCTCCTTAAGTATAGCAATATCATCCAACTCGCATTCATTCAGATATAGCATCCGAAGGTTCGCCAATTTTGCAAGTGATGACGGGAGTCGCTGCATACGCATTCGAGTAAAAGTCACCACTGTAAGTTGGATCATTCCATTGAAAAAATTGTCTGGAACCTCAAGATCGGAAAGTTCGCTGTTGTCAACCATCAAGGTGTGGAGTTGTGGATATTCCAACCCATTGGGAAGCCCTTTAATACTTTTGAAACTTAATGAGATTGCTGAATACGATGTCACATCCCTACAATTGCGTGGCCATTCATGGGCACCATGATCTATCAGAATTGATTTTTCCTCCCGTGCAATTGAGATACCGACGTCTCTTATAACATCATGAATTTTGACAACGTTTTCGTGATAGTCAGTTGACAACAAAGAGGCTGATTTGAGGGCATCCACCACTGTACGCACAGCATTTGTTGCTTCATCAAATGTATGTGGATTTTGAGAAAGCAAACTATTCGCCACACAATGTCTCGTTAAGTCGTCAATTGGTATCTCGGCATCTTCAAGAAACAAACAACAGAGCAAGAAACAAGATTTTGCATCCGAGGACCCCAACATATCGTAGCTCAACTTTAAAGAAGCCCAAACAGTTTGGCTAATGCCCTCAATGTTCGTGATCATGTACCTATCAAGTTTTTCGAGTGCATTCTTCCACACATAGTCTGGCTTATCTTCCAACGCGGCTCCAACAGCATTTATGGCAACCGGTAAACCTTTGCATTTTCTACACACTTGTCGTGCTAGGGAATCTATAGCTGGCCGAGATTCGACAGTGTTTCCCACCTTTCTTTTGAATAGGTCCCATGCTTCTCCCTCCAATAGCTCTGCAACTGGAAAACTTCTATTGGCTTTCATTTTGATTCTTACCAAATCTTCCTTTCGAGACGTTAGCACAACTTTACACCCTATATTTCCTTCTATGACCGGAATACCTATTGCCTTCAGGTCCACCTCTTCCCAAATATCATCCAAGATTACCAGATATTTCTCGCCATTCTTGAATTTATGCCACAACTCATCTGCTCTTCCCTTTTCATCCTTTGTGGGATCCAATGCAAAATTCAATCTGTCAGCCAGTTTTTTTTGTATTTCCTTCACATTGAGATCCTTAGAGACGGCAACTAGCGGGACTTGCTTAAAAGTTCCATCATCTAGCATGTTTTTGGCGACCTTCTCGACTAATGTGGTCTTACCGACCCCTCCTAGCCCATGTACGCCAATCATTTTAACTTCGGGATCTTTTAACGCATTCACAATAGCCTCAAAATTTGGTGTCCTAGAATCCAAGTGAACATAATTCTCGGCAGATGGAAATTCAAGTTCTCGAGAAGGTGACCTGGGGTGTGAAACTACATCAAATCGGCTGCCCTGAGTGGCGAGTTGGTTGACAGCCGCTGTCTTCTCTTCGGCTTGTTTGCTCAGTTGGTACCGCCACTTGATGTTAGGACATGAGCATGCAAAGCAGTGCATTCTTTCCTCGACTTGCCCGATAAGCTGCTGGACTTCATTTTCCATCCGGCCCGCATCCTCTTGCCAGCTTGAAACAGCATCCTCAATCACTTCACCGCGATCCCTGGCCCCATTAACTCTTCTTTCAATTGTTCCCTTAAGATATTGAAGACTTCTCATTTCAATTCGCAATTTGTCCAAGTTCGTCCTGTACTGAAGAACATACTTCCCTGCTTTACTTGCTGCTTTGACCGCTTCATCAAAGGCTTTGCATACCGACGATTCAATTATGCCTCCCAGAAAACACATTTTCTGCTAGCTCGTTTCTTCCGATATTTCCAAAGGAACTGTTTATGTGACGCGAATCAAATTTGAGAAGATAAAGCTCTTTATATCTGCAATAAAATAAAATAAAAACAAATTAGAGGGGAAAAAGAGGAAGATAATAGCAATGACGTAGCAGTATAGCACTAACCAAAATACTTTCCTTCTAGGGCCCAAAGAGAGAGTAAAATATTCCACCTCTAGCTTTTTATTTCTAGTTAATTTTATTGTTTTGGGGACAACCTTTCCTACATTAACTCCGGTGGGTTTCACTTCCTCATCAGAATTTAACATAACAGGAGGCATATAGATTCTTTTTGCTAATAAAAAAGGACAAGGAAATAAAAGGAAAAAACGAACTTAGGTTAATTATCTTTAGGTTTTTTTTGGGTCATTCGTTAAACTTAATTTACTCTATCCTAGAGGACTTAGAGAGGGAATGGGTGCTTACGGATCAAACCCTGCCCACGTGCATGGGAGTATATGGGAGGCACCAACTGCCCTCCACTCTACTTACTAATTATCTGTAGGTTGCCGATCTAAAAAAAAATATCTGTATGGAGTGAACAGATTAATTGATTTTTAGAAGATTTTAGTCCAGTTGGTTCACTAAACTCTGTAATTCTCCATCTACGATAATATGTATGTGTATATGATCAGAGCATGGAGATCGTGTTCTTGAATTGTGCTTGTTTTGTAGTATTTTATTCTTTGACGAGTTTTCTATTTAATTTTTTTTCTTGATCTGGAACTACTTTTATACTTGCATTGACCTTTCTCAAATACATATATGATATAGCCTTTGGCAATGTTATACATGGATAATTCATGCACATTCACAATATAAAGAAAATAAAAGGAGTTAATTACCACGTGCACATTCATATACCAGTAAGAAAAAATCTGGTAAGAAATGTGATTATTTAGGAGCTGTGCACAGCAGCCTTTTTCTCCCGCCTCGGGTCGCGCAAAGATGATCGGAGCCGCTCATTTTGTTCAAAATATGTCGTTTAAGGTCTCTGTATAAAATGAGCTTCGTTCGATATCGTTAGAGGCGTTAACAAAACACCCAAAATCACTTCAGAATTTTGTGATTATTTAGGAGCTGTGCTATGTGCACAGCAAGCTGTCTACAGCAGCTGTGCACAACGGCCTTTTTCTCCCGCCTCGGGTCGCGCAAAGATGATCGGAGCCGCTCATTTTGTTCAAAATATGTCGTTTAAGGTCTCTGCAGAAAATGAGCTTCGTTCGATATCGTTAGAGGCGTTAACAAAACACCCAAAATCACTTCAGAAACATATTTTGAATAAAATGAGCGGCTCCAATCATCTTTGCGCGACCCGAGGTGGGAGAAAAAGGCGTTGTGCACAGCTGCTGTGGACAGCTTGCTGTGCACGAATCATTTCTGATTATTTAGAAGGTGTGACTAGTGATTTTGGACATTTTGTGAGACAGAGAGAGTATATAGTAAGGACATAATTGGTAAATCATACAATTATAGGATTGAATTGTAATCCATGAATGTGAATAGGATGAAAAGTAAACTTTACTCCACATAGGACCGTGATTTAATTTACGAGTCTCAATTTGGTTGATCTTTTGACTTCCACGTACGTATCTTTCTGTAATCAGCTTGTACGCACTTACACTCTCAGGTTGAGATCTTTCATGTTGAGATCTTTCGTGGGTCCTTCTATGTCCGACAAAGACGATCAAAATCGTTCTAACTTTAAATCTTATTGACAATATTAATCATGCCAAAAATCATGTCGATCGGAAAAATATAGTGACCCACCGAATAACAAATTCTGTGATCATATCTTTCGATGTCAGATGGGCACACTTTTTGACACAAAAAATAGTCATGAAGAGATTTTAAAAAAGAACAATCCCAATTATCTTATTGGTACAGGAGCCAAGGCCGGGGATGTGTATTAGTGGGGCCCGGGCTTCAACCTTTCAAGAATCATTCTATGTAAAACATAAAATGCACAATTTTTTGTACTCTACCGATACCCCAAACGTCAAAATGTAAATTATAAAATGGCTATCTTTTCCCCTTGTACAATAATATTCCTCAGGTTTCATTCTTGAACTTCAAACTGTATGCAAGAATCGAAGACTTGAAGAATTCAACAACCATATATGTGAATATGAGGAATTTTAGGTTCTAAGTTTTGCAAACACACCTCCACCCCCATAACCACCCCCCCTCCCCCCGAATTTTAGGTTCTGAGTTTTGCAAACACACCTCCACCCCCATAACCCCCCCCCCCCCCCCCCCCCCCCCCAATATGTAAATCCTAGCTCCATCCATAGTGGAAAGGGAGGGTTCACAAAATATCTGAACATGAGGGTGCAGTCCGACTGTAGACAAGCTAATCCCTATATTTTCTTTTTCTTTTTCTTTTTCTTTCTTTTTTGGTCGGCAACAAAAAGTTATTGAACTCTACAAAGGGTACCACATATTTTCTTAGAAGAGAAGGAACAATTTTTTGTTGGTCTTTACCCTTTGACAAAAAAAATTAACAAGCTTTGGAAACAATTTTTTGGTAATCGGCAAAGTTTTGAACAATTTTTTGTTGGTCTTTACCCTTTGACAAATAAATTAACAAGCTTTGGAAGCAAACTCATAACAAGCTTTGGAGGCAAGGGCATAACACGGTTTGGAGGTAAGGGCAGAACCAGAATTCTAATTTGCCCTTGGCTAACCAAAAAGTGTTTTATAATTAATGTCTATTAAACTTTTTCATGTATACGTAAATGTTCAAAAATAAACAAAAGCAAGTTTTTTTTTTTTTTAAAAAACGTGCACTATTGAAGTTGTGCTTGAACCCAACATTATTTTAGGGGAAATTTACAGAAATGGTCCTCCTAGTTTCATTCGAGTCTCATTTTCATCCTCCAAGTATGAATTGTAACTCTTTTGACATTCAAGTTTAGTTTTCGCACCAAATTGGTCCAATTTATAACATCTGTCAGCCAAATTTGAAGGAAAAAATCAGATTGAGGGCAGACATTATCAATTGGACCAACTTGGTACGAACTACAACGTCCAAACTGCGATCAATCTAATTTTTTTTTGTCCATTTTGTCTGATAGAAGTTATTAATTAGACCAATTTGGTACAAAAATCAAACTTGAAGGTCAAAAGAGTTGCAATTGATACTTAGAGGACGAAAATGAGACTCGGATGAAACTAAGAGGACCATTTCTATAAATTTTCCTTATTTTAGAGATTGCTAAAATTTAACATATAAATTGAAGGTGATAGTATACCCGTGTGTACATGCAAGCTAACAATACCGAATAGGCGAATATAGAGTTTGCTTACCCTTAGGCAAGTTGAAGAGGCACTAGAACTGGTGGATGTATTCTAATATTTTTAGAGCTGGACAACAGACACGAGACACGACATGAACCGGACACGAAATTAGCGGGTTACGGTTGAACATTTCTGACACGAAACACGAAAATGACACGACTCGAGAACACGAATTCTAAATGGGTCGGGTTAGGGTTGAACACGTGAGACACGAAATTGACACGACCAACATGGTTACGAATCTGTGTCACCTATTTTCACGAACATATATACATAATATATGGTATATCTGCAATTCTATATAGAGTTAGGCAACAGACACGATAACATGTGTAGGGAGGTATTCCCGAACAAGTACAAGAATTACCCGAGCATGGAGATTATAAAAAGTCAAACACGATTGACTGGTGACACGTGAAGCCACTGTTCAAAAGTACCTTGTTCGGCTATGAGAGAGCCGAACAGGAATAGAATCCCCTAAAGAAAGGAATGGTTCAGATTATTAAAGGACCAGTTACATGTGAGGTAACTGGCCCAGTCCCTTTGTTCGGCCATGAGACGGCCGAACAAGGAAAGAAGTCCTATTAAATATAGAAGTAAAGAGAACATTCTGGAAGAGTCCAGAATACAGTAATATTTCGTTAAAGGAATGAGATCCCGAGAATGTAGGATCTGTAAAAGATACCCAACAGGAATGGGATGTTCGGCTCATTAAGGAAAAGAGTCCTAAAAGGACTAAGGTAATGGACTGATAAGGGAACAAGAATCCAAGATATCCTGGGTTTCCTATACGAGGTAGGAAACCTAGGGCAATACGGATGCTTGGACAGCAAGCACCTATGAATCTATAAATATGGGGTAAGACCTAGAGGTAAAAGGTACACAATACACTGCATTGATATTGTTTTCCTACTGATAATTAGGGTTCAATTGCTAGTACGTGATACTAACTTCGGCATCGGAGGGCCTTTGCCACGAGAGGCAAAGGTGCACTCACTCCCTGTCTGTTTTGCAGATTAGGTTTCCGACGACGAAATAGAGTAGAGGCGAAGAGGCACGAATAAGCCGTAACAATCCAACACTGTCTAAAGCGTTGGTAGAATTTCTCCACCTACAATTGGCGCCGTCTGTGGGAATCGAAAGAGTTCCCTTTGAAATACGACCATGGTGGAAGTAGATCCAGCAACGCCACACGACCCAAAAGATGTGTTAACTGGAGGAGGGGATAAGTCTCCACCCGGGGCTCCGAGAAAGCCCGAAGGAGGACATAGGAGGACCACGAGTAAGGGCCACCCTCCTACTATCCACGATAACTCCAGAGATAGAGATGGAGAGACAGCATCAAAGTCCACGAGAAGGACTAAATCCCATCGAGGGGATGAATCGATTGCACATTCCAGAAGCGTATACCGAAGCGAAGACGTTCTGGATAAGAAAAGACAAGAAATCGAGGAGTACGCTCGTTTGATCAAAAAACGAGAACATGAAATCAGAGAATTAGAGAGAATCAGAGAACATCCCGAGGACTCCGGATTATCTCGAAGAAATTCAAGAGGGAGTGAATACGCTTTGGTACCATACCAAAAGGCTCCTTCACGAAGAAGAAGGAGCAGAAGCAGAAGTTTGACCCCGAGGCGACATAAAACTTCTCCACGAAAAGGGAGGAGCAATATCCGAACACCCGAGCGAAGGAGGGTATCTCCAAGAAAGAGGAGAAGCAGAGGTCGAAGCTCTACTCCCGAGGAGGAAGGGAGTAGAAAACATCATAGGGACAGGTACGAAAGACCTGATTCCGATTGGGAACAAATTCGGTCCAAGAAAGGACCAAAGGATGAAGCCATGACTGCACGAGAAGCAGCACGGAAAGCACTTCAGAATATAGCATCCTCCCCTTTTTCAAAGAAGTTACAGGAGGCTAGATTGCCGACCAGGGTAAAGCACGGAACATTCATCCTCTACGAGACAGATGCTGATCCCGTAGCCCATATACAGCATTACCAGCAGGCAATGTTTATGCATGTAGGGGATGATGCAATCATGTGCAAGATGTTCCCGTCAAGTTTGGGGAAGGTTGCTTTGTCATGGTTCCATAAATTGGGCTCACGATCTATCCGAACATGGGTGCAGTTGGCCGAAGAGTTCACTGCACGGTTCTTGACGAGCAGGAAAGCCCCCAAAACTTTTGAGAGTCTTACTTTTATGAAGCAAGGAGAGGACGAGCCGATCAGGACTTATGCGAAAAAGTACTGGGAAACCTTCAACGAGATTGAAGGATGTAGTGAAGAATACGCAATAGCTACGTTTAAAACAGGCTTACCTGTTCGGGGGGAATTGCGTAAGTCTCTAAACATGAGTCCCGTACAGACATTGGCAAAATTAATGGAGAGAATTGAGCAGCATGCCAGGAACGAGGATGACATCCTACGAGAGGATGGAAAGTTGGCAGCCGAGCAAGCAAAGGGGCCTACAAAGAAAGCTGACAAGCCAGATCCCAAAACTTATCGCGAAAGAAAAGAGTATGGGCAGGCGAAGAAGGAGCAGTACAAGGATAAGCAAGCCCCGGATCCCAAGTCATTCTTTTCAATAAACACGGTTTGGAAAGAGCCCATCTACAGGATTCTTTATCGAATAAAGAATCAGCCATATTTTAAATGGCCTCCAACTCTTGGTGGGAATAAAGACGCAAAACGTGCTACGAATCAGCACTGCAGTTACCATAAAGATTGGGGCCATATGACGGAGGATTGTGAGATGTTTAAACGACACCTTGATGATTTGGTCTCGCGAGGCTATCTCAAAGAATTTATCCAAGAAGATCCAAAGGATAAAGACAAGGCAATGGAGTTGGATTACGAACAGAATCCAAAGGGGGTAATCCATATGATACATGGATTAGCCGAACCTTATACGAGAAATGAGGTGAGATTGCTTCAGAGACAAGTGAAACATGACCAACACGTAATGCGGTTGGGAAAGAAGAGAGGGCGTAACGAAGAGAAACTCAACGAAAGCATAGTTTTTACAGATGAAGATCTGGGAGGAGTCCAGATACCACATAATGATGCTTTGGTCATAACCCTACGAGTTGGGGAATATGATATGGAAAGAATCCTGGTGGATTCAGGGAGTTGCACCGAAGTGCTGTACTATGATGCATTCAAGAAACTGGGGCTCACGCAAGAAGATTTGGTGCAGTCAGTAACTCCATTGGTCGGATTTGGAGCAGGAGCAGTTTGGCCCTTAGGCAAGGTAACTCTGCCTGTTCGGGCTGGGACAGTGGTGCTACGAACCGATTTCTTAGTAGTGGATGTACCATCTTCCTATAACGTGATTATAGGGAGAACATGGTTGCACAAGATGAGGGCAGTCTCTTCAACCTTCCATCAGATGGTGAAGTTCCCAGGGTCTAATGGGATTGAGCACATCAAAGGTAACCAAAAAATAGCTCAACAATGTTTGGTAACCATCATAAAAAGAGTCCATGCTGCCCACCATGTTAGTACTGTGGAAATTCCGGATCTTCCAACCATTGAGGATATTGGAAAAGACCCAGCAGAAAGGGTAGTAGAGGATTTAAGGAAAACACTGATCAACGAGACTGATCCAGATAGGTATTTCCTAACCGGGGAGTCACTGCCAGAAGGGGAAGAGAGTGAACTGATGAGTTTCTTGAAAACTTATGTTGACGTATTTGCTTGGACACCAGAGGAGATGCCTGGGGTAAATGCAGATGTTATTTGCCATCACTTGAATATAGATCCACAACATAAACCTGTCATCCAAAAGAAACGAAGGGCAGCCGTACAGCACGTTGACGCTGTAATCAAAGAAGTGGATCAATTATTGGAGGCCAAGGCAATAAGGGAAGTTTATTATCCAGAATGGCTATCAAATACTGTCGTCGTCAAGAAAAAGAACGGAAAATGGCGTGTATGTGTTGACTTCACAGATTTAAACAAGGCGTGCCCAAAGGATAGTTTTCCTCTTCCAAGGATTGACCAATTGGTTGATGCAACAGCAGGATATGGGCGAATGAGTTTTCTCGATGCATATCGAGGATACCATCAAATTGCAATGTTTGAGCCAGATCAAGAGAAGACGTCTTTTATTACACCACGAGGGTTGTACTGTTATAATGTCATGCCTTTTGGGTTGAAAAATGCAGGGGCAACGTATCAGAGGTTAGCGACCATCATGTTCAGAAAGTTGCTCGGCAAAACTATGGAGGTTTACATAGATGACATGGTGGTAAAAAGTAAAGCTGGGCAAAGCCATATTGCAGATTTGAGGGAGGTTTTTGAGATTCTAAGGAAATATAAATTGAAGCTCAACGCCTCGAAATGTGCGTTTGGAGTCGGTTCTGGAAAGTTTCTGGGTCATCTGGTAACGTTGAGAGGGATAGAGGCGAATCCCGACCAAATCAAAGCCTTGCAGAATCTACAGAGTCCCCGAACAACGAAGGAAGTCCAACGTTTGACTGGGATGGCAGCAGCTCTCAATCGATTTATCAGCCGGTCAAGTGATAAGTGCAGACCTTTCTTTCAGTTATTAAAGAAAAGGGAAGGATTCGAATGGGGAGCAGAATGTGAAAAAGCCTTCCAGGATTTGAAGGGATATTTGGCCTCTCCTCCCCTTCTCTCAACTCCAGAACCAGGTGAGTCCTTAATTTTGTACTTAGCAGTTTCTGAGCATGCTGTGAGTGCAGTCCTTCTGAGAAGTAGGGGATCCGAACAAATCCCTGTTTATTATGTGAGCAAGACGTTATTGGATGCGGAAACAAGATATTTGCCCCTCGAGAAATTGATCCTAGCACTAAGGACAGCAACGAGAAAATTGCCGCATTATTTCCAGAGCCATAGAGTGGTGGTTTATACTGAGTTCCCTTTAAAATCACTGCTCCGAAAGGCAGACTTCTCGGGAAGGATCTCGACTTGGTCCGTTGAATTAAGCCAATATGACATTGACTATCAGCCGCGCACAGCAATCAAAGGCCAGGTATTGGCAGATTTCGTGGCAGAATTCTCACCTGCGGTTGCACCTTTGCCTCCTACGAGAAAGGAGTATGAAGCAAAGTCTCCTGTAACGAGGAAACAGGAATTAGCCGAGCAAGATCCCTTGGAATGGAAGCTGTTTGTTGATGGGTCCGCTTGCAATACCGGATCAGGTATAGGGGTAGTTCTTTTTCCCCCTGAAGGATCAATGTTAGAGCTATCAGTTCGGCTTGGGTTCAGTGCATCCAACAACGTGGCGGAATACGAGGCGCTTTTAGCTGGTTTGAGAAGTGCAAAAACCCTAAGAGCCGAACATGTAAGGGTATATAGTGACTCACAACTTGTGGTTCATCAGTTGTCCGGGCAATATGAAACACGGAGTGAGAAGATGGCAGCTTACGTACAGGCAACCAGAGATCTACTCGATACTTTTGAAAGGGTATATATTGAGCAGATAAGTTCTGGAAAGAATGCACATGCAGATTCACTGGCTTGGTTGGCTGCAGCTGTACCAACCGAGTTCAAGAGAAAGATAGCCGTGGAATATCTAACCGAGCCGAGCATTGCAAGAAGTGTGGAGATGGTCTTGGACGTGAACCAGGGACCAAGTTGGATGGATCCAATTATCGAATTCTTACGAGATGAAAAACTTCCTTCAGACAAAAAGGAGGCTCATAAAATAAGGACCAAATCTGCTCGATTCTGGTTATCTCCTGAAGGGAAACTATACAGGAAGTCTTTTACAGGGCCCTATTTGCTTTGTGTACACCCTGAAATGGTGCAAAAGTTCCTCCACGAGATTCATGAGGGAACCTGTGGAAGCCATGCTGGGGGCCGGTCCATAGCGCACCGAGCAATCACTCAAGGATATTGGTGGCCGTACATGCAAGAAGATGCTAAGGTGTACGTTAAGATTTGTGAAAAATGTCAGAAATTTTCACCAATGATCCGAACACCAGCAGAAGACTTGGTGCCTTTAACAAGTCCTTGGCCGTTCGCTCAGTGGGGAATGGACATTGTGGGTCCACTGCACAAGGCAACTGGAAATCGAAAATTTCTGCTAGTTGCGACTGATTATTTTACCAAGTGGATTGAGGCAGAACCATTGGCTAAAATCACAGAACCTATGATAGAGAGGTTCGTATGGAAGAACATCATTACTCGTTTTGGAGTCCCGTATTCATTGATTACAGACAATGGGTCTCAATTTCAGAAAAAATTCAAAACTTTCTGTGCCCAGTATGGGATAAGAAATTACTATTCAACTCCGGCCTACCCTCAAAGTAATGGCCAAGCAGAGGCATCTAACAAAACCATTCTTGATGGGATTAAGAAACGTTTGGATAAAGCAAAGGGGAAATGGCCTGATGAATTGCCATTGGTCCTATGGGCATACCGAACAACACCTAGGAGGTCTACGGGAGAGACCCCCTATTCTTTGGCGTATGGAACAGAGGCTGTTATTCCATTGGAGGTAGGTCTGCCGACCAACAGGACCAAGTTGGTAGAAAGTGGGGGCAACGATCGAGCCTTGGAGATTGAATTAGATCTTGCCGAGGAAAGACGAGAACAGGCCCTAGTGCACTTGGCCTCGTATCAAGAGCAGCTAGTCAAAGGCTACAACAAGCATGTACATCCACGGGAATTTGGTGTTGGAGACCTTGTGCTACGAAAGGTGCTCGGCAACACTAAAGTGGCTAATGAAGGAAAGTTGGGGGCTAATTGGGAGGGCCCATATCGAGTTACTGAGATTGTGGGCATTGGAGCTTATCGATTGGCAGACCTGGATGGGAACCCGGTGCCAAGACCGTGGAATGTCCACAACTTGAGAAAGTTTTTTATATGAAATATATTTTTCCTTGTGCACATCGTGATTGTGTGAGAGTTACGAATAAAACTCTCTTGTGTTCTAGTTTTCTTGTTTTAGCTGCAAGGGGTACGAATAACGCCCTCTTGAGTTCTATAGCATATGAATAAAGTTGCCTTTCTTTTATATATAATTATTGTAGTTTCCAGTATTTGTTTTAAATACGAATTACGAAGTTAATTTCCCTTATTCGTATTGGGGAGCAGAATATAGGCTATCCATCTAAAGTACGAGAAACTTAAAACACAAGTTCGAAATACTTGAGTACGTGATACTTAAACACAAGTTCGAAATACTTGTGTAAAAAAAAAAAAAAAACTTGAGTACGTGATACTTAAACATAAGTTCGAAATACTTGTGTAAAAATACTTGAGTACGTGATACTTAAACACAAGTTCGAAATACTTGTGTAAACATCCATTTTTAAGTACGTGACACTTACTTGTGAAAATTTCACACATTTAAGTATGCGAAACTTAAAAGTTTAATGTACGTGAAACTTAAACTCACGAGACTATGCACAAAACTGTTCAAGTCATGCAAAGAACGTGCACAGGTTTAAAAGCATTCAGATATATTCCCAAGTACGAAATACTTGAAAAAAACAAGTACGAAATACTGTTGGAGTGTTTCAAAAACAAAACGCATTGGCCAGGCCCACAAACAGACTGTCGAATATATTACAAAGACATATTCATTCATCTTCTGTCAGGTCTTGAACGGTTGTAGGAACAGTTGAAGGGGCTTCAGTTGCAGTAGGAGTTTCATCTTCAGGTTGACCACCACTGGCTTCCTTTTGGCCAGGGTTGGTCACATCGTTCTGAGGTTCCACTTCGGTAACAGGTGGCTCCGCTGTTTGCACAACTTGCTCTTCATCTCCCTCTTCAACAATCTCCTCCTGATCATCAGCTGCTGCACTTGGAAGCTCAATGTTGGTCCAGAGCGGCGATGACTCAGGAATCTCCGCTTTTTCAAGGCAGGCTTTCCAAGCAGCTACCCAAACTTGATCCTGAATTCCAGGCATTTGGTTTGTGTAGCTCTCTGTGGCAACTCTGATTCCTTCATTATATCCTTTCTCAAAGGCAGCCTTAGCTTCATTCTGGGACGTCTCAAGCTCCTTCAGAGTCTGGGCAAGACTGTCCTCAGTCCCCTTCAATTGTCCTTTCAGGCCATCTGCAATCCCCAGAGCCTGGTTTCTTTCTCTCTCAAGCCTGATGATGGTACGTTGAAACTTGGAGTTTTCACTGACAAGTTTTGCTCGCTGGGGCTCTGATTGGCTGAGTTTTTGAGCCATGGCCACCATTTTTTGCATCACCTGGGAACATTCAACACAGTTGTGATAGACATAACTGTTAAATTCTGTATACGCTATGATTACAGAAAGAAATTTTACCTTGGCGTTGTGGGACATGAAGGAACTGAGGAGATTGTCTGGGGACATTGCGACTTCTTTTTGCATGTCCCCAGGCAGCAAAAAGGCCTGGGACAATGCAAGGGCAGTCCCTTCATTCTCGACAGAGTCCCGAGCAGTGATAGCTCGGTTCCCGTGAGAGAAGGAAGGAGCCCATATTGGAGCAGGAGACGAAGAGGAAGGTGGGGGTCTTTCTTGGGTCTGTTCCACCCGTTGACGTTTCTCTCTATGGGTGGCCTCGATTTCTTCTGGGGAAAAGCCGGGAGGAGCATCAGTCTGG
This sequence comes from Rhododendron ovatum, assembly GCA_019656835.1. Taxonomy (NCBI): domain Eukaryota; kingdom Viridiplantae; phylum Streptophyta; class Magnoliopsida; order Ericales; family Ericaceae; genus Rhododendron; species Rhododendron ovatum. The sequence continues at coordinate 2,377,338 of CM033791.1, forward strand.
GTCTGAGTGCGGCGGCCACGACCTTGGCCACCTTGGCCCCGAGCAGCTCCGCGATTTCGACCAGGTATGGTGAGGAGACTCCCCAAATCGATTGGTTGGTTCATTTCTGGAGGCGAAGGGGTATAACCACTGGAGGAAGAACTTGATGTGGAGCTGGAGGCTTCTTCGGCAAGGGGAATAGGTTCGTCGGAGATCGGGGGTGTCCGAGAACGCCTTTCTGCTTGTTCGGGGACAGGTCTTGAAGGACCAGCCGCTGCAAGGTTGTCCGCTGCTCGGGTACGCCGGTCAATGAAGCCCCCGTATGATGCTTTGTAGCTCAACAGAACCTGAGCTGCTCTTGCTCGGCCAGCCAGGTGAGTCCCTTCGCCGTTGAAAGAAAGTGCTCGCTTGATATCAGCTACGTGCACTTGGGGGGTTATGATATTATAACCCCGGTTAATGTTTGAAGCTGCAACCGAGCAAAGCACAAATAAATTAGAAAGCATGAAAAAGCTTTTCCTATGAAAAAGGACAAAGATATGAAAATTAGGGGAAAGCACTAACGTGGGCTCCCGAATACATGAGGAGCGTGAAAACCAATCACTTGGCCGTCCTCATCTCTGGGTTCGAAGTTGCCCGTGACAATCAGGAAGTCGTCGTCATCCCCTCGAGCAGAGTCAGGGAGTTCAAGGACAAGCTTCTTCCTAGAATCCCTACTTTTTAAGTAATATGTAAGGGCGTCCCCAGTTCTAGAAATACTGTATAGGTGATGAATGTCATATAAACCTAAAGAGGTCCCTAACATCTGGTTTATGGTGTTGATGCCCATAACTACACGGAAGAAATTAGCAGAAACCTGCATTGGGGACAGTCTGTAGTACGCCAAAACTTGGCGAAGCAAAGGGGCCAAGGGGAATCTAACCCCGCCCTCAACAATGGCTACTACAGGAATATGAAGAGTATCGAAGTCGAAACTCTCACGAAGGGCATCCTCAGAAGCCAGTACAGTGGCTACATCGTCAGGAATCCCATATCGAGATCTGAAATTAGCCATGGCTAGAGGAGTGTTGCAATGCCTACGAAATCTACCCATTATCAGATAGGATCTTGGGATTCTATGAAGTACAGAGAAATGGGGATAATGAAACCCTAAACTGCGATTGAAAGCAATCCACTAGAGAAATGGGGTTGTAAGAGGAAGAAATGATGACTTACGGGAATAGTCGATGGAATCCCTAAAGGAGGAGGTCTTGAGACGATGAACGGAGCTTCAATGGCGGGGAAAGACTTGAACAGTGTTTTTGCTTCTGCAGAGGGAGTCTAAGAAAGAGATTGGGGTGTTTGAAATATGGGACGAAAACCCAAAAATACCCTATAGGTGGGGTGGCGTAAGTGAAACGTCACCCCAGACGGCGTTTGAGTGTTCCGTTCCCCAAAACGCGCCTGTCCGCATTTAATGTGAACGAAATAAACGCTGACACGTGTAAAGGTTTGGGCTAAAAGCCTGAAAAGGCCTAGAAAGTATCTTTCGTCATGGTAAAACGATGATAAGTTGCTCCAATATATAAGGTGCAGGAACAGAATGAATTTACTCGGAAGAGAAGCTTCACACATCGTCTGAATAAAAACAACGAGTGAAGCTGGGGAGCAATTGTAGGGAGGTATTCCCGAACAAGTACAAGAATTACCCGAGCATGGAGATTATAAAAAGTCAAACACGATTGACTGGTGACACGTGAAGCCACTGTTCAAAAGTACCTTGTTCGGCTATGAGAGAGCCGAACAGGAATAGAATCCCCTAAAGAAAGGAATGGTTCAGATTATTAAAGGACCAGTTACATGTGAGGTAACTGGCCCAGTCCCTTTGTTCGGCCATGAGACGGCCGAACAAGGAAAGAAGTCCTATTAAATATAGAAGTAAAGAGAACATTCTGGAAGAGTCCAGAATACAGTAATATTTCGTTAAAGGAATGAGATCCCGAGAATGTAGGATCTGTAAAAGATACCCAACAGGAATGGGATGTTCGGCTCATTAAGGAAAAGAGTCCTAAAAGGACTAAGGTAATGGACTGATAAGGGAACAAGAATCCAAGATATCCTGGGTTTCCTATACGAGGTAGGAAACCTAGGGCAATACGGATGCTTGGACAGCAAGCACCTATGAATCTATAAATATGGGGTAAGACCTAGAGGTAAAAGGTACACAATACACTGCATTGATATTGTTTTCCTACTGATAATTAGGGTTCAATTGCTAGTACGTGATACTAACTTCGGCATCGGAGGGCCTTTGCCACGAGAGGCAAAGGTGCACTCACTCCCTGTCTGTTTTGCAGATTAGGTTTCCGACGACGAAATAGAGTAGAGGCGAAGAGGCACGAATAAGCCGTAACAATCCAACACTGTCTAAAGCGTTGGTAGAATTTCTCCACCTACAACATGACACGAACAGGACACGAAGTTAACGTTTTAGGGTTGAGCATTTCTGACACGAAACAAGAAAATGACACGACTCGAGAAACACGAATTCTAAAATGGGTCGGGTTAGGGTTGGGTGATTTGTGACACGAATCCGACTGACACGACCCGACACGACCTATTACCCAGGTCTAGATATTCTCAATGCCACAATGTCTATTTGATTAGTTGCTGCAACTCAAATTTTAGAAGAGAAAGCTCTCTATATTTGCAGTAAAAAGATAAATATAGTTAACAGAAATATAGGATGAGAACATTGCACAATGCTCCATTAACAAAAAAAAAAATTTATGAAAGACTACCTTTCAACTTCCCAAAGATAGAAGTAAAATATTGAAGAAATTAAATAGGCATCCTAGTTACTAGACTTATTTAGGTGTCCATCCTTAAAGTTTTAAATACTTATGTTGCCATCCTCAAAACAGCTTATTGCCCCATCATACCCTTCTATATATTATTATATAATATAATTTCCACCTAATATTTTAAATTTCCCATAATATAGGGACATATAGCCAAAGAGAAATAGTCCTATTATATAGGCACGTCCATTGCCCATTTTAGTTCCCACTTAACTCGTCCAAGCCCGTTTCAAACAGAATTTTAATTCCCACTCATCTCATCCAATCCCCAAAGGCCCAAACTGTGATATCTCTTCTATCCTAGAATTTGATTTTCAAACATGCAAACATGTTTTTAGGTCCTATATATAAACACATGCAACTGATTCCTGTTGGCGTGAGTTGTCAATTGGAGGAATTGGAGGATTAGTTTTGGATATGAAATCCCTTCTTTCAAGGGTCAACCGTGATATTAGCCTTAGAAAGTGTACATCCTAAAATAGCTTCCTAAACTTTCTCTTTGTACTACTGCTATATAATTGTATTCATTCTTGTAAAGAAGATATATAAAAAAAAAAAAAGACTCCCTTCTTTACACCTGGTATCAGAGCAAGATCCTAGGATTTTTGCTACAACCAACCTTGACCAGAAAAAACCCAAAATTGATCGAAAACTATGGTTCAACCATCTGATGAGGTGGAACATGGTGGAAACTCTACTGACTCCATCTTAGAAGGCTTGACGATAAGAATGGCGGAAGTCTTAACCAAAAATCAGACCCAAATCCACACACCAAGCTATGAATCCTCCGTTGCACCAATTGGCATTAAGTTGGATGGCACCAACTATGCCTTATGGTCCCAAGTCCTTGAGATGTATATCTCTAGCAAAGACAAATTGGGATACATCAATGGAGACATTCAACAGCCTCAATTGACAGACCCGACTTTTCGAAAATGGAGAACCGGAAACGCAGTTGTCAAGGGATGGCTGATCAACTCTATGGACCCGGCCTTGATCAGCAATTTCATTCGCTTTCCAACTGCAAAAATGGTATGGGATTCTATTGCTACGACTTATTTCGATGGGACTGACACCTCACAAGTTTACGATCTAAAAAGACGAGTGACTAGGATGAGACAAGCCGGAGGATTCATTGAAAAATATTACAATGATCTTCAAGGCTTGTGGAGAGAAATCGATTTCCGCCATCCTAATCTGATGGACTGTGCGGTTGACATACAGAAATACAATTCAATCCAACAACAAGATAGAGTTTATATTTTTCTTGATGGATTGGATGATCGGCTAGATAAAATTCGGAGTGATGTTCTACGGTTACAATCGTTCCCTACGATAGAGCAGGCCTATGCTCACGTTCGAAGGGAGGATATTAGGCAAACAGTGATGATAACAGGAACGGAAACTACAATCAGGGCTGTTATGGCTTCTAGAGGAATTAAGATGGGGCAACATCAGTCACTTTCACTCCAAATGCCCAAGAATGGGTCTTCCTCTACAAGTAGTGGAAGCCACTTTACAAACTCCAAGGCTAAGGTACAACAGGAAGGGGGGGTGCACTCATTGTAAGAACCCGAAACATACCCGTGAAACTTGTTTTAAGTTACATGGGTACCCAGAATGGTGGAACGAACTCGAGGCACGGAAACACCGTGAAGCTACCTCCAATGAAGGCTCGGGTCGGGCTGCTCTGGTAAATGCAGAACCTCAGTTATCATTCATTTCACAAGAAGAACCTTCAAATGATTCAACTACTCTCAATGATCAAGGTAACTATGGTTACGCATTACTTAGCTCTAACCAAAATGACTACAATGGCTGGATAATTGACTCGGGAGTGACTGATCACATGACATTCAATTCTAATGACTTTATCTAGATCACTCAACCACGGCGAACTAGTATTGCTAATGCTAATGGGGTTACCTATCCGGTTACAGGATCTGGAACTGTTGCTTTATCACCCTCACTCTCTTTATCTAATACTCTACTAGTTCCATCTCTCTCAAATAAATTGATGTCCGTAGGTCAAGCTACTGAGGAACTAAATTGTGTTGCACGAATCTATCCTACCTTTTGTCTACTTCAGGATATTCTCACCAAGGGGATAATTGGGCGTGGTACTAAGAGGGGGGGTTTTGTATTACATGGATGATTTCAGTCCGGGTAAAGCGAATAATATGCAATACACAACTACTGTCAAGGAGAGACAAATTTGGCTCTGGCATCGTCGTTTGGGGCATCCGTCATTTGGTTATATGAAGTACTTGTTTCCAGATTTATTTTCCAATTTCCACAATTCAGAGTTTAAATGTGATACTTGCATTTTAGCCAAAAGTCATCGTGTTCCTTATCCAATAAGCTTGAATAAAAGTGATGTTCCTTTTGCCTTAATCTATTCTAATGTTTGGGGACCCTCTCCAATTACCACTTATTCTGGCATTCGTTGGTTTGTGACATTTGTCAATGATTGCACTCGAATGACTTGGCTGTATTTGTTGAAACATAAAGATGAAGTGCTCGGTGTTTTTTGATCTTTTCATGCAATGATTCAGACTTAGTTTTCAGCTAAAACTCAGATTCTCCGTTCTGATAATGGTGGCGAATATGTTAATCATCAATTTCAAGCTTACTTTGATATTCATGGCCTTCTCCATGAAACTTCATGCACTAAAACACCACAACAAAATGGGGTTGCTGAACGGAAGAATAGGCATATCTTAGAAACAGCCCGTGCACTATTGATTGGAGCGCATATGCCTAATAGATACTGGGATGATGCTGTTGTCACAGCAGTGCATTTATTAAATCGTATGCCTTCAAAAGTGCTGAATTTTAAGACCCCATTACAGGTTCTTTCTAACCATGTTTCCTTGCCTTCTATTTTGTTGATTCCTCCACGAATCTTTGGATGTGTCGCCTTCGTTCATCTACATAGAAATCAACGCACTAAACTTCATCCGTGCGCAGTTCGTTGTATTTTTTTGGGAGAATTTTTCATAAGTCCACTATACCACTTTCCAAACCCCATGAGTCCATTTCTAAATTCTATAACCCCCTAGGTCCACTAATCTATTAGTAAGGATATAATAACCCTGATTAGTCTAATATACCCTTGTTTTTAAAAAAAACTTTTTGTCCCATTTTTTCATCCAGTTCAAAAACATCCGATTCAAAATTCTCCCAATCCCGAAAAAAACTCCAGATCGATTCACTACAAAACCCCTCCCCCCTCCCCCCCTCCCCCACTTTTCAGAAGGAACAAAAAAATTTCCCAGCCCGATTCATTATTGTAAAAAGCACTACATCACCTTCGGCTTCACCAACCGTCTCGCTTCTCAAATCCGCGGCCTCGAGTTCCTTTCTTTGTCGACAAAGCTAATACCTAGTCGGCTTCAAGTTTCTTTGGTTTTCCTTTCTTTGATGAACTCGAAGGCCAGGGAGCGGTGACCTGTCATCTCAAGAGAAAATATATACCGAGTCGGCCGAGGTTTCTTTATTCTATTGGTGGGGACCCGTTCATCGTTCTAGTTTCATTCGGAAGTTCTTCTCCGCTCGTCGCCTTTTCTTCCCCCGTTCTATTCGCCGTCAAATCCTACGACGCAATCGATACACTAGGTATGTTTCCCTTCGTATATATGGTTATATGAATGGTTTGACTAATTTAACTTATTGTTTTTATTTTTGTTATATAATAAATTAGATTTCTTTTGGTTCAGAGTTTGTTATCGATACACTAGGTATGTTTCCCTTCGTATATATGGTTATATGGATGGTTTGACTAATTTAACTTATTGTTTTTATTTTTGTTATATCATAAATTAGATTTCTTTTGGTTCAGAGTTTGTTGACCTCTTTGATTCCTTGTTCAAACAAGTTATGTACCTTCTATTTGAGGGTTTTTGTACAGAGCATCATGGGAAAATTTTATGAATGATTTATGTGTATGTTTATGTTTATGTTTATGTTTGAGCAGTCCAATTTATATGGTTATATAATTGGTTTGGCTAAGTTAATGGTTTGGCTAAGTTAATGATTAATGGTGATACACTACGGAATAAAGGTGGCTTTGCTGGACTGAATTTTGATTATATAACTGGTTTGGCTAAGTTAATGGTTTGGCTAAGTTTTTCTCTTCATATATATGGTTATATGACTAGTTTGCTAAGTTAATTTAGTGTTTTAGTTGCGAGTATATATGGTTATATCAATCTCTGAGAAGTCCAATTTATGTTTCTCTTCGTAGATATGGTTATATAATTGGTTTGGCCAAGGTAAGTTAGGGTTTTGATTGCAAGTATATAAGGTTATATCAATGTTCCCTATATATTCGGATCAATTAGGCCACTGTGCGGACTATTTCAATAATCTAATTTAATTTGTTTTATAGATATAACCAACTTTAATGAATATATGGTTTTCCCTCTGTATATGAGATACATATGGTTATATATATATCCAATAATGTACCCTGTATTGGGCCATCATTCCTTACATATATGGTTACAGGTGATTTTGCTAGTATAGTGTATAATGAGATGTATGACATTTAGATTATTGGTTTGGCTAAGTTAATGATTAATGGTGATACACTATGGAATAAAGGTGGCTTTGCTGGATTGAATTTTGGCAAAGCCCTCAACATTGTGGGCCTAATTGGATTGTGGGATATGAGATACATATGGTTATATATATATCCAATAATGTACCCTGTATTGGGCCATCATTCCTTACATATATGGTTACAGGTGATTTTGCTAGTATAGTGTATAATGAGATGTATGACATTTAGATTATTGGTTTGGCTAAGTTAATGATTAATGGTGATACACTATGGAATAAAGGTGGCTTTGCTGGATTGAATTTTGGCAAAGCCCTCAACATTGTGGGCCTAATTGGATTGTGGGAGAATACGTGCAACGCAACTGAGTAAAGCTTGAGCCGTTTAGTTTGTAATCATTATAATTTAATTGGTTAAGTAAAGTGAGGGATTAGTTGAGTTGGGTTAATTGAGTCAGTTTCTCCTTGTATCGGTTTCGTGTATAAAGAGGGGTAGAAGAAGCTGTGAAGGGCATGTTGAAAAGTGTAACCAAAAACAGTTGAGACGAGAGCTCTCAATATGTCAATTCCTGATCTATCAATAAACTCTCCCATTATTTTCCATTGTTCTCATTTCTTCTACAGTCTATACCACCAATCCTATCAAATGGCTAAGTTAATTTAGTGTTTTTGTTGCGAGTATATGTGGTTATATCAATCTTTGATCCGGTATGGTATGGTTGAATTAAGTTAGGGATTTGATTGATAGTATATATGGTTATATCAATGTTGGTTATATACTAATTTTGTTAAAGGCTATTATTTGTGCAGTTGTTCAAGGGGTGAAGAGTATTAAGTTGCATGTGAAGTCGACTGTGAAGAAGGTGACGGCGACGAAGGAAAAGAAGTTACGAGATCTCCTCTTTTTATTTTTTTAGAGTTAGAAAGGACAAAATCTCATGTATAACGTTTTTTTTTTTGTGTATTATTGTTATCAGAAGCAAGTCATTGAGGCCACTGCGCGGACCAATTCAATAAAATGAAAATATAATAGAAAGAAGTTATGAGATCTCCTCTTTTTCTTTTTTTAGAGTCAGAAATGACAAAATCTCATGTATAACGTTATAAGGTTATATGTTTATTTTTTGTCACATGCATTACGTTGTTTTGTGTGTATTATTGTTACTAGAAGCAAGTCATTGAGGCCGCTGCGCGGACCAATTCAATAAAGTGAAAATATAATGTTATATGAGAGTTTTTGTGCAACGAAACTCAAAAAAAAATTCAACAAAAAAGTTATATAAGTACAATAACGTTATATAAGTACAATAACGTTAGATACGAAACTGATCCAACGTAACTGTTATTTCCCGATAATTTTGTGTGATTTCTAACGTATAAGGGATAATGGGGGATAATGGGCTAAATGGATAGGATTTGAATGGAAGGGTAAATCTGTCAGGCACTATTTTCCTTTTTAAATGTAGTGGACTTTATGCTTTACCAAATACATATTAGTGGACTTAGTGGGTTAGAAACTTAATCAATGGACCTAGTGGGTTAAAAACATGCTATAATGGACCCTAGACTAATTTTTTATATTTTTTTTGGGGTATGCCACACATAAAAAAGGATATCGTTGCTATGACCCTACCGCCAAGCGCACCTATGTCATTATGGATGTCACTTTCTTGGAATCGAAAACTTTCTTCCCTTCATCGGTATCAAATTCTTCTCTTCAGGGGGAGATACGAGATGAAGAGCAGAATTGGTGGGATTGCCTAAGATTTGAAAACAATTTAGTACAAATAAGTGAAGAAAATAAGGAGGTGGTTAGTGAGGAAAAGAAAGCTGATGCTGATGTTATTCAAGGAGTTGAATCTGAATCATATGAATCTCAAACTGAACCCCCCCACTCTTCAGTACCAGAAGACCCTTCTCCTGAGAATATTCCTGAGGCAAGCTCTCCCACTACACCTTCTCCTATTAATGACTTGGATACTTCTTCTGGTTATAATTTACCTTACAGACAAAATCGTGGCAAGCCACCAGTTCGGTACTCTCCAGATTTTGAGGAAAGAAGATCAAGATACCCGATTGCCAATTATGTGTCCACTCAAAAATTATCAGAACCTCTCAAGGCGTTTGTGCATAATTTATCCTCATGCCATGTTCCCAACGGAATACAAGAAGCATTAACAAATCCAAAGTGGGTTCAAGCTATAAAAGAAGAAATGGAGGCTTTACAAAAGAATAAAACATGGGCTCTCGTTTCATTACCGAAAGGAAAGAAGATAGTAGGGTGCAAATGTGTTTTCTCCATTAAACACAAAGCAGATGGATCCATCGAACGATACAAGGCGAGGCTTGTGGCAAAGGGATATACACAGACGTATGGCATAGATTATCAAGAAACTTTCTCACCGGTGGCAAAACTGAATACTATCAGAGTCTCGTTGTCTCTTGCAGCAAATTTAGACTGGTCGTTGCATCAGTTTGACGTAAAGAACGCCTTTCTTCATGGCAATCTTGAGGAGGAGGTTTATATGGATATTCCACCAGGGTACACTGCATCCTCAAAAACTGAGGTTGTGTGTAAGTTGCAACGGGCATTGTACGGGCTAAAACAATCACCACGTGCGTGGTATGGTCGATTTTGCTTGGCCATGAGAAAATATGGCTTTCAGCAAAGCAACTCGGATCATATTTTATTCTTGAAACAGTGAATGGGAAAAGTAACAGCTCTAATAATCTATGTAGATGACATGATTATTACAGGGGATGACAAGGAAGAGATCTCTAGACTCCAGGAGCAATTGGCTACCGAATTTGAAATGAAGAATCTTAGAGGGGTCAAATATTTTTTGGGAATTGAGGTTGCTAGATCAAGACAAGGTATATTTCTTTCTCAAAGGAAATATGTGCTAGATTTGCTATCAGAAGTGGGATTATTGGACTGTAAGCCAGCAGATACTCCAATTGTTCAGAATCATAAACTTGGAGAGTGTTCAGATCAGGTGCCAACTAATAAAGAGAGGTATCAAAGATTAGTTGGTAAGCTAATCTATTTATCCCATACTCACCCAGATATCGCGTATGCTGTAAGCGTAGTGAGTCAATTTATGCACTGTCCTAGTGAAGATCATATGGATGCTGTAATTCGGATTCTTCGCTATTTAAAGTCCTCTCCTGGAAAAGGGCTTATGTTCTCCAAGAATAATCATCTAAATATTGATGGTTATACAGATGCAGATTGGGCGGGGAATATTTCTGATAGAAAGTCCACATCAGGTTACTTTACCTTCGTGGGAGGAAATTTGGTTACATGGAGGAGCAAGAAGCAAAATGTAGTGGCATTATCCAGCACTGAAGCTGAGTTCAGAGGAATGTCCAAAGGTCTTTGTGAACTTCTTTGGCTTAAAAGGTTGCTTACTGCGATTGGCTTTGCTCCTTGCTCCGAGATGAACTTGTTTTGTAACAACAAGGCGGCCAGTGATATCTCTCACAATCTAGTTCAACATGATCGTACTAAGCACATTGAGGTGGATCGACATTTCATCAAACAGAATCTTGAAGCCAAGATAATTCGTTTTCCATTTGTTAAATCTGCAGACCAACTTGCAGACATACTTACAAAGGCTGTTTCCAGCAAAATCTTCTACAACTCACTTGACAAGTTACGCATCACAGATATGTATGCACCAACTTGAGGGGGAGTGTTGGCGTGAGTTGTCAATTGGAGGAATTGGAGGATCAGTTTTGGATATGAAATCCTTCTTTCAAGGGTCCACTACTACAATAATAGATAAATACCACACTAAGGAGGTTCACAAAGATCACAGTTTTCAGTGAAAACGTGATAAAAAATTGTATGCTAACTTTTTTATCTCAGTTTAAATCAAAAGCTGAGATAAAAAGTGGTATTTGGCCACAGAAAAGAGCAAGATAATAGATCTCACTCTTGCGATGAGATAAAATAAAAAAGACCTCACTCTTACAGTGTGATAGAAGAATTTAGCGTGGAATAGCCGCGGAAAGAGAGAGACAAAGACCTCACCCGTGCGGTGAGATAAAAAAGAAAGACCTCACTCTTGCGGCGTGATAAAAAACTTTGGTGCGAAGAAAGGGCGAGATAAAAGATCTCGCTCTTGTGGCGTGATAAAAGACTAAGGAAAAACTCAAGAACTTCTGAATTTTTTGGCTCATTTAGGCGCGCTTGGAAAAGGAAAAGAAATTGAAAGGGTGCTCAAAACGACGCCGTTTCACGTTAGCCCAAAATAAGCCCTAGTTCCTCTCCACTCACCCGTTGAAGCTCACACGTTGAAGCTCTCCAGTAAACGTTGAAGCTTCATCCTCCCACGCTGCCGCCGCCTCCTCTTTGCCCCCATCCTCACACGCCGCTGCCGCCGCCTGTTCTCTCTCCACCACCACCGTGAAGGAAGAAACGGTGCGCTCCCTCTCTGTGATTTCTTGTATTCCTCCATTATCCTTCTCCAAAATGTCTTTTGATTTAATCATCGGCCGTCTTCCTTTTTGTGTGCGCCCGCCTGATCTTCTTTTCACCCTGTTTTGGTGAAGGACGCTTCTCCGAGGCCAGTCTCGGGTCTGGTACCAACTTTCGGTTACAATATAGTTGGCCTCTCCCAGGTATCTCTCAACGAGGGTTCGAATATCACCTATTTATTTGTTACACTGCGTTTTTTGCAGAAGAATAATGCAGGTGTCGCCGACACTTCTCCCGTCAAGCCCCTCGTCGGTATGCTCCACTCTGACTCGGGTGAGGCCACCGAGTCAATGCTTATTGGGTGTGTGTGTATTTTTTTTTTTTTTTTTACGTATTCCTTAATTAGGATGCTAAACAGGGCCATATTGCATTTTTTTACGTATTCCTTAATTAGGAAATTGGGGCTTTCTGGAAAGAGTGAAACGATTTCAAGAAGTGAAGGAGAAGAACCAGACCTCGTTGGATGCTTGTGCTTGGTTTCACACAATTGCAATTCGACGCCATTTTTTAAGGTTCTGCCTTTAGCTTGTGATCGATTTTCCCCTTTCTTAATTCTATTTTTATCATATTTGGTTGAAATAAGATTGTGGAAGAACAGTTATGACGAAAGGTCTTTCATGACTGACCGAATTTTTTGGGCAATTCATGGAGATTCTTGTTTGCGATTCAATTTGCTACTTTCATCTAACTTTCCAATTTGGGTAATTTAGGGCATAACCCTTCTTGTGTTGAATCATTTCTGCCTTCATTTTTTTAAGGAAAGTTTGAAATTGATTGAAGGATTTACCAAAAGACATATCCTTGTTAAGAGAAATCTAACTGGTATTTGTTTGTTATTTTAAGGACGAGTACTAGTGTTTGAAGAATATACTGCCTAATAATACTAATCGAGCACATAGATTTTTTGTCTTTGATTTATGCGGCATCACGTTCAGGGGACGAAATCAATCAATGAACAGATTATTATCGTGAATGCATCCCATTTATTGTCCATCAATTGATGATTTGGTATCCCACTTGAGAACACTCAATTGATTCCAACCCCAAACCCACTTAACATGGCATACAGATATTCGAAGGAACCCTAAAAAAATAGGAAGAAAGTGTATGCAGAGCTTTCCAATCTTGACCTTACTCAGGGGCAAAGGTTTAAGGCATGTGTGAATATAGTTTGCTCGGAGGAAAGGCTAGACAACTTTTATGGCATTCCCCCACATGAAAAGCTAGACTGGGTTCTATGCCTCTTGGAAGGGGACCTCTATCCGCTAGTGTGCGAAACCCCATTAAGAAGTCCCACATCAGTGGGAGTAATGAAATGGAAATGGTATATAACGAAGTATGACCCGCTATTGTATAATCCGAGGTTAACATTTTGAGTAGTGTGGTTAGATTTAGGGTAAGCAGGTCAACTGGCATGCGTGGTTACAAATATCGTGCCAAAAAGCCCCATAAAAGTTTGTCCAACCCGTCTCCGCCGCTAATTGATAGTGAGTGCAGAAGCCACCCAAACTCATAACAAGCTTTGGAGGCAAGGGCGGAATCAGAATTCTAATTTGCCCTAGGGCTAACCAAAAAGTGTTTTATACTAATTAATATCCACCAAACTTTTCCATGTATACATAAATGTTAAAAAAAAAAAAAGTAATTAAAAAAAATCCGTACACTATTGAAGTTACCATACGTATTGAAGTTGTGCCCTACATTGTTTTCGAGAGTAGAAAACATTTATATCGAATCTTAGTTAATATCTTCAACAAGTTCTCTTTTAGTGAAGTGGGCAAATATTTTTGTTGGCTAAAATTCAACATATAAATTGGAGGTGATAATTAATCTACCCGTGTGTACAAGCTAACAATACCGATCGAATAGGCAAATATAGAATTTGCTTACCCTTGTGGCAAGTTGAAGAGGCACTAGAATTAGTGGTGGATGTATTATGATATTCTCAATGCCACTATGTCTATTTGATTAGTTGATGGAACTCAAATTTGAGAAGAGAAAGCTCTCTATATCTGCAGTAAAAAGAAAAATATAGTAAATCGAAAAATAACATGAGAACATTGCACAACGCTCCATTAACCCCCTAACAAACCCACCCCCCCCAAAAAAAAAAAAATTACCTTTCAACTTCCCAAAGATAGAAGTAAAATATTTCTCCCTACAGTTTTTTTTTTTGTTTTTTTAAAAAATATTCTCCCTACATTACTTCGTTTATCTCAACCAATAGCAATTCAATATAATTAGAGATACCACTGTTCTTTTTAACAATCGATCAGAAGAAAAAAGAACAATTTTTTGGGTAATTTAAGATTTTATACCATAAAACAAACACCGTTACAGTGGGGACTAGAGGGGAACACCCCTAAATTAGGGGTTCTTCCGGGGCGTGTGGGGGTTTTTTTGGGAGGATCTAGTGGGATATAGCACTTATGGGGCAAGGACTTGCCCAGCTATAAACTTGAAAAGCGGGACCGGCCCATCATTTTCTCTTGAAGGTTTGGGGTTTGGGCTTGACCCACTTGGTCTCTCTTGTTAATGTTTTGGGTTTCAGGTAGCCTTAGCTTAATACTTCCTCCATTCCTAAATAAATGTTCGACGCGCAAAACTAGACTTTACAAAACATGCATAATTTTTATTAAAAATTTTAAATTTTTTTTACAATTTAATAAAACTCATTGCTATCTATTGATTTGTGAAAAAAAAATGATTTTTTTAACGAAACAAATGCTTCTTTTTGAAGGCCTAATTTTACGCGCCGGACACTTATTTAGGGACGGAAGGAGTAATTTTTTCTTCAGATGCCCTTATCATTTTAATCTTTATATCTTTTCAGAGATAATAAAATTCGTTAGCTTAGTAATTCTATTTTTCCTCAACCAAATTCCACAAATTAACCCATCGTATATATCTGCATATGCATGTAAAACAAAAAGTGGCTATCTAATAATTAATTTCTTTCATGTGTATATGTATGTTTTGCCTAGTATAAATAGAAAATTACAATGTTTTTTTTTTTTAAATAATACTCCTAGCTCCATTGTTCGGGACAGGGGGCCTGACTTGAGGGTGTCGTCCGACTAATTATAAGTGGCGTCCTTTGCTCAAGGCTGTGAGAACTAACTGACTCAGTCGGAGATTTCTCACACCAAGAGCAGGCCGGCAATGCGCTTTGGGAAAACAGATCCGTGGTCTTGAACATTGCAACTCTGCTTCATGCCTATTGGTTGGAGTTGGGTTCCCGTTGGCTGTTGGGTTCTCTACTGCAAAATCGATGATGGACCTATGCCGGAACCTCGAGCTGGTCGGATCCGGCAATACGCGTTGTAGAGCCTGTTAGCCTAAGTGCATGCTTTTGTAAAGTTGCTCGTGTCTTTGATTTTGGTGGTTTTAGTTCACTCTTGATTATTGGGATGTAATCTTTACCTTCGGGCATTTGAAATATAATAAAATTTGCCGTTGATAAAAAAAAAAAAAAAAAAGTGACTGTAGCTTGAAATATAATGAAATTTGCCGTTGATAAAAAAAATGACCGTAGACAAGCTAATTTCAGTATTTTCCTTGGAAGAAAAAGGAAATCGTATGTTGAACAATTCTCGTAGGTCTTTACAGTTTGACGAATATATTAACAAACTCAATTTTTAACTTTGAACAACTACAGAAAGTGTTCCTCTTTTGCCCCTTAAATAATAAGTATGGAAAATGATTTCGACACTCAAAAAATTGTTGAAGGCACTCCAAAAATTAAAGAAAAGTGCCTTTGGAATTACACTGATTTTTGAGTGCCTCCATCAATTTTTAGAGTGCCAATATCAGTTTCCATAAGTATTTGCTTGCAATTTTTAAGATTAAAAATAATAAGCTTACTGAAATAAAAAAATATGTAATATAGATCTTATTTGATAGATCTCATCAGAATCTATCAAACCCTGCAAAAAAAATTAGAAAATTATTTTTGTAAACTCATTATTTTTAAACTTAAAAATAGATTTTTTTTTTGAAGTATTTTTTTTTTTTGTTTTTGAGAAAGTTGAACGGGTAATGCTTTCAAGAACTCCATGGTTGATTAATTAATAGAAGTCACCAATGAGAAGGCAATGAATAATTAGCGTATTAATGTTGAGATCTGAAAGCCAAATACTTTATATTATCCCTACTCATAAAACACCATCATCCCAACAATATAGAAATTTGTCAACAAGAGAGTAAAGTTATAAGGGCAGGCAACATACCTGAATAAATTAGGCACACTCTTTTTTTCAACTTTGAAGTCCTACTTCAATGCTTTCAAGAATTAACCAATCTTTAGGCATATTGGTGGGATCTGAAATTAAGCCAATACTAATCACTGTTAATATCCCACTGCTCATAAAAACACACTCATCCCAACAATATTGTAGAATGATTTCAACACCAAAAGATCAGTAAAGTTGATGGCATACCTGAATAAATTATAAAGTGTGAAGAAGAAAGAGGTAGAGGCAGAAGACAGGAGATAGCAAACTCAAGATCGAGGGGTAGAGATAGAGATAGAGTAGATGGATTGACCGAACAGGGGGAACCATGAAGTCCTTAAAAATCTACTTTGGGCAAATTCCAATGAGCTCTCCTGAGGATTTTTATAATTACGGAATTCTCCACTCAAGTTTCAAAATTGAAAATGAGCTCCACCAAAGAGGGAGTGGTTCCCCATGAGCCAATTTCATTTCCACACCCACTTGGTACATAGGATCTCACCCTAAACTACAATCATCCCCAATAAATCCTACGCTGCATGAGTTTGAACTAACTTCACTTTTTTTAATCAATGATTTTGTTAATGAATTTTTTTTTAGTTATTATTCGACATGTTTAACTTTTCAAATTTTTTTGAAAAAGACAAAATATATGAAGAAAATTTTTTGAAATTAAAATGGTAAGCTCCAAAAAGTTAAGCACCCTTTTGATTGGCAATCCACACATTAAGCTTGGCAATCCAAAAAATCGAGGCAAAAATTATGATGTAAAAAATTGATTTTAAAGATTAAGACAAAATAGCCGAAAAAATATTGTGAAACCCCATTTAGGAAGTCCCACGTCGATGGCAGTAATGAAATGGAAATGATATATAATAGAGTGTGACCATCAACTATATAACCTGAGGTTAACCTTTTGAGTTGCATGGTTAGGCTAAGGGTAAGCAACTCAGCTGGCATGAGTCAATAGAAAATATCATGCCAAATAGCCGTAGTAAAAGGTTGTCCAAAGAGGCCTTTAGTCCAACATGTGTGATAGGAGAATCATTGTGATCATTCTAAAAACATGGGGAAGATATGTGGTTTTTGAAAAAACTAAGGAGAGGTCTTTGTAATATTCCCCTATTTTTACTTTTCCTTCACTGTTTCATTCAGATTCAGGGATTCTGTTGTGCTTCACTGCACTAAAAGGGTGTAGCATGGCTTTAATGTTGCCCATCTCAGAAATCAATGGTGCGAATTTTGAAAAGAACTCTTCACGTGAAGACTTTATTCCTCCCACGAAGAGTTTTAATTTAAATTTGAACCAATAAAAATACTTTTGGACAATTGTAATATTGCACTACACCCTTGTAGTCCACTACATGGTCCCCGGAGCCATCTCCATCTCCTCCTCGCGATTGTGTATTAGAAAATGTTAATAGAATCATGGATTTAAATCACATAACGCAGCGACTGGTGCCTTACATTATTTAGCAAATTCAATACTTTAAAATTGTAATTTTGGTTCAAATGGCATGACCACATGCAATCATTTGTGCATTTTGTAGATTTAAGAAGCATAATTTTTATTCGATAATTGAGAGTGTCAGAGTTATTTTACACATATCCGAATTGATCTATGAGACATTAATCTCAGCATTGATCATCGGGAGTTTGACAAGAGTCTTAGAATGGCCCCGTTTAGATGGAAGAAGGGGAAGGGGGGCGCTATACTGCAACTGTTGCATGTAATGCAATCAATTTGACTGTACAGTATACCCGCCGCACTAAAGCATCCCGGCTCCGTTTAGACTGGTCTGACAAAAACTTGATAACCAACCAGCATTATTGCAAGACCCCATGACCCGGTCCAGCTCATCAATGTCCTTTCCCTCAGTAAATACAGTCTGCAGTGTCGCAACTACTCTGATGGAAGTGGTCCCTCTCGTCTGAGGAGAAGGACCGCCCACTTGGAAATGAGCTCCAAAAATATTACTCACCTTGTCAGTAGTTGTTGGTTCATTTTTACTGCAATGTTTATGTCATGTTTAAATTTTTTACATCTTCCAATTTATATTTGGTTTCATGATTTTAAAACATTTTGTATGATAAAACTGATTAAGATCGATCAAATAAAATTCATTTTTATATTTTTAGAGATTCGTATTAAAAGATATATACTATCTCATTCTCAAATATTTGTTCGGTCCGTAAAATGATGACTAAAAAATACTCCAATGCATTTCTTTGAAGTAAAAATTCAAACTTTTTTTATAAATTAAAAGAATTCATCGATTTTTAGTCAATTGTCAAAAAAAAATTGAATTTCTCTTGCCAAAATTGTATTATTTTAGCTCTTTATTTTATGAACCAAACATACATTATGGGACGAAGAAGTATAATTTTGTAGGAGCATGGAATGACCGAACGGTGGAAGTGGACAAAGTCTTCCACAAGTCTTTCTTTCTCAAAGCAGTGGGCCGACAATGCTTAGAGCATGTACGTCAAAGGAATATGCATTTTAGCTATAAAATAGTGCATTTTTTTTATTTTATCTACTAAAATCTCTCTCAATTTCACACCAATCCTTTCTACCATCATCTATATCTTTATAAAATATTATATTTTATTATCCCATCTCTCTTTCCCACACACTTCATCAGGATAGCGAGAGAGAGCCATAAAATAAAGGATTGCTGGTGAATAGTAACTCGGAAGAAGTACCGAGTCATTGGAGCAAAGATATTTTGCCTGTGTGTTTGCCTAGGCTGGTGCAGGGAGTTTTTGAGGGGTTTTCTCTATATTTTACCTAATATACTAGATATACCTAGACTTGTATACATGCCCTAATGATGCTTCATATCAACAGCCCCACACGAAAAGCTCCAAACAAGTCCTTGTCACTTTTATTTGTACTAGCATTTAACTCTCAATTTCACTTCCCCTCTAATACTCGTTTTTAATCTTCGATCTTGTAAATTTTACTAGTAATTTAAGATGCTTTTTAAATACATTTTTTTTACTCGCGTTATTGCTTTCATTCTTACTTATAAGCGCATATTATGTGACTTGAACAAGTATCACAGTTGTGAAATCTTTTTTGAGAGGGATTAAGAGTACAATTTTATTTTTATCTCCAATATGCCACGCCTTGTCGTTACAACTTACGAACATGCAAGATATGTAATTAGCCTTCCCAATCTACATGATCTAGGTCTGGAAATTTCTCTCTATCTCCTCCTCCATCTCCTCTCCTCGTCGTCATCGTTCATCTCCTTCTGTCACCAAGTGCACTCTTGCCTAACATGTACATGTTCCAAAACCCACTCATGTAATGAAGGTCATTCCCAAAAGAAAACCGAAATTGACTTGTAATGGTTCTGTTGTGGTCATGCCTAGGATTAAAACCTCTATTGTTTGATTGCACAAGACTTATTCTTGCATACATCCAAATTCAATTAAATCATTCAAACACATTTGAGCTTGATTGAAGAAAGAATATAATAAGGAATGGAGCACAGAGGTGTAACCTTATTAACTCGATTTTTGCATATCACATTATGTACATAATTGTATAACCAGAGATTAATCTTTTGAGCCGCACGGTTAGATTAAGGGTAAATAGGTCAGCTGGCGTGAGTTGTTACAAATATTGTTCCAAAAAGCCCCGTAAAAATTTGTGCAAAGAGAAACTAATGAGAGGTCTCTGTAATATTCCTCTATTTACTTTTCTCCCACTCGGGGATCTTGTAGTACAATAGTGCACTACAGGATTGTAGTGTGGTCTTACAACCATCCATCTCAGTAATAAATGGTTCGGATTTAAAAAAAAGAAACTCTTTGCGTGAAGAGTCTATTCTTTCCGCAAAGAGTTTTATTTAAAATTCACATCATTGAAAACACTTTTTAGACCGTTGTGATACCGCACTACACCCCTGTAGTGCACTGCAGTGTCCCCAGAGTCGTCTCATCTCCGCAAATGTAAATCAACAAATGTTAATAGAAGTGTGGATTTAAATCGCATAATGCAGCGGCTAGTGCGTTACATTATTTAGCAAATTCGATACTTTAGAGTTGTAATTGTGTCCTGGTTCAAATGCCATTGACTGCATGCAATCATGTGTGCATATCTCAATTGATCTCGGAGACTTTGATCTCTGCATTGATCATCGAGAGTTTAATTAGAGTCTAAGGTGTTTCCAGTAAGTTTTTGGGAAAAAAACTTAGGTCGTTTTACCATCTCGTTCACATTAATTAACAAGTTTTGGCATTTTAGCTTGTTCACAATAACTAAGAATCTCTTTCTCAATAACTTTTTCATTCACAACTTATTTACTATCGGAAACAACTTAACATTTCTCAACAATTTATTCACTATTGAAAACAGCTACCAAATTAATTGCAACAAAAAATTTTTTTAACCTTATTTACTACCAAAAACACTCAAGAATAACCTCATATAGACTGATCTCCCGTTAGTAGAGTGAAGTGCAATTGGCGTTTTTATTATACTCAAATGCACACGGACATGGAGTAGATTCTTTATGAAAAAAAAAAAAAAAGAGACTTGATCTCCCGAAAAATTGATAACCAACCAACCAGCATAGCATTATTGCAAGAGACAAGATGACCCCCTCCCTCTCTCTCACCTTTTTTCCCTTCCCAGTCCACCTTATCAAATGTCTATTCCGTCTGAATATCGAAGCGACTACTCCTCATGGAAGTGGTCCCTTCACTGAGGAGAAGGACCGCCCGCTTGGAAGCCAGCTCCAAAAATATTACCCACCTCGTCCGTGTTTATTGGTTAATTTTTGACATTAATTTTATATTATAAATTTTCTATATTTTTTAATTTATAATGAATTTTATAATTTCAAAAAATTTATATTATAGAATTAATTAAGATCTATCAAATAAAATACATATCGCATATTTTTAAAAATTTACATTAAAAGACAAGTAAAATTTTACTAGTATGGAATAGTGGTGGTGGACAAACAAGTCTTCCAGAAAAGTCTTTCTTTCTAAAAGCAGTGGCCGACAATGCTTAATGATGCTTCATGTCAACAGCCCCACAGGAAAAGCAAAAACAAGTCCTTGTCACTTTTATTTCTAGTTGCATCTACAGTAAATTCTCAATTTCACACCTCGTCTTATATTCTCGTTTTTAATTTTTCATCTCATGAATTTTACTCCGAGTTAAGATATTTTTGAAATACGGTTTTTTTAGCTCGCACTATCGCCCTCATTCTTGTTACTTATATAAACGCACATTGTGTGACTTGGACAAGTATCATCACAGTTGTGAAATCTTTCTTGAGAGGAATTATGAGGACAATTTTATTTTATTTCCGATATGCCACGCTTTGTTGTTATGAACATGCAAGATAATTAACTTTCCCAATATACCTCTAGGTCCGGAATCCTCTCTCCCCCTCTATCTCCTCTCGGTCTTCATTGTTCATCTCCAACTCCTAATGTCACCGTGTGCACTCTTGCCTATCATGTAGATGTTCCAAAACCCACTCATGTATTGAAGGACGTTCCCAAAAGAATTTCAAAATTGACTTGTGGTTCTGTTGTTTCCTCATACCAATTCTTCCTCGTGTGTGTGTTTTTTTTTTTTGTAATGCAATGTATTTCGGACCAGTTTGCGCACACTTCGGATTAATCCCTACAACTTCTCCCACAGTCTTTTCACAAGCTTACGCATGAAAATGAGGTGGCTCTAAAAATTGTTGGCGATGAGAATCGAACATAAAACCTTAAGATAAAGCAAATACCTAAATCTCAGGCTACGACCACTTGACCCGCCCATGGAATTTTCTTCTTCCTAGTGCTTTGCTTATGCTCATGCCTAGAATTAAAACTTCTATTGTTTTTTGATCAAGCCACAAACTTAACATTAAACATACTAAACTTGATAATTTACATCTTTAGCTAGAGCATGAGCTGCTCTAACCTCAGTTCTTGGAACCTTAGAAACGACAACATAATTAAACTTACAAGCCAAATGAACAATATCACACAAAATAATCCTAACCAAAGGATGAACCCGATTAGTCTTCTGAAAACCTTGCACCAAAACCAAGCAGTCCGAGCAAATTTCCACAGACAACCAACCCCTGTCAAAAGCCCATGCTTGCGCATTCCAAACAGCGAGAGCTTCTGCCATGAGCGCCGAGCTTGCAAAAACTTCTCTTCTTCCTTCATTCCGAACTACTTCACCGTCACCAACCGAACACCACGCAACCGCACCTTCCCTGGACTTCTTATCCTAACCGAATTAGACTGTTTCGCCCTGCGATTTTCTGAAAAAAGCCCTTACCGATATCCTATCGAGTTGATTTTTTACAAAAACTCTTAAAATATTATTTTAAAAATAATGAGCGGTTCGGATCATATTGGTGGGACCCGAGGTGGGCCCCATAAAAGTGTATGTGCAAGATATGTGTAAAAATGTATGTGCAAGTAGCATGATTGTTTATGTTATCTATATAATATGACAGGGTTGTTTTCAAATCCCCTACTTTTTTTCCTATATTTTAGACCATAGGATCGGTACACATTTTTTCTACGGCTGAGATTACAGCGTAAGAAACCTAGCGATAAATTGGGAAATGATGCATACTACTATATATAATGCCACATTTTCTACTAAGATTGGTTCCCTATAATTCCAAGAAATAATGTTGCCACATTTACCAAATTTTCGAAACTAAAGGAAACCTCCAATTTGATTATCACATAAGATTTAAACTTCTATTAACGTAGCTGAAAATTAGGAATCATACGTGGAAAGCTATACGTGCGTGGAAATCTATAAGGAATATACCTTCTAAAGGATAATGAGATTTTGGATAATTGATTCCCCGTGATTTCGGGAAATAATGTTACCACATTTACCAAATTTTCTATTAACCTAGCCAGTCCACCTTTTTTATGGTTTGTTTGTAACAGGCATACGTTTTCCACATTTTCCAACTTCTGAACGACCATTACCGATATTGAGGTAAGTTTGATTTCTTGAACGATTTTTTTCAGTTCTCATGCAAGGGATTCAAAACATCGAAGGATTTTTTTCAGTTCTCATTCAAGATCGATTTTTTTTTTAGTTCTTATTCAAGATTGATTTTTTTTAGTTCTTATTCAAGATTGATTTTTTTCTTGAACGATTTTTACTCATATTGGATTTCTTTTGTCGAAAATTGGGAGTTTCTTGAACAATTTTTTTTCAATTATCATGCAAGAGATTCAAACATTGAAGGATTTTTTTTCAGTTCTCATGCAAGTTCAATTTTTTTCTTGGACAATTTTTACTCATATTGGGTTTTTTTTGCCGAATATTGGGAGAAAAAATATGAGTGTGAGAAAATAGTTTTTTTTTTTGACACAACCTTGGGTCTTTTACGTTAATCCTAATTTTGTTGTTTTCTTGAACGATTTTTACTCATATTGGGTTTCTTTTACTGATAATTGGGAGTTTCTTGAACGATTTTTTTTCAGTTCTTAGGCAAGTTCGATTTTTTTCTTGAACGGCTTTTACTCATATAGGGTTTCTTTTGCCGAATATTGGGAGAAAAAATATGAGTGTGAGATAATAGATTTTTTTTTTTTTGACAACCTTAGGTCTTTTACGTTAATCCTAACTTTGTTGTTTTCTTCTACGTTCTTCTTACTTTCTAATATTTACTGCAGGAAAGATCAGCAAAAATATATTTAGAGAAATTCTGCGTCGAGCTTAAATTCGAGGTATTACTAATTTTTTTTTTTTTTGGATTGGAGGATTTTCTTTTAATCTTTGTTTTGGTGTGTCAATTCTCTTCGCAATCGTATTCTAAATCTGCGTCGAGCTTAAATTCGAGGTACTACTAAGGTTTTTTTTTATGGATTGTAGGGTGTTCTCTTTAATCTTTGTTTTGGTATGTCAGTTTTCTTCGCAAGATTGGTTGGTATTAACTCATGTTTTCAGTACCACATCAATTTATCAGGAGTGTTTTCAATCAGCGTCGAGCTTACCTTCTCATTTACTTTTCTGTTTAAGCTTCTGTCTGTATGCATTTTCTATTAATATTTGGACGTGGGTGGTTGGTTTTGTTTTCTATTTCCTTGGTGAATATGGTCCTTTAGTAGAAAATACTATCTTTCCAAACACCCGCTAAGTCACGAAACCATCTATATAATAACAGAAGAAAGCATTTCCTGCTCTATGTTCCCTTTTATACAGTTCATTTCGTCATGGTCTAGATTTGTGGCAAGTGCTAACCTCTCTTTAAAAATGGACTATATGTGCGCCACTTTGACATTTTTTCCTCTGGCTTTTTTGAAATCAGCAAAATTTCTGAAATTGCCGATTGTAGTTGATTGGTTGGACATTATTCAATTATGGACTTAAAAATCCATATTTGCAGATTGTAATGATTTTCGAAATTTCCGAAATTGCCAATTGTAGTTGATTTGGGTGGACATAAAGTCTTGATTGTAAAGACTTGCCGTTGATTGGGTGAGTATTTCCGAACTACAAATGGGTAATTTCTGAATTTGCCGTTGATTGGGTGAGTGCTGTAATGGAAATACAAATAAATTCGAGGTACTACTATTTATTTATTTTTTCTATTGGAGGGTTTGCTTTTTTTTTTTTGATAAGCAACAAATTTTTATTAGAACTCGACAAAGGGTACTTCTCTAGATACAATAGAACCTTGAATCCTATAAAAGGAAAAAAAGAAGAAAAACGTTTTACATGGGATTGAAATAAGCCAAATAGTATAAGCTCTGCCTCTACCAAAATCATCTTACACTAGACTTCATCCAAATCAACTATCAAAATTATGATCCCTATTTTAATTTTACCCGGCCGAATCCCATGATTTATGAGGTCATTTACCTAATTTTTTAAGATTGTGATTGAGAAGCCTCGAAGCTCAAAAGAATCAATATGCTTGAAGATTTTTAGTTTTGAAATGTTTTATGTTCTCTTTTTAGATGTCTCTTCGAGGTACGCATTTTCATTAATGTATATCATTTTTTATTTTCGTCGGTGTTTTTGATGGTGTTTTTTGATTTGATCAAGATTTATGCGTTTGAATTTGTTTTATACGTTTTAGTTGGTTAAATTTGTTGTTTATTTTTAATTTGTGTGTGTTGAATATTCGAGCCGTGCCTTCAGGCACGGGCATTCGCTAGTATCCAATATGCCACGCCTTGTTGTTAGGAACATGCAAGATAATTAACTTTCCCAATATACCTCTAGGTCTGGAAATCTCTCTCCCCCTCTATCTCCTCTCGGTCTTCATTGTTCATCTCCCACTCCTAGTGTCACCGTGTGCACTCTTGCCTATCATGTAGATGTTCCAAAACCCACTTATGTATTGAAGGACGTTCCCAAAAGAATTTCAAAATTGACTTGTGCTTCTGTTGTTTCCTCATACCAATTCTTCCTTGTGTGCGTGTTTTTTTTTTGGTAATGCAATGTATCCCAGACCAGTTTGCGCACACTTCGGATTAATCCCTACAACCTTTCACACAACCGTTTCACACCCTTATGCATGAGTGAGATGACTCTAAAAATTGTTGACAAGAAGAATCGAACCTAAAATCTTAAGATAAAACAAATACCTAAATCTCATACTAAAACCACTGGATCAGCCAATGGGGTTTTCTTCTTACTTGTGCTCATGCTTATAATTAAAACTTCTGTTGTTTGAATGCACAAGATAGACTCTTATTCTGACAATATACATCCAATTTCATTTTGAATGACTTCTTCTGGGTTCTTAGAATCACGGTCAAAAAGTAAAAGACCCTTCTTTTGGGTTCTCGGACACAATTTTTTTTAATTTCATTCATTCATCAAATCCGGTAGCAAAAGGAGAGAAATAAGAGAGTTTTGTCCTATGTTAATTTTTACGCATTTGTTAGTTTTACGCCAAACTTTTGTAGGTTATTAATTCGTCACGACAAGAGAAATCGGAAAAATAATTTTTTTTTACTTTTACCCAAGTATTCTGAAAAATAATCACTTTTTAGCACCAAAATTAAGAGTAGAATGCATCCACAATTAGCTTATACATGCAAGAAGGTACTTTTTTTTTTTATCAAAACAAGAAGGTACTTATATACACACGGGAATCAGCAATTGCATAATTTTGGCAAGTACCTCACGTTCACACCAAAAAAGGAATTTACAAAAGATAAAAGCAAAAAAATACATATCTACGGCGAAGTTAGACATGCAAGCAACCGGTTGCATACTTGTCGTACTTCTGGCGAAGTATCGAACGAAGATAATATACTTGAAAGTTCTGTTCTCGCATCCAGCAGTCCTCCCGCAATACTTTCCAAAATAGCAGCTTCACTAGCCATTAGAGATGCCATTAGCTTTGCACCTGCTACTTTTTCCTGCTCAACAATGGAAAGCCATTTACACAAGAGCTTGCAATTTATAAACTCAAACAACGGAATACATAACAGATTAACAGTTAATGACGCATGATAATACAACATCTACATTTTTTTTTTTTGAAGATATACAACATCTACATGATGTCCCTTTTTCTATGCGAAGGACATATTTGTTTGACAAGAGTATCTGGTAAATGGATAACTAAATCACAAAGGATACGTAATCCCATTCGACTAATATTTTGATGGGAACAATAGTACTGTCTCCAAGGGAACAGATTACTCGATCCCACATCTATCTTCTCTTCTTCCCTGTAAGCCGAGTAGAATAATCTCTATTCTTGTAATTGCTTCACTCGTTACGTATGGTGCAAATTTGACTATCAAGACTCATATCCCAAGTTAGCGAGCAGTTCAAGAAGAGAAACACCAATGTAAGTGTAAAGCTTAATTGCTATTGAGGTGCCAATGTTTGCTCCAGAACCTAGCTCTCACTACCATATAGCAAAGAACATATCTCCTTTACAAAGAGCGAGAGGTCAAATCAGAAATACTTGACGCAAAAATGACATTGGGTGCTCAACCAGAAAACCACAAAGGAAGTACTAAAGTCTTTAATCGTGTATAATTACAGCATTCTTACCTTATCTGATCCATCTGTAAGAGATTTCAAAGAGACTTTGAGAAGATCGGATGCGTAGGGAAGAACTGCAGACTTCAGATGATACACAGCTGAGAAGAAAACTTGGACAAATGCAGCTCTAATCTCTGATTCCATAATCATCTGTGGACACCAGCAACATGAGAGAGACAGAAATGGTAGCATTAAAAAAGTATGCCCTTAAGTACGAGAATGATGGAACCCAAAAAATGTCCTTTTTTGGTAAAAGAACCCAAATAAATGTCAACTTGATTAGGAACATACCTCCACAGACTGAATGAGATGTGGAAGAACTTTCCGAGCAAAGGGTTTCTTGCCAGAATTTGGCATCTTTTGACAAGCACTGATAAGGACATTAGCCATGCACATGCGAAATGAGAGAGGCATTGATGACTCATATGAGCAGCCCTCATTGCCCCTTTTGGCAGAGGAAACTTGAATCTTATCGTTTGTAAACTGATTGATCACACAACTAAGTACTGAATTTCTCATTGCAGCATCCCCTGCATTTAGCACCACAGAGATCAGTTAAATAGTAAGGAGCACAAAACAAAAGGCAGGAGAGACGAAGGCTGAGTGAGATACTGACGAGACCAGCTGGGAGTTCTGACGAGACTTGATTTCTTTGTGGTCAAATCCCTGAATAATTCGGGATCTTGCAGTTCAGTACATATCATCAACGCAAGGCAATCAATGCACCCATGTTGGGCTTTGGACACTGAAATGGAAAAAGATACTTGCAGCTGTCAGGTTTCGGAGCAACGAGGGGATCAGCAAATTTTGGAAAGCAAACTAATTGCGCCCTCTGTCCCATAATCTTCCTCCCTTTCAGGAGTTTCAGCTTCTTAAGGAGACATTTAACAATAACATTAGGTACTTCGAAGGCATTACTTAAATGGATCACCCCTTTTCACTTTAGAGAATATCAAAAGCCATTTTGTAACTGACAGTTTTGGATACTAAAACTTCTATACCCTGACTTTGGAAAGAAGACTAACAATCAGAGGGATGGAGGGAGTACCTTCATCTCCATCGAGTGAAGGCCACAACAGGATAGTTTCTATAGCGTTCCTAATTTTAAGCATAGCTGGATGCACAATTGGATCCCTGCCTCTAATCTGTATACCAGAAGAAACAGCTAAGCTTTGAATGCCATGTAACTGATGCCAGATAGTATAAGAAACTAAATTCCCAAGTGGGACTGAAAATCATGACAACTGAGGGTTAATGACCAAGATTACCACAAATGATGTGCATAATGCAAACAAACAAGCTTTTATTTTTAGTATTTCACAAGCATTTGCTGCATCTTCCAAATGCGAGGCAATAATTGGAAGTAGTACCTGCAAAAATCACAAAATGCAGGAAGGTTAGATTGCAAACATGGAAATAAAAATGACAAGGAATACATGACACTCCATGAGTCATGGACGTTCTGCAGAACAGAGTTAGAAAGGAACATCCTTGGCTTAACAGAATAGCAGAGTGAAGACTTCGGATCAGTTTGTGAAAATAAAAAATAACCAGGAGCCTCACCAGGCATGTGTCTAGCACATGATTACTTGGACCAAACCCTAGAAAGGTATACAATTACTTTCCGCCAAAGAGCTCTATATTTTCCTTTTCTATCTGAGCAGTTGTGTTGAGACTTTGGCATTGAAGTGCATTCTGGGCACTAACTGGTCGTTGATCTTGCAAGCTAGGTTGGTCTCAAGTTATCAAGGTAAAACAAAGTGTATGCACCACGGGTTGGCACAGTTGTCACCTGGCAACCAGGAGCCTTTGGTCTAGGGTTTGACTCCCAGTATCCCATCTGCGTGATATTAATTCCTCCGTCAGGCCAGTGAATACGAAGCTTTCCCTGGATTTAATGGGGCCCCTCACTTGTGAATGGTGGGGATTGGTTCCCAAGATTAGTTGGTCCATTAGGCCAAATACAAAGTTATACAAAAGAAGGTGCATAACACCGCCAGACCAGTTTACTCTACTCCTAAGAAGCACATGTGCAGGTACGAGTACAGGTATCGAAAACGTTGATACGACGAAACCAAATAAATGCATTGTATGGGTATGGCTGGGCTACAAGTCCTACAACTAAACAGGTGAGTTTTTTATGATGTTGAACAAAGTATTATGTAATCGTTACACTTCAAACAAAGGAAAAAGCTGAATGACTTGAGTAATCCAAGATCAAATAACAGTCTAATGATAAACTTAAGATACAAATCAGAGTATAATGACATTATACAAAAGAGCCTATAGACTGAAATCTTTGTTCTACAATCATGCTAAACATTGAAAAAGAAAGTCTAATCAACTTAGTTCATCTCAGCGTTTGGTATAGCTTAGTATGTCTTGGATACATTTTGGGGTACAGCAAAGTCATAAAAAAAAAACTTCGGTACAGGTTTACCTGGACATAGTTAGAGCTACCATGAAAATGTACCAGGTATGACTGGAATTTAGCACTACCCATGCTTCAAAGAAAAGTTGAAAACTACAGAACAAATTTGGGCAAACTGTCTTTATCAGAAAATGATATCACGTAGACTTAAAAACTAAAGAACTGAGTAAGTAAAAAACAAGTTTGCGTAGAAGTAAAAATACCACTCGTGTTCTTCCATGTATTCACAGCTGTTTTCTTGAACAAAATCTTAACAGCTACAATAAAATACAATCAGTGCATTGCCCAAACGTCATTGGCAAAACTTGTTGGTCTTGAACTACTTTTACTTCCAGGCTCAATATTATGAAGTCATCAGACCAATAAAAAGTTAAGAGCACTCTAAGTATTGTAAGAACCTAAGGGCATTAGCCCCATAAATTTCACGCACTAAAAGCATCTACCTAAAAATCGTATCGGCCAATGAATTTCTTCTGTTCATTCTTTCCTCTGGTTTTCCAAATTTTAAATAGCTTAAATAGACAAGATACTACGCCCTTCACTTGTTACATGCTGCCATGCTGGTAGTTTGAACTCTTGTAAACAAAAAGAAAAGGCTGAACAACAGTAAAATGCTTGCATTTAAGGACAAAAAGTTGCATTGCTATATACCTGCGGATGAATCCGCCCAGAGAGTTCAGCTGCAAGTTTCCGAACATCATCAAACTCCAAATTATTAAATGCCCTGAAACCAATAGAAGAGGGAATATCAGCTCTTCATTCAGAACTTTATCAGAAAAGGGGTATGTGTGAAAAAGGCTTGATGATTGTTTTGGTAGTGAAGCAACCTGTTTAGAAGGATTCCAGCAACACATTCAGGATCATTTATGTCAAAATATCCTGTATTAGGATTTCCAAAAAACAAAAGAAAAGTTAGCAAAAAATCTAGGAAAGGTGCCATGAGTCATGAGACGTCCGTGAACCAAAGCCACATAAATCCCATAGCTTCAAACGAAAATTATGATCAGCTATGTCATTAATGACCTATATAAGAAATAGCAGAAGAACGAAATGATCACACCCAATGCCCCCATCCTGTTTAGCTTGTGCATATTTTTTCAATTTCAGACATCCAAAAATGCACCAAACCTTGAAAAAGTCAAAGCCTAAGACTTTTTACTTCTCAAGTTTATGCATGAAGTGAGGCATTATGATTTGCATCCAAATTAAATGGCCATACACAAACACCTTACATGCCACCTTTCAAGCCAGCCGATACTCTGACAGGCACCACGTGTCCATGAGCTCACTCAAAAACAACTATGAATCGAAACCAAGAAGAACTTATATTTACTAACATCATATCAATTATCATCACATCCATAGAAAACAGCACAGCTTCATGAGATGTGAACGAGGCTGTCTTAAGTTGACCACTCTCAAGCACTGATACGATTAAGAAAATACTCCCTACTGCTGAAAACATGAATAGTAAGCCGGCAGATGAAAAGTGCACCAGAAATGTGAGGTCAACAATGCGGCTGAGACAAATTCCACAAGCGTTACGAACTAAAAATAGCAGACAGGGATCTGGACTTGCAAAGAACGAAGAAGAAACCGAAACAAAAGAAGAGAAAAGAAAGGAACAAAGAACTATCTGACGCATACACATCAAGCACCATACCTTGGTCCCGAAGAACACCATACATCAATGAAGAGTTGAGATTATTAAAAACCCTTAGTGGAAGCAGCCTGATAATAAGTAAAGGGCAGAGGCGATCAAAGAGAGAATGCGCCAGTTTCACAGGATCGTCGATTTCAGAGTCATGACTTTTCCATCTGTAGAAGATGATTCCATCAATCACACTTACAAGAAACAATAATGGTGGTCATCATGAGGGAGTCGAAAATGCCTTTTTCTTAATTGATCAGTAACTATACTCATTAGCATAACTAATGTAATCAATTGTGACGTGATGAAATGATTCACATATGTATAGGAAAAATCCAACAGGGTGCAGTTCTTAAACAAGGAAAATAGTATAAACAAGCAACTGAATATGCAACATTCCTTAACCATGGTTTTACCCACCTCTCCAGCTTCAGTAGGACAGGTAAAGGCTTGCAAGGAGAGGACAGACAAAGGAAGATGAATACAAAAACAGCACCATCAGAGCATCCATGATTAGCATTCCACCAAAATTTAGAACATGTAGTAAATCATGATTGGAAAAAATAATTGAAAGCGTCCGTGTATCTTGTGGCATATTGATAGCCAATCCATCAGCTTCTCGTTGGCACAAAAATATGCTCACAGAATATTTTTCTTTAAGTAAACTATTTCCTTCCTTTTGCATTCAAAAGTTCTTCGGAAAGAATATTCAATATTGTCAAAGCTTGTTCCATAGTGGTTAATTATACCCTCCAAAACTCGTACATGAGCCTGGGCGGGGGCCTCTAAACAAGTTGCCAATTGCATTAAGTTGGATGCTTATCTATTATTTGGTAGCTTTCTCGTAGTTGCATATCTTGTTGCATGAAAAAAAGATAACACCATTATACCGAGGGAGATGAGAAAACTTCGATGTCCTAGGCTTATATTCTAGCATCCGTCCATTTAAGGTAGGCCTACATAAGTTAAAAAGAGCCATGTTGCAATCCGAAGGGGTAAAGAGAGCACACCTAGTGGAGGTCTTCTGTTCAACTACTTTAGGCCACTGGCAACGTGACAAGGGGTTTCTCATCAGTAAAGAGAAAAGGAAAAAAAAGGAGAATGTTGCACATCCAAAGAGAACCAGATTGCTCCTTGATATTTCCTAACCATTTTCTGCAGAAACTATCAATCATCAACTGTGTGTGGAAATGTTGCAGGAAATAGCATTTGATCAAGTTCAGATCCAGGAACCTTCTCTAATACATTAGTGTCATCAGGAACACATTCATGACTTGGAGTCTGAAACAAATAGCTTGCTGACGAAAGTAAAATTTCTCTCAAGCCTATACTCTGAGAGTAATTGGTTCGTAACATCGGGGCCATTTTGAGGGATATGAACACTCACTCATGCCGAATATTGCTTCACAACAGGGGTGGGGGGAAAGGAAAGACGCTGACGACTTGGTTAGTAGTTGGGCTTGTTTATGAACCCACAATTGCAGAAATCAAACTTTAGTTACAATACCCTGAAGTATTCTTTACCAACTCTAGAAAACCACATATGGGAAGTCTGCATTTCATGTTCATGGAAAACTTTTTAATGCACCATTACATCTAACAGTAGTATATGAATTTGATTACAGGATTTAAACCAGCAAGATAAAGGATGGGATTTACGTGAGAGTCATGAGATATTAACAGTCGAGTTTCATATGCAATAAAATAAAGAGAATTTACTCACTCATCCGGCTGTCTTGTACGCAACAGAATCCGGTGAAAGACTACATCTGCAGCATCTGCCAACTGTTCACTAACATAACTTAGGAACTTAACAATTATGGGATTTGATGGCTCCGCAAACAACTTGTCAATCAAGGGTTCAACGAACAAGTTCCAGTCTTCAACCTATGCCATTGCAGAGATTCAAAAATCTAGTCAAAAACAAAATGGAAACTCTTGAAAAGATTAACCGCAATTGCAATCAAGGACGTCCAGAAAGTCATAAACAAACTTTATGGACAGTTAGCCTTAAGTCAATTCATTACCCATACACATGCATGAGACAACTGCAAGAGATTGGCACAGCTATAGACTAAAAAGCTCAAACAGACAATTTGGTATGATACACATCCAGAAACAAATGTATATAACATATTAATAACATTTACAATGTCCTAAACACTATTAGATTTCACCTAAACAAAACAGCAAAACATCTTTTTCCACTCAGATTCTAGTTATTGGAAAAGAATTGTGGAGACAAGCCCCAACCTAGGGCGCCAAGATTCCGAAGCTCAAGATTGGAGCTGAGGGGGTACATCAAGCTTTTCAAAACTCCTTCACAGGCAGCCTCATCTTGCACGTGGAGATAAAACAACCCAAGCATATACATACACATGTCTATCTATATGAATGTCTATGCGAAGGGGGAATAATGCAGACGGATCAACTACAGCAAAAGACCTCGCCTAAGATCCTGATTACCATGTAGGGATTAGATGCAGTTATGTTCAGCACTCATATCTATTTTCCAAAGACCTATGCACCAACAAACTAATTTTTTATGCTTTAGAGTTCCTCAAATTAAATACTAAAAGAGAATATAAGTCACATGCACAAACTTATATAATGAACTCCAGTATGAATATCAGGTGCAGATGTCTGCCCCGACGTAAAATCTCCCTAAACCCTTAAGCGGAGGATACATGGATATGCTTCCAAATATTGGATATGGCCTGAACATGAAATGAACATCTAATACTGATACATTGCATAATGTTCTGCTATTATAGAATGCTCAATTATTGATGTAGCTGAAATTAATTAGATTTAGGTAAAAGATATTTCTAGCGATCGGTAAAAATATTCCTTGTCTACCAATGTGAACTTCTACCTCAAACATTGTTCTGCTAGTAAAGGATCCAAACATCCATTTGGGTACAATTTACGAATGTCAAACACATCTCATAGACCAACCCACGTCATACCCAATGGCACAGGTATTCTAGGGGATTTGAAGAATCCAAATACAGGGAGTACATATCTACAATCTACTGGCTCAAATCAATCTCTTCCAAGTCATTGGATGCATAGTAAATGCAGAGAGAAGAATCTGCATTCTGTGCTGTGAGACCGGAGGTGGGTTGGGAAAGAGAAAGAAGCACCCACACTCTGAGAGAGAGAGAGAGAGAGAGTGTGTGTGTGTGCGAGGGGGTGGGGCGGGATGGTGGTGGTGTCCGTGTAAAGTGGGAAAGCTCTCTATCTGTTGGAGGGGATGGGAACGAGGGCCTTGCCTACCAACACAGGTAATCATTTTCGTCACATCAACTTAGTTAAGGAAAAACTTGGTATAGGATTCAAGTCAGTGTGGCCTCTCTCCTAGCCATGCTGAACCTAGACAATGCACGTACCGGAGGCTGCATTACCAGGCTCTCTAACCTAGAAGCCACACAAAGATTCTCGCAGTGTCAATCTTTAGCTGAGCTGACTCTTTTACTTGGGATATTTCTGCGTGTGAGCTCATTGATTTGTATCATGATGATGCTAAGGTTGAGTCGTTGACGCCCTGCAGAGTTTTCTTGGATGCTTTGTGATGGATGTCTAGATGCCAGCTACCATTGGAATGGTCTGTCGTTATGGAGGTTGACATGGCACAAGTTATTATGAGCATTCCACCTTAGAAGGAAGCAACCGCGTGCATGTTGGTTATTATGAGCCACAAGCATGTAAGTACTTGTAGTGGGCCCAATATGCTAGTTCGGCCACAGTCACTACGTTCGACTGAAGGCTGGGTTAAACCCCTCGATTCTGTTTGATCCGATCGAGGCATTGACCGGGTTGCTAGGTTCGATCGGGCTTGGTTAGGCACAAACTGCGTTTGGACAAGCAGATCCGAATAGCCAACTCATTCTAAGGATTGACCCTCCCTCTCTTTGGTTCAGACATTATGGTTCGCCCAACTCATATTGAGGTCGAGGCTCCTCTCTATGGTTCGGACATTATGGTTCGGCCAACTCATACCGAGGTCAACGCTCCTCTCTGTGGTTCGGCCATTTGGTTCAGCCATTTGGTTCGGACACGGTGGTTCGGCCAACTCATACGTGTCAGCTCGCCCACGTGTTTAACTGGCTTATCCAGTACGTCAAGTGTGACGTCAGGCGGAACGGTTATGGCACGAGTTGGGCACGAGCACACATGGGTGACAGCTCGCGCACATTCCCAATAACTACCTTATCCAAAACATTAGGTGTAACATAGGCCCAAGGCGGTTACTGAGCGTGCTTGGCAAGCGTTGGCTTGGAGAGCAAGCCAAAGAGGTCTATATAAAGGTAAGGATGAAACCCTACAATGGTACATACTCTTCGCCTCTCTAAACCCTAGTGCTTTCATCTTCCTCCTACAACTTTCTGACTAGACTGGCAGAGGGCCTTTTCGGTTTCCGACCGGTCTGGGTCAACCCAGCAAGTCTTGACCAACAACCCCACAGTACTCATGGGCATTCCACATGAGTATAGAAACAAAGAACTCTGGCGATAAGGAGATGAGCAAAGATAGCACAATAAAGGACTCCATAGCCATGAAACAACCAATTCATCTCGAAAATGTTACTTATCACCAAAACAAATTAAAAATTGGATTATTCTAACCTCCACCCAAAAGATGTAGGATAATAGGTAAAAGGTGCATTGATATTCGAAAAAGGTGTATTGATATTTGTGAAAGTGTAATAATATCGGGAAATACGTATTGATATCCAAACTTGTTTGGAATTATTAGCATATTATCCTCCGCCAAGTGGGCAGAGGTATGCAAGACCGTTAAAAAATTTACTAAATAACAAAGCATACACTGTCTGACCACTGTGGAATTAGCTTGAGCACGATGTCAGCATCCAACTTTGACCCTCCTACAAGGTGGCAAAGTAAAAACATCTAAATTATGCGCAAAGAAGGTGAAACGTAAATTAAGGAACAAAAAGATAACATAGAAAAATAATTCAATATAAGGTATCTTAAAAACCATATCCTACAAACTACCAATTGATTGCAAAAGTGCTTGAAAATGGTTGAAAGCATTTGGTATGGGGAATGGATGTTCTGAGATTCCAATCATCACATATCAATGTACAAACGCTTGTATCTCTACATAAGTACATTGTGCGACTAAATCTAATATTTACGATCGAGATGAGTAATTGCATCTCAACAGTCCACATTCCTCAGGTCCATTATCTTGGATTTGCTATGGAGTTGCTGCTGGAGCAAACGGTAATCCAACATTTATACTTGCCATTTGGTGAGCCAAATTTCACCATGACTTTATGCACGATTGCCGAAGAATAAGGTCAATCAATAGGCCCCCAATCACGAGGGGTAAAAAAGTACGTGGCTTCAACAGAATTTTTGGGCTATATGCACGTCGATCAAAAAGTTTGATTGTTACCAAACTAATGCTAGTAAAAACATTTTCTACTTAAGTATGGTAGTAAAGTACATACATGGTAGATGGTATTCCCCAAAAATAAGACAGTGGCAGCCAAGAAAAGGGTTTATGGATAATAATGTCCATTACTGAATTTTTGGATGTTTTATAGTACTTTCACGATAAAATAACTTCTCTCGGACAATTTTCCTAAATTTGTAAACAAATATGTATGAACAAGGATGCTACAGTATGTCATGAACAATTCCAAGATTAAAACAGGAAAGATATACCTTTTGCTACATCACCTGAAGCTTCTGGAAGATCTGGGTTTTGACAAAGGTCGCTGCAAAATGTATAACTATAGGTTGCACAAGTAAAACTGCTGCCATATGTGTTAAACTTCAGAACCAAAATAGCTAGCACTACTCCAAAGTTTCCAGAAACAAGGCATGTATAAACAAAATTGACCCTTTGAAGTTTTCTAAGCCCAATAATCGTAGTGCGAGGGTTCAAGAAAACCCAAAACAAATATGAAGAAAGAACTAAAAGGTGAACTAGAATATACCTTAGACAGTTGAACAACATACATAAAACTTCAAAGCTTTTATTATGATATTTGAGCACGGCGACAAATGTGTTACTAGCAGATGACTGCAATACTTCATCTGATGAATAAAGAAGACCGACTAAAGCAGGCAAAACCAGGGAAGGGTCTGCAAGAAGAAACAAAAAATCCATTTACAAAAAGTACCATGGTCAAAAGAGTCATTCTGTGCAGAAAAAAAAAAAAAAAACAAATCCAAAAAAATTCCTTACAATTCCTTTCTCCCGAGACTTAACAAAATGGAAATCTGCCCAATGTGCACACAATTAGTTGCCAGAGTGCAATATTATGTATTTTAGTACTTCCAGTTTAGCTTCTTTTTAAGTTAAGCTTAAAATATGACTCTTGGTAAGTTTAAATTTGAATCGTTCAGGTTTACTACAGATCCTAGTTTCCTATTTTATTCGGGTTTGTTAAAGGTTGTGGCCCTTCTCTGCTTCCACATTAGAGCGTACCTCTACAAATTACAGTAAATTTAAGTATATCAGAAAACAAATTGAAAAGCAGTATATGCCTGAACTTGACTTCCATTTGTTAACATAGCAACAGTAAGTTTGTTTATAGCTGGAAAGGAATAAAGCTGAGTATAGCTAATCACACCACAATCAGAAGCTCAATAACAAAAACTTGATGCTGTGACAGGGACTAGCTAGAATAATGACTTTCTGCTGCTGCAAATGAGGAAATCCTTTTTAACCCAAAAGTGAAGACTAGACGCTCACGAATTGAAGGAACCAAGTCTACATAAATCCCCATTGGGAACATCCCAGGGATTTGTAAATGATCACCCAGTGCTCATAGGACAAGGGAGCTATGCATGCCCGGGAAGTACAAGTAAGAGAAGTCCATTGTTAGTTTGTTTCATCTGTTTTTTGGGGGATACAATCAATATAGCATTCATGGTCACCCACAAAGAAGCAGATTATTACCACTTAGTAAATTGGGAGGATCACTTACTAAGGAACAAGTGAGAAGATGAGGTAAATTCCTTATATTTGCCTTTCTCCAGCCAAATCAAACAGTTTAAGAACATTTTGGTGCTTGTTTATGTAGGAGAAATCACCTTCAGCACCATATTGTTATGCCATATTTGATCAAGTCTGACACTTTGTGTTTTACACAACCCCTTGTCATAGAGCCGAAACTAAAATTGCATGCTTCTGTGACAATAACAGTGGCAACAGGAGAAATTATTAATATTCTTTTCATTTTGCATAAAACTACTCTCCCACTCTAAGAAGCATAGATACGGACACAAGACACAGATAGGCTTGACACGTACACGCGACTATGTTATTTCCCTATGATGTAGGACACAGTGCTGTTCAGGATACATTCAATCATATCTGTACAAATATATTGTTATGTACGATAAGTTATAGAATAGATAAGTTCTAGTTGACATGGGACTCAAGAAATCCTTCAATAAAGTACGCTAAGTTACAGAATAGATAAGTATGATAAATTGTAAGAATTACTATTCCAACTTTGTATATCACAGTAATGTGTCAAATTACAATATCTTTGATAGTCACATGTTAGCAAGTGTCAAAATAGTGTTGATCGCATATTTATTTCTAAGTGTCACAAAAGGCAAAGAAATGGCAGACAAGTTGCAGATAGAGTGTTGGACACATGTCCGAGTTAAGATTTTTACTTCCTAATAATTCTGGAGACACGGAAATGAGCATCAGACAAGTGCCCAAGGACTGTCAGACATGGACAACATCCCCTTCTTTCAAGTGTCCATGCATCTTAGATCTTGCTAAGTTTTAACATCATCAAGTCAACGTACAATAAGTGTAAAAACACAATAAGCCCAACAACAGACTTTAAATTGGCACTAAACAATGTTCTGTACATGGACATCAAACTTTTCCAAGATCAAATAATCTTCTAGCCAGACCCAAGATGTAAATTAAAAAAGAAAATTCAAACAAAAATTATGAAAAAAAGACTAGTGGGTAATCAAATTTTCACCGATAGAATTCAATTTCTGCCTATCCATATATATATGTCATGCAAAAACTTAACAGTTTCACCCAGATTTGTCAGACATGGTGATGCAGTGTAAGTGTTACGTATTGCTTTATAAAAATACAAGATGTCAAAAAACGAATTTGCCCAACATTTGGAAGCAAAAAGTAGTTTTCCCTTTAGTATCATTTTGGTTGTCTGATTTTAAAATTAACGGTAGTTTGCTAAGCGCCAATCTTTTGTTTTCAACTTTAGAGTTGCAACCCTATTTAGATTTGGAGTCTCAAGAGCCCATACACAACCAACTAAGTCTTCATATCTATTAGACATGTGTCAGATACAGTAATTAATTGCAGTTTTATAGCTCTCGTTGGAATTAATGTAATTCTAGGTCCAGGTCCAATAGTCAAAACTTCAAAGACTCGCATGTAATGCCTACCAGCTTCTCACACTTTCTACCCTTTGACCCCACCCTAGTCCATAGAGTTAAAGACCAAATGCTGCAAAAACATCGCTTTAAAATTTAGCGACCTTTGGTAAATGATAACAATGACCAAGCATACAATTCTTGGCATAAGTACACTAGTGAAATATTTCACCACAAGCATTTTGTTTTGAAGATGCTATCATCAAATTTAAAACTAACCCATCATTGGGATCAAATTTGATGCTTGTGTTCGAACTATGGATTCTTCATCTCCAAGGCGCTCCAACAAGTGGTTTGCTATATCTTGCCTGCCAAAAATCTGAACAAATAGCCAAGGGAATGAGGACAAGGATTATCAAAGAGCTAACTACCAGCAAAAGAAACATTGACCGTACATGCACTAGATGTGGAGATATACGAAAAAGTTCTGACATAACATCAACAGCATTCCTCCTCTTTACAACATCTCCAGAAGCGAGACGGTCTAAAACTTCTTGAAGGCACCGGCTATCTGTGCTTCTGGTGAATCAACAATTACCAATCACTTAGTCAGGTTTAAACTTGGATAGAAGATAAGAACATGAAGATTTAACTCAATAGTGAAATGGTGAAAAAAATTGGACATACATGGAGCAGTATTCTGCAATGAGTATAACGACAGCCCTGGCTGTTCCATCACGTTCATCTAGAAGGTTTAGTAGCAATGGTAGCACAGCATCCATCTCTCTAGTGTCAGTGGAACTGCTCCCAGCCAAAGAATAATTGGATCTAAAGATGACTGCCTTTAAGAGGCAAACCGCCCCATCAATCACCTCCGCATCGGCACAGTGAAGCTTAAAAAGAGCCAGCACGTGATTATTAATACAAAGCATACAATTGCCCAAAATAAAAATGTTAAGATCAGATCCAAAACCAAACTATAGGATTAAAGTATAATGGCAGTTCATTCTCCACAAGTTATTTACATTCTAGTGCTGCAGCTCAGAGCTACTTCTAACAATAAACCTATCTCAGATAAGTAGAAGAAACCTCACTTCTGAAGACAGTTAAGAGAAACCTGGTCCATAACCACTCAAGGCAACAAAGGAAACTCATTCTGAGCAAATCAATCCACAGTGACTAAAACAGTTACAGATGGAGCCAGGGAAACTGATGTCATTCACTTTCAGACAGAAATGTTAAACCAGCATATAGTGCGATCAAATTAAGCTTGTATAAACTGGATGACACTGTTTCATGTGTACTTTAACGATTCTATAATCAACGTTACACAAAATGGTAAGACGCTTTTCCAATCAGGAATATAACAACACTTGACAGGTGGGGCATCAGCTCGTAAAGCATTCTTCCAATTTACAATATGACCGTATCAGATAAGACAAGGGAAAGTATTCCGGGGGTATTCCAAACAGTGAAAAATGAAAATCTTCAACGAAATAGCAAATATACAAACACCATTTAATCACTCTGTGCTCACAAGTACAAACAGTGCCACAATGGCATAATGATCTTATGATTCACCATTTGACTTGTGATGAGAACATGCCGCCCAGGTTCATACTAGTATTGGAGATTACAATTAACCAATGTGGGACAAGCTCCAACACTCCCCCACAAGTGCAACCCCTGGCCCGCACGTGGAGAGTCAAAAACAGGATCCATAACACAGGGATCGTAACGAACTAAAAAAGAAGGTGAGCTTAAGGCACAAAGGCCTAGCTCCAATACCATGTTAAAGCATCCAACTCAAAACCAATTGGCAGCGAGTGGAAAGGCCGCCCAAGCTCATATACTAGGTTTGGAGATTATAATTATATTAACCCATGTGGAACAAAGCACAACAATATTTAATTTGATATCCCCTTCCACTCGGAAGCATACGTCTAATATCACCCTACGATGAAGACAAATGAATCAATGCCTATGATGTGGATATTGTATGACTCGCAACTATGATCCAAAATCATGCTATTTGGCAGCAAGTAAATTTTGGACTACCATAAACCACCTTTCTTCGTAGCCTTTTTCCTCTATAATTAGTTTCTCGACTATTAGCCTTACCCTTTTGAAATACTCCTAAATACTTTAAAGTGCTTCATGGTTAAAATTTGCAAACTCTTTCCTTTTCCCCTTCCTCTTACAAGAAAGAAGATCTGTCATTCTCTGATTGATTAACGAACCCACAAAATGTTTCCAATTGTTTACCTTCTTTTGAAGAATTAGCATCGCTTACTTAATTGAGATAAGTTTCTGTTTGTGGTTAGAGAAGTGGTGATTTTTGCGGACTTAAGTTTGTAGCAAAGAAAATTGAGCAGAATTTTTGCACAGGAGTTCTATAGTATGGACAATTGAAGCAAGTGTACTATAAACAAAGGGCATAAACAATAAACAGACACTCATGAGCACTTGAGTTCACATCATGAAGAAGCACACTTCTTTTTATCAAAATCAAGAAGCACACTAGAACTTTGAAAGAAAGGAAAACAACCATAATATGGTGCCTCTGCAAGTTCAGGAGTTGGAAAATATATATTCTAGACAAGAAGCAAATTTAGGTGATGTAACGATGCAAATATTAACTTTCAACTATATGTTATTTCCTAGTTTCAATGATATTAACTTAATGATTCCACATATGCATGCAGAAAATGAGAATTTTTAAAGGGACAAAAAGAGCAAGTAATCTTAAAGAGGTAAACTTGTGATATGAGAACACGAGACATCTACCTGGGATATGAGAACGCGAGATATCCGCAACCCATCTTCTGACAACATGTTTTCAAATCGCTTGCCGTCCAAATGCCCCAAGAGCAGGGACAGACAATTTAAGAAAAACTTTATCGTCTCTATTCCACTATCCTTATTCTCAGTATACTCTTCAGAGTGGTTCTCTGCATAAAACTGCATACAAGGTTTATTAGGACCTGAAATCCAACAGAATCAAAGTACACGTGCGATCATATTTATTGAAACCTCATTGCCTCATCTAGGACGTCAAGAGAAAGAAAAATCATATGTCACTATTTTATTATGTTGTCTACAAGAAATTCAGAACCTGATAAGTAGCTCAGTGCCAATGTTTGATTTTCCCTTAATGTGCTATTCAGATGAACTACATTCAAGAAGAGCTAATCTTTTTAACAAAATGTACCCCCATGACAGTCCCCCAGTAAATCATCACCCAGTGTTGGTCATCATCTAAAAAGGATGCACAATGCCATCTGAATGTATACAATAAGTTGCTGGAAGAAGTTAACCACATTGAAATGCTTCAAGTCTCATTGGAAAGCTAGATTTCATGACGCAGCTGAACACAGATACCATGTCACCATGTATGTGTTTAGCCTTCAACGTCAGATACTATGCCACAGCACTAGTCAAATATGTAACCACATTTTTTGTGGGATCCTTCCCAAGAACCACATTGACATGACTATGTCCACACAAAGGAACACAATAAGCAAGTCAAATCTTCGCAGGCATGATAAGGGAGATCAGACGTGCTTGGGCATGAGTCATGGAATCACGTTGGACCTCAGTAGGTCATGATCATAGTTATTGGTTTTGACATGAACTTTTGGCCTGGGCATGTGCCTTCTAAACATATCATACAAACAGGAATTACTTGGCTGGAAAAATGCTGAGAATATGGGTAAAGGTAAACTTAACCTGAATCCCAGACAGGTATCGGTCCAATAATTCTTTGTAGTGCTGAGAACTTTGGTAGTCTTCCAAGTGCATCAACATGCCGTAATATTTCCAACAAGAAGAGAGAAGTAAAACTCCAGTATTCAGCATGTGTGACCCTGCCTTACATGTAAAAAAAACACAAATACTTACGGAGAGGAATTAAAACGTATGGGGACATGAAATGCTTTAATATGTTATAAAAGTAACACCAGCCTCATTTTGAACGTGCGCATAGCTCCCTTTTATTCCCTGCAGCCACCTGAGCACTCTGTCCAATCCTTCAGCATGTAAAGACCGGCTTTTTCTGCTCCACTGCTTACCAAGATGAAAATAAAACTGTTATTCGAGATATTCGAGCTTCAACTAGCTCAACAGGAAAACAAATCAAGTTGTGCAGCAAGTAACATGCATTATTGAATTCAAACCGCAATATCCTGTGTATGTACTTTCTATGGTAGATTTTCATATTCTACCATAGTGCATAGAGTTCTTCCACTTTATTTTATTAATTCATACAGATCGTTGATACTGGAAAATTAGTCTTCTTTCTTCTGTCCTAGCCCACAATCTAAAAGCTTCACACATACACCCTAGTGCATGTTTTTCAACGCTGAGGGTATCCTTCAAGAGCAGGGGAATTTCCTGACATTTCTGATTGGGTATCTTGTAATTCTAATAACTTGTTTTGTGCAGCACGCCAGCAACCATTTGTTATATAATTATAAACTGTCCAAGAGTCAATAACAATCTACTGATGCAAGTTTATAAGCACCCAAAGATAAAACAGGAAAACATCTCTAGAACTATAGATGGCAGTGCTTGTTAAAGAAGACATAGAACACCTTGGCAAAAACATAATGAAGAACACCAGA
Source organism: Rhododendron ovatum (assembly GCA_019656835.1). NCBI lineage: Eukaryota > Viridiplantae > Streptophyta > Magnoliopsida > Ericales > Ericaceae > Rhododendron > Rhododendron ovatum. The sequence continues at coordinate 2,421,510 of CM033791.1, forward strand.
CTGTTATAACCTGAGGAAATAAACAAGGTGCTTTTAAAAAAATGAAACCATAAGGTCCATGAAATAACAGGAAACAGAATTAGTTTACTTCCGACCAGATTGGAGGTTTTATGAAATAGAGGAACAGGCATCCTATTTGACTTTCACAAAAAGACAGCCTTGTTATGTCCATGAGGACCCAAGGCTATTCGGAGAAAAAAAAAACCTATTGCACCAGAAGAACGTTGAATCAATCGAACACGGGAATGTCAAACGATATACTACCACCAGCTTCTATTCCGCAGCGCACAGACTTGATTCACATGTCCAGAAAATCCATAGCCTGGGGAATGTCCACAATTGAATTGGCCAAAGCAGTGAGGCCAATTTCTCCACCCCTGTAACTCGCGTAAAGTAACTCCATTCCTTCATTAAGGGAGCCAATGGAGCTTGGTGCCCAAGGTTTAACCATTGTCATCACCATTGTTCAGAAAGCATTAGGCAAAAAAACATGGTCGCAAGCAAAATTGAAAGATTACCAAGCAAAACTTTGAAGTTAAAGTACGTGGGTAATAGGATTAAAATTGTTCACGGTTCCAACATCAAGTCTAAATACACCATGCTATCCTGTGTTTGGTAAAACTCAACCTCAAGGGCTGGTTAATGAGATGCCTTCAAGCTTATATACAAAACCATGTAGTTGGAGCAACCAATGACAAAGGTAATCAAATCAAAGATCTGGTAGAGAATTCGTAACATACAGCAATGAGTATCTGCACAAGAATAATAAGTTCATCTAAATGATCCCAAAGCAATAACTTCATCTCCATTGAGACTTCAGGACATCTACTAGCTGGCTTCACTCTCTTTTCTCCAGGCACCCAGGTAGTTGGAAGGCTTGATAAACTTGAATTTGATTGTCTAGGCTTTTCATCTGAACCATTGGAAAATAGATCTTTTTTTGTCAAAGCTGTAGTGAGAGCTAAAGTGCAATCAGCAGCAGCCACTGCCAGGCGAGTTGGCAACTCAAAACCGCCCTGCAAAGTGCTACAACTACAAGGATCAAACATTTTTAAACAAAAACATAGGAATGGATTTTCAAAAAAAAATTAGAGTCAACACAAGCACATAACACTAAGCTAACTTGTAACATTACATCAAGAACTTCAGCATACTAAAGCACAAAGACGGCACACAAGCATCATTTGAGCTCTTAGATTGCCTCAGAGGAACAATTGCTCTAGTCTCACAATAATCATATCCTGAAGATGAATTTCATTTCATATAATAAACAACGGATTCTTTGAATTCTTTTCTTAAACGAAAATGTTATCTCATCACTGTTGAGATCACGACAATGGTCTCATCTTACTCTCAGCAATAATCGACGATTAAAAACCTAAGCCTTACCACGACTTTCACGAGCCCTCTAGCACCACTTAGAATTGATGTTAACAAATAAACAATTAGGTTAGCTGTCAACGTCACCGTCTAACCAAGTAATTTCCGTGACAAAAACAAGCTGCTCAAAAGAAAGCCAGTGAATTCAATGAGCCTGTTTTAATTAGTGTACTGACAATATGAGTTATGGTGCATAAGTAAGTTTCACTTGTACCACTGCAGCTTTAAACAATGTGGAAGGTGATCACTAGCAATAATATCCGCTTTCTGTATATTGCAAGGATCTGTAGCCTTATGTTATTTAACTCCACTTTCAACTTGAACTGTCCAAATAAGGTGTATTCATCAATAAAGATGTGTCCCATCAGTTACGGCCTTTGAGGTGGCAGGAGAAACCACTCATCTGAACAACTCAATAGTGCATCTAGCAGCCCATTTTGGCAGTCCACGACGAGAAGTAATGAAAATGCATACCAAGTAGAATAAAATAAACGAAACAGGGACACAAATAGAGCTCCCATTCCAGAAAGTGCCAATATTGTGGAATAATAGAGATAATTGCAAGTTTATGAATTCAAAACTAAGTCAAGATCAAAATTTACAAAATCTTATTCCAAAGCCAATCTGAAGACCTACAGGCTTCACGTAAGTACTTTTAGCAGAAGGTAGTCTCATTAGCTTCTAAGCTCAATCTAAAGGCATCTTCAGAGTTCAGACAATATCATTGGACATGGGTACGTCAAAACAATTTAACATTTACGCTTCAGACAAGGTTAATGCTTAACAGGAACGAATGATAACAGAAACTACCAACATAAAGCTAACAGTCAACATACAGCCAACAGAATAATTCTTCAGAAACAATTCCCACTTAACGTTGAGCTGCTAGTTGACTAGTTGCACAAAGTTCGCAGGCAAAAAATTCAGTTCAATTGGCATCAAGTTGCCAAACCTCCAAAGACGTGAACACAATTAGAGGTATCACATCTGATAAGTAAAGCAATGTTTGCCAACCTTGCATACAGATTTGTTGAGGGACGGAACTAGCATTCACGGAACAAGACAATCTGTGCTTAATAAACTAGCCAACCCGTCACTCTCTCCATGACTAATGCGACATAATAAAAAATAAAAAATATTGGTCTTAGGTCCATTTTGTGAATTTCATAAGCCCACAAGTCCATCTATTAGTTTTGTAAGGTGTCAAGTACGATTTAAGAAGATCATAGTAGGCCCAGTCCACTCCCTAGGGTAGGGTACCCTAGAGTTTAGGCACTTTTATAGGGTTTTAGGGTGCACTTTCCCATCATAGGGTAGGGTACCCTAGTATTTAGGGACTTTCATAGGGTTTTAGGATGCACTTTCCTATTACAGGGTAGGGTACCTAGGGTTTAGGCACTTTCATAGGATTTTCGGGTGCACTTTCCTATTATAGGGTTTTAGTGGTTTAGGAGCTTTCATGGAGTTTAGGGTTTCAGGCACTTTCATAGGGTACCCTAGGGTTTAGGTTACGCGTGTGGACTTGTGGGCTTACAAAACTAATAGGTGAACTTGTGGGCTTATGAAATCTCTAAAGTGGACCAATCACCAAATCTAAAAAAAAATGCACCGAGACAGATCCAACTGGCTGGTTTTCTTCCACTCCTGGATGAACATTTCTGATCAATCTTAAAGTAGAAGATTGTCACTTGGATCTCCTTAACTGAGAAAACCCTAGTGATGAATTGTAGAAACTAATATACTAAAACAAATTAAAGAAAATGGCTATATAGAGTATAAACCATGTCCACATGAAATAGCAGTGTCTCACTTAAACCAAGTCAATACAAACAATCACAAGTATAAAACAACGGAAAGAGGTACGGCTAATTGAATCCCAAGTATCTCTACTAAACTACCACAACTATCTCAAAACACTTCATGCGGAAAAAGGAAAAAGAAAAAAAGAAAGAAAGAAAGATGAGCATACGAATTCTCGTATTGAATTTTTTAGGGTAAAGCTTCCCTTTCTTTTTTCTTTTTGTATGTTCCTACCCTTTTCTCTCACACGAAAAGGACAAAGAAGAAATATTACACCAACAAACAGATCTTCAGCAACTTGCCATGTGCTCCGCAGAGTGCAATGAAAGAATCCTCCTTAGTTAATGGGAAACCTGTTGTCTAGCAAGGACTAAAGCAAATCAAATATAAACGAACAGCACATAGACTCTATGAAATCCTGCAAATGGATAAGACTACACCAAAATAAGAATAGAGGCTTAAATCTGCACAGAATAAACACCATGTAGTTGCAAAATGGAGTTGGTACATGTGGGCCACAACAGGTTGTGTAAGATATTGGTACTGAAAGACTAAACAGCAGCACATTGACTGCACTGAAACCATGATAAATAGACTATAGATAACTTATCAAATAAAGAGCAATATAGATAGGAAAGATAAGATTTACGTTGTTCGCGTATGATGATGGCTCACTGCCACATCAGAAAGTTAATCATCTTGTTCGCGTATGATGATGGCTCACCGCCACATCAAAAAGTTAATGGCACTCTCACACTACCTAAACGAATACAAGATAACCAAACCAAACCAAACCAAACCGAGCCTTATATCCCAATCACTTGGGGTCGGCTATATAAATCCTTTTTTCCCCATTAAGCTCTGTCAAGGACCACTTGTTCACACAAACCTATCATACTCATATCATTGCACACCACAACATCTAATGTCAATTTAAGACTACCCCTCCCCGTAGCATTGCTACCAAAAACTATCTTATCCGCTCTCTTAACTACTGCATCTCCTAGTCTACGGTAGACATGCCCAAACCACCTCAGCCTATTTTCCCTCGACTTTTCTTCTATGGGTGCTACACCTACCATCTCACGAACCGTTTCATTTCTAAGGGGGTGTTCCGGTTTCTTAAAAAAGGAACTTTTTGAAAAGGAAGGTAATTTCAAGCTCAAAAATCATGCATTTGCGCAAATAATTTTCCTACCAATATGGATCTTGTTTGATAGATCTCATTGAGATCTTTTAAACGGTGCAAAAAAAATTAAAAAATTATTTTTTATTTTCATTATATTTGAGTTTGAAATTACCTTCTTTTTGAAAAAGAAGGTTTAAAAAGAAAGCGGAACGGCACCTAATCCTGTCTCGTCTAGTCTTACCACACATCCACCTCAACATTCTCATTTTCACTACACTCATCTTGTTCACCTGTTATTTCTTAATAGGCCAACATTATGTTCCATAAGCATCACTGATATGATGGCAGTTCCATAGAATTTTCCCTTCAATTTTATGGGTACCCTCTTGTCACATAGTACACCAGTGGCACTCCTCCACTTGAGCCACCCCACTTGGATCTTATGAGTCACATCATCGGCAATCTCTCCATCTCCACTAGTAATTGAGCCTAAGTACTTAAAGGCAAAGATAGAAACAAGGTTACAGAAATACTTCCCTCTTTGACAATATATTGTGGCATCCACCAACAACAGATCAGGATGTAATCCAATAGTTCCAGCACAACAGGCTCATGATATGGCAGAAGCAGAATAACAACATGTCTTGCATCATTACAGTCTAGTTCAGTCTTTCAACCTCTTGACTTCTCTAACCTGAGGTGCTTTTCTCTAATTACCTCCTATTCAGTTCATAACAATTGGTAATGACTTTACACTTACAGTTTCCTCGTCTTTGTATGGGTCCTTCTAGCTATTAATCTAGACTGAACCCACAAGTTTCCTATTTCTCATATTAAGTTGGTATTTACCAATGATAACGTCACAAAGAAAAGTGAGAAAGAAGCCAAGATAAAGTCCAAGATGGAATGACACATCACAATATCAGATAACTGGAAAAAAAAAACCTTTCTGGTAGAAATTCACTAATGGTTGTACTATCAGGAATTGATATAGTTTGAGCATGAGAAATGAGGCTGCAGAGGTAGTGGCAGCCTCACCAAGACCGTTCATCGGAGCATCAAGCATGGAACAGATATTGAAGAAAAACACAGAGACAGAAATTTGCTTCAATTTGCAGCTACAAGAATAGTTATCAGACACCCCTTGGGCTTATAATTTGGTGTAAAACTATATACCTTCCATTGCATACAACAGATACAAGATGTGTGATGCACGAAGAAAAAATCTTGGGTAGTGAAGAGTACTTCTGCTTTAGTCCTGCATCAAGAAAAATTACTCTATCACTCCAAGCAGATAGGGGAGACAGCGAAGACTAAAATCTTTCTACAACAGAAACTAAGAAATGCAAATATTTTCTCATGACTAGAAGACATAACTTCTTTCCCTAGTCTTTCTCCTACTGCAAGTCCAAAATTTAACTAATGCCTAATCAAAGCGTTTGAAATGGCTAAGAAACAATACCGTTCAACTAGCTGTTCAGGCTTCATTTATCCCAAAAATGCTGCTGACAATACGGTATCTAACTAATTCAGACAAAGAAGTATCAAAGACGGGAATTCTTACCATGTAGCTCGGTTGCGTATAAGGAAACAGAACAGAACCGAACTGTATACTGTTGTCTTAATAAACCAGTTGAGCACCAAAATCATATTGTTCTTGTTTCTTAATTACTTGAAAGATAAAACCAATATGGTTGTACAAAAACAAAACCCAGATATAGCAACAAAACAACAAGCTTCAAAATTGTTTTCACACGACTTTAAAATAAACCAGTAGAGCTGAACTACAAAGCTGGATAGAAATTCTTTGGAGGCATCCCGAAGGAGTCTGTTGCTAACTGCATCTAAAAAAGGTCGGGCACTAATCCATGAAATGCAAGTTTTGAGTTAACAGCAGCCACTTTGTGCGCATAAACCAGATATTATCTCTGCAGAGTGCAGACTGAACCCTGCCCATGCTACTGATACCCAGATAGCAAGAGATGCAAAGGGCATTGACCCTAGGGAGTAATCGTTGATATCAAGGTTGTTAGCATTGATTTCTAAAAAAAAAATAAGAAAAGGTTTGTTAGCATGACCCAAACCACTGGTTGCTGACCAGTCAAAACCGATGTCATCTATGCTTAACTGTTTCTTTGTTTTTTGTTTTTGGAGCAAATCTACGCTTCAGTTGATAAACACGAACTTGCAAGCAAGAAAAATATCTGAGATCCAGGTATATCTAATTTTAGAGTATCCCTTAAGGGCTTTGCAACACCATCAAAGCCCATTAGTGACTGGTGAGGACACAATAATCACTTTCTGAAAACGACATAAGCAAGAAGCTTATTTCACATTTCAAACTAAAAAATAATGTAAATAAAAAATAATTTTTCAATTTTAATTGCACCGTTTAAAAGATCTCAATGAGATCTATCAAACAAGATTCATATTGATAGGAAAATTATTTGCGTAAATACATAATTTTTAAGGTTGAAATTGCCTTCTTAAAAAATAAGTACTTATTTTGAGTTTGGGAATGGGGCCAAAGATTATCCTGCTTCAGGTACAAGCTCAGACTTAAATAAGATAATACGGCCAAAGGATACTTGTCGAAATGGACATTACCCTTTCAGCCCACAATTTGAAGTCAGCAGGCATCTAGAATATTGTAATTGTTAACTAGCTTCCGCGCTCAAAAAAAATTGTCGGGGTACTTAAATACAACCCAAGTATCATAAACGCTCCAAAAAGGTAAGCGGGATATTTGTGTTCCTATTTAAGTTAATCCACCACATTGCTGAGTAAAGGTGGATACAAGGGACAGAAGCGAGCCTTTCGGGAATATGCTGGGAATTACAATGGTTCTCAAGACCACCAAGCTCGGGGCAGCCTGAGAGAGAGAGAGAGAGAGATGGCAGTGGGGAGTGGTCAATCAGATTATTAGAGACTAATGATTACTCAATGTGCCTTCAATACGTGTATAGGATGCTCCTCTACTAGCCACTAGGTGTCAACTCTCCCTTACATACGAGCCTTGGGGGAGGACAGAGCAAGCTATCAGCCTCATGCCCATCGGTGGACAATGGAGGTTGACATTTTTTCCTCTTTCAGTCTATGTTCAGACTTCGGGCTTTATCATATGACTAACAGAGGCATTTGAGTGATACATGGAGACCCATATCAAATTACCAAGTTTAGTAGGTATAATGTGGGCTTCAAGGTGCCAGATGGTAGGTGTGATAAATCTTCCGAGATGCCGGATGTTGGTCAACACACCCTCTCTCCCAAGAACCAGTCAAGTTAGAGAATCGCCGAGGGCAGGCTTATACTTATTGACAAATCCCTTGCTTTAGCCTCCAAAACCACAAGCCTCCTTAAGTCCCAAGTGAGGTACCTAGGCCTGACCCCGGCCTAGGATGGTGTTGGAGTCACCTTCGATTATTCATTCAGGACTCATGGAATCCAGAGAGCATTATCGGTGGCAGCTCTCAAGAGCATAGGCAAGACCTGTAGAAGAATATATCTTTGGAGTTGGAGGTAAGGCGCTCGGTTGCTTTTTAAGAGGTGAGGCGACTAGTCGCACCTTAGGAAGATGCTAATTGACCAGACAACCCCTTCCTCCTAGGGAGGAGATGTCTTTTGTCAGATGGCCCCTCCAAAGCATTTATCCTTGCCTAAGTGTCCCCTTCCCCCGAGAGAGGAAGTATCCTTGCCCAAAGGCCCCCTTCTTCCATATGGGAGGTATATTTGGCCGGATGGCCCCTTCCTAAACCTCCAAAAATCAAGATACTCGAGGGACGTTATGCGGTAAAACAACACCTACAAGTCAAACCCGGAAAACATCAGAGAAGGTACCCTAAGATGCAATTCAATTTCTGTCACACAAAAGATAGTATGGTGGGAAATTTCTGTCTATGAATGCAGACGGACCTCCACAACCCAAAGAAAAGCACAAGTTTCTAAAAATGAACTTCGAAATACATCTTGGTCCATCATAAGTTTACGGTGTTGCATTGGAAAGCTACAAGAACGTGAGAACCATCAACCCCTCCATATCGGCACCGCTCCAAATTTAACATTTTTTTGTACGACACTGTTACTGATAGCTATAGTTAACATTCAGATCGATTATATAGCTATATTTATGACATAACAAGTAAACCTTGTCAAATACATGGGATTAGCTACATGAATCTTATTTCACCACTCCCTAGTTGAAGACTGGGATATCTAAACCGCTTTATGTACTCTATTTGCGATCAGGTTCAAGGATTCATTGAACTTGCAACAAAAGCCCATACCAAGCTGTGCCTAAAGATATTTTTGAAGCTGGATTCAGAAAGATTAGGAGGAGGGTTGTCCTACACCCAAACACTCATTCATACACATCCCTGAAAAGGATACCCATGTTGAAGGAAACTAAAAGTCGCATTTAACTGACATGATCCCTATCCTTAGAAACTTCGAAGCACATATAATACGCAAATAGGCAAAAAGGCACTTGTCACATTACCATTATTTTCTAACTGCTTCGTCTTGATCTCATACCCTACAAGACCACGTACTAGCATACACCAGCCAAGAGCAATATAACGATCCTCTTTTCTCGTGATGATGCTGGCAAGATTTGTTGCAAGAGCTTGGAAAATAACTTCATCTTGGAAGAGCCAATTAAAAAGTATCATTGCTTGATTGCCATACTTTGATTCCTTGTATTTCAATGACTGGTAAAAGCTAAAGGGTATCAACGGCAATTCTAAAATGAATAAGAGATCAATAGAACTGCCGTAATAGTAAATAAATAAATAAATAAGACACTAAGATATGGGTGAATAAAGAAGGAACTTGCAACCAGTAAATGGATAGGACAAGGAATGAGCAGCATCCTATCTTGCATGGAAATATAATGCACCCCGTAAACCCAACAAAAGAGAAAAGATCAAAGGAAGCAACAGAAAGAATCAGGAGAGTTCACTTGGTAGCCATTCATGCAAAAGCAATGGCAGAAATGAAATAGCAAGTGGTACCTTGGGAACCTAAAAGCGCCAAAGAAACCTTATCTTGGTACAAGGTCCACGAAGAACCAAAAAAGAAGACCCCTTCCCAACAAAACCAAAACCCTTCTTTCTATCCGGCAGCGTGGGACCTTTGGCAGTAGATCCCTTATGGCTTAGAATGGAGTAGGTCTTCCCAGAGCGCATGTTAAAGTTTCTTTACTGTCGCCGTTCAAAAAAAAAAGTTTCTTTATTGTTTGAGAGGCATTAAGTGGGGAAGAGCAGGAGGAAATTTTGGGAAATGAACCCTCTTTTGTTTGAAGTGGTTAATTTGACAGGATAGGAATCGATCATATTCCTTATGGGCTTATAGTCTCAACAGTTCTCTTGCTAGTAATTTGCTTTATTTGGGGGTCGAGAATGCAGTCCTCTCAACCAATTTTCTTGATATGATTTCCTCAACAATCATGTGTATGCAGCCTTCTTGTTATTGGCCTCTTTTCATATACGGGTGGCCTTGCCATTATCAGAACTTATTTACTAATTGAATTTATTGAACCATTCCACAAATCAACAGAATGGGGCCTCCTTGTTATTGGCCTCTTTTTGTAGATGGGTGGCCAGTCGGAAACTTATTGACTAATAAAACTACTAATACTACACTGCCATAGGCCCATAAGTCAACAAAGGTAAGCAATATAACCAGTACTCAATACCTCATACATTTCCACACAACCAGATTCGATAGTTAATAAGATATCTCACTTCCTGACAGCCAGAAATCAAAATCGTAGCACCTGACTTAAAAGGATGTTGAAATCAAGATATCTCACTTCCTGACAGTCGTGGCACATGTTTCATAACAAATGTGTCCTTCATCATGTTTAACTAACTGCAAGATAGAATGACAAGAGGAAGTCCAGAAAGATACATACATGTTCAATCATGGGAACAAGAACTCCATCCAATGGCTCTTCCCTCTTTGCTGCATCTATCACAAAAGAGTGAAGAATCCATAGTGATTCTTCCAAAGAAGCTGCAAAAAGTAATAAAACCATGTTAAAATCATTTCAACTTCCAATCACGTATAATGAGAAAATCACATTATAATGCATTTCATGCCAATGTCTAATGGAGAATGGCCACGAACACCACGTGGTGGTGCTCCACGAGCAATCACTCACACCACTTGGTGACGAACTTTATAAAATTGCACAAAAAGTGCAATGACTATGTTTACTTTGAAAGGGTCGAGAGGGGGCAACCAGACTTAGCGGCCGTCCTTGGGCAGGACCGTTTGGTAGTTACAAATACAGAACTCGCTACAAAAACGCACCAACAGAGCTTCTTTGGGGGGCAGACTCGAGCCGAGAAACGGCGTCCTCGAGCTTCTTGGGGCGGGCTCTGAGCAGAGTGCTCATCGCTCGACCGATCGTAGCCGAGGCCATCGAGTTGGACTCCGGTGACGTCCACATCGCCTGTTCTTGTTCCATTGTGCAAAAACACTGATCAAAAAAAATTCATTCGGGTGTTTTTTCGAGTGGGAAAGATTTTGGGAGCCGATCAGTTGAAACCGTGTGAAACTAGGGTTTTTGAATAGCCTAGACGAAACAATTATTTGGAAAACTCTTATTTTCACTTTTATCCCCTAAATTATCCCATATGTATTTATGGTCCCCAAAGTTTTTGAAAAGTATAATAATAATAAATATTATGTTATTTTTAAAAAATGTTATATAGAGACACCCTGTCGTCCGGACAAAGGCGGAGATACCATATAGCATCATCCTTAACCATAAAGTTATACGTGTGATAGTTGCAATTAAGAGTAGCATGTAATTGGAGGTGACAATTTCAACCCATATTCTTTAACCCGCTTAAATTGGCTTTGGTGAACGCAACGAAGACCAAAATTGTGCAATTGGTACAATCATCGCCTTCCAGACAATTCTCTGATGCGGCCTTTAATTACTCGTTGAAGTTACGTTACTGTTTGGAAATGAAAAAAAAAGAGAGTAAAAACCTGATTTTTTTAAAGCTTTTTTAGCCTCTAATTGTTTCATTTTTTTCAAAAAAAAAATTTAAGTTTTAATCATAAAATTTTACTTTTCTGAATTCTCTTATTGAGACAAATCGGGTTGGGTCGGGGGGTAGGGAATGGAAAATGGGTAAGGTCATGCGGATTTGGATTTGACTTGACTCATATTTGCCTCGACTCATTTCAACCCGTTTACTTTTTGACCCATACTTGATCCACCTATTTTTGACCCACGACCCGTTTTTAATCCGCCTAAATCCGCCCGTCTGCCACCTCTACATGTAATGTTTTCTCTCCAAATAGATGGTTTTCGTCCCATGCAAAATTATACAACTATAATGGATAGAAAAAAAATACTTTTTCCTCTCACCAATTTGTTGGCGGACAAATTAATGAGATAGACTAGGAAGATGAGAAAGAAAAGGGGAAAAAGATTAAAACAAAGAGGGAAAATAACAATAGAACACATACTAACACATGAGAATCATGTTCCCTTATTTTGCCTATCGTATTGTCTGAGAGAAATCTTTTAATCTTAGCTAAAAAATCTAGATTCAGAGCATCTCCAGCCTTCACTCATATTTTTCCTCAAATTTGAGTCAAATTTTGGGTAAAAACCCATTTTTGGTAGACACATCTCCAACCATCAAACCCAAATTTTACACATCTCCCTCTTTCTCTCTCTCTAACTAGCCGTTAGAGAAATGGGTCAAGGAAAAAGTTGTCTCAAATTTGGGCAAAAAAATGGATAAAACCCAAAATGGGGAAGGGTTTGGGTCAAAGATTGGAGAGAAATTTTTGTGATTTTTACCCCATTTTTAAATTTAAATCTTAAAATGAGTCAAAGCTAGAGATGCTCTCATAGATCTTTAATATGATAAAAACTCTTGCACTATCCAACTCAACATTTTGATCAAGAAAATAAAATGAAGTAATATAAACTAAGCCACATAATACGAGAGCGAAGGCTTGAGCACAAACGAAATGAGCCTTTCGAAAATATTTTAAAGTTTAAACAATTAAAATTAACGTGGGCAAGGATTCAGAGCTGAATAGAAGGGTACTACTAGAGGATTATATGAGTCATGTGACCCAAATTACAATCATCTCAACAACGAGATTAAAAGTTGATTTTGTCTCCAGAGATAATCTATTATTCTGTGAGCAAATGTCTAGTGGACTTATTGCAAATAGGGATGAAAATATGAAATAGTAGAAAGACATAAAACACATTTGAAATCAATCAATCAATTTATCATCTCTATCGTTGTACTATAGAAATGTGTGTGAATCTCCAAAATCTTGAAACGTCCAATTCTTTTAACTTTCAGATTTTTTACTTTATAATAAAAATAGTAAAAAAACACATAACACCTTTTCTTCCCCAATTATCCTAAGTTCCTGCTGGATTACTCATTTGAAAAATAAGTATTTATTTGTAATTTTTAAGTTTAAAAATAATAAATTTATTAAAATCAAAAAATTTGCAAGAGTGCTTGGTTTTTACAGGGAGAGGGCAAAACCAAAATAAAACCTCTCCCCCTCTCTTGTAATTGCAGTTTCTTTCCTTCCGAAATAAAAGGTTAGTTGTTTTCCGATCCTTTGTATTGTCGCATTTCAATACTTTCTTTGGTATCAGAGCCATAATGGCTTAATCTTATTGTGTTGGTGTACGAGTATGTTGAACAATCTTGTGAATGCAATCTGATTAGAAGTTTATTTCTATTTTACAAAAATTTAGATATAAGAAAACATTTATGATAGTGGGACGTCATCTAAGTCGCGTACGGATTTGTCCGGCCGTTGAAACCCGGGAAAGGGTGTGTAGGCCTTGCTCCGATAAATCGTTGACAGACGTGCTATCATGAATGTTTCCTTTCATTTAAGGGTTCTTAAAATAGAAATAAAGTTTGAATCAGAAAGCGTTTTCATGATTGGTAAACATAAAAGTACACAAACACAACCCTCTTAATATGAGAAGGCTATTTCATTCTGATAACGATAGAATTAAAAATTCTGAATTGATTGAATATGCCAATGTGCAAAAACAATTAAATAACTGGACGATTCCTCCAGTTCGTCATTCTGTAATATACAGACATGGAATGTTTGAATTTAAAAGTAGTATGGCAATTAAAACTGTTGAAAGAACAGAAAGCCTAGAATTGAATGATAAGATAATTAATCTTATGGATCGCACTGATCTACTTGCACATATGCACAATTATCGGTATGTTTATATTGGTTTAGTGCAAATTGCTCTTAAACCATTAACTCTTCTTGGAATGGACACCTGTTTGCAAGTCACTTTGCGGGATGGTAGGTGTAACAATTGGAGATCTTCAATCATAGGAGCAATTGAGACCAATTTATCTCATGGTCCAGTTTATTTTAATGCTTTTCCTGATTTATCTCTGTCTCTTACTGATAGAAATATAGGGGAAGCTTTGAATTGTAGAATCCAGACTAGAGGTTATGATTTCTTGCCTGGATCCGAAGTTATTGCTGTAATTTATAAGATTTATTATAAAGTTATGAATACTATGAATCCTAGGGTACGAATGTTGCGACCCACAGATCGAACTGTTTTGATAGAATCGAATATGTTGACTTCTAATGTTGCAACCAATAGGTTGATAAATTGGGAAGAAATTACTTTCCCTGATAGTTGGACTATGCCTAATGCGGTTCCTCCCAGACCCATTAGCAACACAATTGAACAAATAGTCCAAGATAATGATGGTACTGTTTTTCTAAATTTTAGGAATTCACAGACCAGTAGTTATATGAGAAGTTTGAGTTCTCGAAACAATCAGACACCTTATAGGGTTAGTCTACCAAACACTAGTCGACATTCGACTTCGGAAGTTCCCGAATCTCATCATCCAATTGAGGATGAAAATTTAGTTGGGATAAGATTATCACAAAACCAAATACCTCATGGTGTTTATTCTCACCAAAATAACACAGTAGAATCGCCTACTGCTAGTGAAATGGCGTTCAGTCTTAATAATGAAAATAGGACCTGAACTTGGAAAGGATATTAATGCAGAATTTCAACTCCCAAAATATCAAGAGTTTAGGAGTTGATATTTCGCAAAATATAATAATAATGAATTACAGAGGTTCAAGGGAGAATTTTATGCTTTCCTTGAATATCATGAAAAGATAATACATTTTACCCAATGGTTTTATGGAAGGTATTGGACCGAATTTGATAAGTCCATAAATGTTATACAGGATTATCGTAGAAATTGGAGGTCTATGTCGGGTAATGTCATTCGTGCAGTTCACCCTCCAATTATCCCTTTGTCTATTGAGGGCAATTCTGAGTCTGATTCACCTTTGGAAACTACTGCTTTTGTTAAACCCACAAGCACAGATCCAAATGGTAAAATTTATAAACAAAATAATCACACCAATTCTTGCCTTAATACCATAGGCGACCAGTTGGTTAGGATTGAAGAGCAAATAGCTCAAATTGGGGAAGATGTTAGGCACTGAGTCCTAAGGATGAGAAAAAAGAGGATGAAATTTCTCTGACAAATATTCGGCCACCATTACCAATAACTGGTTTTAATTTAACTGATCCTAATAAGAATTCTGATTTACTTAAAGAATTACAGAAGAGATTTAAGGGTTTGACTCTTAACGCTCTTTCGGATGATCAGAATCACAATGAGGAAATATCCTCTCAAGATGTTGTATAAATAGAAAATTCTTTTCTACAGTCTCAACAGGACTATTAATAAAATTCAATATCCCAAGAATTCTTTTGCCGAATGCTTGGTTTCAGTGTTAGGCTCGACGACCATATATTCCCCAGTGCCTTGAAAGCTTCCGGAATGCTTTTGTGGCGTGAGTTTGGGAGATCGGTTCATTGTCTTGCTTTGAAAACAGGGTTTGATGGGGATGTGTTTGTGGGGAGTTCTGTGGTTGATATGTATGCGAAATGCGGGGAGATTAGCGATGCAAGGACAGTGTTTGATGGAATGCCGGTGAGAAATGTGGTTTCTTGGGGTGGCATGATATGTGGGTATACCCAATTGGGTGAGGATGAGGAGGCATTGAGGCTGTTTAAGCAAGCATTGTGGGAGGGTTTGGATGTTAATGATTTCACTTTTTCGAGTGTAATACGGGTTTGTGGCAATTCTACTCTTCTTGAATTGGGAAAGCAAATACACGGTTTGTGCTTAAAGACAAGCTATGATTCATCGAGCTTTGTGGGTAGTTCTCTGGTTTCTTTGTACTCCAAGTGTGGAGTAATTGAAGGAGCTTACCAGGTTTTCGAAGAGATACCAGAAAGGAACCTAGGCATGTGGAATGCAATGCTTATTGCCTGTGCTCAGCATGCACACATAGAAAAAGCGTTTGATTTGTTCAAACAGATGGAAAGCCTGTGTATGAAACCAAATTTCATAAGTTTCTTGTGTGTTCTATATGCTTGTAGCTGCGCGGGACTCGTTGAAGAGGGAAAGCATTACTTTGAGCTAATGAAGGTGTATGGGATTGAACCAGGGGATCAGCATTATGCTTCCATGGTGGATTTGCTTAGGCGTGCAGGGAGATTACAAGATGCAATTTCAATTATCAATGGAATGCCCATAAAACCAACAGAATCAGTTTGGGGAGCTTTATTGACTGGTTGTCGAATTCATAAGGACACAGAATTGGCAGTTTATGCGGCGGATAGGGTCTTTGAGTTGGGTCAGGTGAGCTCAGGAATGCACGTGCTATTGGCTAATGCTTATGCCGCCACTGGAAGATATGAGGATGCAGCCAAAGCCAGGAAAATGCTGAGGGACCGAGGGGTGAAGAAGGAAACAGGTTTAAGTTGGGTTGAGCAAGGAAATTGTGTTCATACATTTGCTGCAGGGGATAGGCGTCACCCGATATCCAGTGAAATTTACCTAAAGTTGAAGGAATTGGGGGAAGAAATGGAGCGTGCCGGTTATGTTGCGGATACCAGTTTTGTGCTGCGAGAAGTGGGTAGTGATGAAAAGAATCAGGCAATTAGATATCATAGCAAAAGACTGGCCATTGCATTTGGGCTCATTACTTTTCCACCCGAAAGGCCGATTCGAGTGATGAAGAACTTGCGTGTGTGTGGTGATTGTCACACTGCAATAAAATTTATGTCCAAGTGCAGTGGAAGAGTAATTATTGTGAGGGATAACAATCGATTTCATCGATTTGAGGATGGGAAATGCTCATGTGGTGACTATTGGTGATTTACTTGTAGGAATATAATTACTAGGACCAATTTCTATTTGACTAGGAAATTAGAAAAGAAACACTCGTTGGAACCATCAATGGTTTCGACTCCAACACATTCGTGCACTTGGACCAATTTTTGTCAATAGGAATTTTTTAAAGGAAACACTTGTGCAAGTTTGCAACCAATGATGATTCGACTGTAACAAATTCGTGCAATTGAGCAGTTTTGGCATAAAATTTCTGTGTAAGATTCGGAAAAGGAAGGATGTTCCTTAAGTCTCCAATTTATGATGTTATAAGAATTTTCTTTGGCATGTACGATTCTTGGGCAAGACTTCTTGCATTTGGCAGCCCACCCTTCTCTGAACTGTTATATGGGAAGCTTCCTCGTGCCCCTTGATTCTTGCCGTACAGATGATTTTGTGATGTCTTTCTCAACCATGGCAGTTTCAATATGCTATTTATATCCTGGTGTTTCTTTTTCATTGAATGTTTTCTTCCCTGCAAGCTAATCCATTACCAAAAGGCAAAAGCCACACAGAGAACAGAAGCCATGGGATAGCCATGACAACCTCCAGAATTCATAGCGAAAAACTCCACAGAAGATAAAACACAGACTTTAACCGAACTATATCATCCTCGACATTTCATTAGACGTTTCTTGTAGTTACTTGGTCTGGTTTAGTAATTGGACATAATTCTCTATCCATTCATAGTAGATGTAGTAATATCTCAAACATTTCATCCTGTGCTGTTTTATTTTTGAACATTATGTTGATTGAGCTTCTGAGGAATTTAGCTAGATGAAGGATTGGAATAAGTTCAGTTGACAGATTTAGCAGCTGCTTTAGCATACTGTATAGAACCTATAAAATGCTGATAGCTTGCTCATAACTGTTTACAAGCTTATACTTTTTGCTCTTTCATGAAACACTGAGTGAAATGCATTAGTCTGTTCTATAGGTTGATCCCAGTTTTTGACGTTTCAGATGATAAGTCACCTCCAACTTCTGTCCTTGAGCCGTTAGCAGGACTCACTATTCACTCCTGCAAGTTCAACTAGTGCTCACAGCCATTCATTTTTGCTTTTTGGGTTTTCAAATTGTACCTTCCTTAGACTAGGTTTGGAATAAACGAAGTTACTGCCCAGAGTTTAAGCTTTCCTCGGATGGAAGCTTGGTTAATTGTTGGTTCATTTTTCCTTGGTTGAATCCTTGAAATTGGAGCAGATTGGGTTTTTGAAGATTTTTCCTAATTTTATAGGATTTCTTGAAAGAGTATTTTCTTCAGAGGGGGAGGGTAGTTGGAACACAATTTATATGGGCTTTGAATGAAGCTAAACTATTGAAAGTGAAAGAAAGATTGAAATCAAAAAGAAAGAAATGCAGATCTTTTCATTCATTCCATTCTGTAAAAACTGCAGATAATATTAAACCTGTTAAGAGGCATTGAGCAGCGAATGCTACCACTTTATGACCGATGACTCGGTTTCATGCCTTTACATAATTACATCGAAATATAATAGCTTCATTAGGCCATTGATTTGGACACGAAAACTTAACCTTATTTTTTGTGACAAATCAAGTTTGGCTTCTTGCACTTTGTGTTTTTTTTTCTAATGCGGACTGGTTCAAATCATTCCTCAAATGTCATCAGCAAGTAGTTTTGCGTCCACTTTATATGAAAATAGATTTGGTCACACTGTATCAGACCCATCATATCAGCTAATATATTCACTCCGACGAAGGGACGTCGCCGACTAGGAGGTTGTTCATATGCTTTTGTGGTGGTGCATTGCAAGATTTCTGCTAGAGACAGGCTGATATGCACTCTAATTAGGAGCGGTTAGTTAGCATTGGCGGGAAAAGTTGTTAGGTGGCTTTTTCTGTTATGAAGAGGGGTGAGACTGAGAGGAGTGAAGGGCATTCATTTGATTTGTAATGTTGAGAATTTTGACACAGAGAGTTCCTTTGTAATGTTTCTTGATTGAATCACAGACCATCTCTTTCTTCTCCATTTCTGTTCATTTCTCCTCCGTTCCCACTCTTCCCTTCCACCATTCTTCGTCTGCAATTGCTTACTTAGCTTCTCATAACAGCATTCTTATCACAGTCTATATTCCCTTAATCCATGGGCTTGTTCTTTTTCAACAAAAATTGCATCAAAAAAACAAAAACAAAAAACAATCACCGACAAAGAAGATCGTCCTAAAATACTTTAGGTAACATGAATGATGAAATCGATAGCAAAACAAGCACCGACAAAGAAGATCGTCCTAAAATACATTTATTTTTTGCCAAAAACGATAACAAATGTTATTCATTACCCATTTACACCAAGAGATGGACTCGTCCCACAACAGAGGACCAAGTAACCAATTCGGCAGGAACTCAATCCAACGACTATACCCCAAACCAGAAAGACCCTTAACGGCTAAAATATGCGCAACTGAATTAGCCGCTCTCCGAACAAAAGTAAAGACGCAATACTGAAAACCGCTAGCCAGCGATTTGATGTCATGAACAATAACCTCCACATCCTGACTCACAGCCACCTGACCGTTGAGCATAGTAATTACCATCTGAGAATTACTCTGCAGAATCACCGAATGAAGACCCAGCTCTAACCCCAGCAAGATCCCCTTTCGGATAGCCAGAGCTTCCACCACGGTTGGGCTTGCGTGCCAATGGAGATTGCCACTGGATGCAGCCACGAGATCCCCTCCGTCATTCCTTATGACCACACCACAACCCCCTTCAAAGGATTCATTTTTACATGCGCCATCAACATTAATTTTAACAAAAGAACTTGCCGGTCGTTGCCACTTCGAAACAGCCCGAATCCCAGGCGTACCCCCTGTAGGACCACTCGACTGATTAGCATTTACGAATTCCTGGTAACAGTCCGCTGCACGCTTGCAAACCACTCCAGGAAGAAGAATCTTCTGCTCATAAACAGCCCAATTTCTACTCTTCCAAATCTGCCAAAGTAATGCCGTAGCCGAAGCCAACAACCATTCCGTATTTGGTGCACGTTGCCATCTCAGATTCAACGCATCCCAAAAATTAACAGAAGAATCATTAGTCGGAGAGAAAAGAGATGGGTTTGAATCATTTCGTATCAAAACCACTATGATCTTTTTACACCTATTAATTTCTCCGTTTCGAACTCAAGGAAAGGAAAAGAAAAAAAAAAGGAAGAGAAAAGAGAAGGGAAATGGGAGGAAAATGCGTGGAAAAATTTACTATTCACTTAAGGAAATTGATTTTCACAATCTATTTTTTTGTCTTATTCCTATTTAAAATTACAACAATATTTTTTAAAGTAGATGAACACTAACAAAATAAAGGATAATTTGATAATTTTACATAGCATACAGACAAATAGTAGAGTGCCAATAGATAAATGTGGAGTGCCAATATCACTCTTCGTCACTAAACTTTAAATTTTTATTTTCTTCTCTCTTTCTCATCTAACTAAACAATATTTCCCTTCCTTTTCCTTGAGTTCCAAATAGAGCTAGGCAATTGCCAAGTATAAATGGATTACTGTATGAGCTGATGCGAGCCCTGGTTTTCGCTAGAGATTACGTAGGTTCTTAGAATGGAAATGATTGCTTTTAGATTGGACTTCCATCACTTGAAGATTCAGAAATGAGCAATTTTGGCGCAAAATGTTTGTGTAAGATTTAGAAAAGGAAGGATGTTCCTCAAGTCTCCAATTTCCGATGTTATAAGAATTTTCCATTATTGGGCAAGACTTCTAGCATTTGGCAGCCCTTCCTTCTCTGAACTGTTATATAGGCAAGCTTCCTCGTGCCCCTTGATTCTTACCGCACAGATGATTTTGTGATGTCTTTCTCAACCATGGCAGTTTCAACATGCTATTTATATCCTGCTGTTTCTTTTTCCGTAAAGCTAATCCATTACCAAAAGGCAAAAGCCAAACAGAGAGCAGAAGCCAGGGGATAGCCATGAAACGCCCACACAACTACCAGAATTCACAGCTAAAAACAAAGAGAAGACAAACTCCTCACAAAATGGAAAAACACGGACTTCAACCGAACTATATCATCCTCGACATTTAATCAGACGTTCCTTGTAGTTACTTGGTCCGGTTTAGCATATGGACATAATTCTCTATCCAGTCATAGTAGATGTAGTAATATCTCAGACATTTCGTCATATGCTGTTTTGTTTTTGAACGTTATGTTGATTGGGCTTCCAAGGCATTTGGCTAGATGAAGGATTGGAACAAGTTCAGTTGACAGATGTAACATGTATTAATCCTTAATGCTTTGATCCTTCTAGCTCTTAGGAGACAAAATATATCTTAGAAGTACTATCCGATTTTTTAGCTTCAAACAATATGTTTTTGTTTCCCTTCAAAACAGACCATGCGCTCAAAAGTGTGTGTTGAGAGGCCAGAATTTTTATCCTGAAGATCAATGGATGGAAGATTCAGCTGCAAAATTACCAAACAATTTGACAATGGTCTATCAATAAAACTACACAGCTAATAGCTATGCAGGAAGAAACGTATTTCCAGGTAAAATTTAAATTCGCAAACAAAAATTACCGGTTCCTTTGACCCTTTTTCTTCCTTCGACAGATGGATATTTCTCTTCTCAATGAAAAGAGAATTTTGCACCGAAACTTTACAAGATAAGGTTAAGTATCAATCTCAGTAGTTAGCACTACTTACAAAGCCAAAACTATTAAACAGCTCTAAATGATTGAGATACGACATCAATTTCCCATTAAACCGAACTTAACAAAGTATTGCAATGTTGAAAATGGGTAGACAATAATAGACATCTTAGGAAACATCCACCACCTTTTTCTATGCATTAACCCCATCATCCCAACATTCTGCCGCTGATGCAGGACAGGAAGTATGAAAGTATGCCAACTTCCCTCTAAATTTACCAATTTTGGAGCATAGGTGCATTCCAAAACGTAGTTTGCTGTGTCATTACCGTTCTCTGATTACGAAAGTCGGGCCTGGCAGAAGCTGCAAGCTGTCCTACCTCTGTTTCCTCCAACGTACCGAACTCCTCCTTCCCCTAGGCTAGAGGCTCTCATCACCACCAGAACATTCCTTTGTCTCCATGTCAACCTCTCTCTACCCACCTTGTTTCCCAGAATCACCAGGTTCAAATCCTACTAGGTTTATGATACTTCATCCACTCACCTCCACATAACTGCAGTAGGCTTCCACTTTTCCAAAGAGCCTAATCTTTCATCTCAAGAAATTAAGGTGATGGGAAAAAACAGCTTTTATAACTAATTACAACAATATTCGAAACCATTAGTTAAAAATAGCAAGCAACTCCACTACCAAGATTAGAAGCCAAATTTGATAGCCGGTTGGTATCACCAAGGATAAATATAAGTGTCACCTAAAGATTAAAACCAATAAAGCAACTATTTCTAATCAGAAAGCCAAAAGTCGACCATTTTTGTGGTGGTGCATTGCTAGAATTCTGCTTGAGACAGGCTGATATGCACTCTAATTAGGAGTGGTTAGTTAGCATTGGCGGGAAAAGTTGTTTAGGTGTTTTTTTTTTTTTTTTTCTGTTATAAAGAGAGGGGTGAGAGGAGCGAAGGGCATTCATTGATTTGTAATGTTGAGAATTGGGACAGAAAATTCCCTTGTTATGTTTCTTGATTGAATCACAGACCATCTCTTTCTTCTCCATTTCTATTCGTTTCTCTTCCGTTTCCACTCTAATCTTCCACCATTCTTTCTCGGCAATTTCTTACTTAGCTGCTCATAACAGCATTCTTATCACAGTCTATACTTAATCCATGGGCTTCTTCTTTTCAACAAAAATTCCAACAACAACAAAAAAAACATCTGGCAATGCATGGATGCGCCGGGGCGCAATTTGAGTGCGCTTGAGTCGAACTTGGCAATACATGGATGTGCCTGACCATAATTTGAGTGCGCCTGGGTCGGATTTGGCAACACATGGATGCGCCCGGGCACAATTTTAGTGTGCTTGAGTCGCACTTGACAATACATGGATGCGCCCGGGGTGCAATTTTAGTGTGTTTGAGTCGCATTTGGCAATACATAGATGCGCTCGGGCGCAATTTGAAATATGTACAATTTGGATAAAAATTGAGCTTTGGCATACTTGAAAATGTGAGGCTAGAATCAGTTTGTAGAGGATTGACACTCGTTTGTAAATGAAGATCCATTGAAATATTAGAGGAGAGAGAGAGAGAGAGAGAGAGAGAGAGAGAGTGAGTGAGGCTAGAATCAGTTTGCAGAAGATTGACACTCGTTTGTAAATGAAGATCCATTGAAATATTAGAGTATAGAGAGAGAGAGAGAGAGAGAGAATCTAATCAGGACGACGACTGGTATTCGGGTTAGCCGCACGTACTTGCACTCATAAGAAACTCGCATATAACAGACGCAAAGCTATGTCAAACGGCGTCGACTGGGTTTCGTTTAAAAGCTCGCATCCTGAACACGCGTGGTTTTCCAAAATGACATTCCCATGCCCACCAGGACTTCTGATTTTTAACTTGCGAAGTCTTTTGAAGACCGTTTGAGCCAAATTTTGATCTCATTACAACTTATCTTTATGATCTAAAGGGTTCATGTTTTAGATCTTTTGAAGGAGATAAACCACGTTGAAGATGGTATCAGTAAAATTCCAACTGATACATAATCGGAGAGGATCAAAGAGAATTTGTTTTTATGAAAATAGGTCTGGCCATACAGGATCGCACCCAATTCCTTTTTTGAAAGCGTTTTAGGAACTGCAAAAGAATTCGTCAAATTGTGATCTCATTTCGATTTACCTCCATGATCGAAATCGTTCAAGTTGTGTACACTGTCAAGAAGATAAACGATATCAAAGATCATTTGAATCGAATTTTTATTGATACATAATCGAAGATGATCAAATCAAATTTGTTTTTACGAAAATAGATTTGGATACACTGTATCAAACCATTTTGTTAAAGGATAAATTCAATCCAGCGAAGGGACACCCTGACGGAGAGGTTTTTCGTCCCCGATGGAGAGGTTGTTCAGCAGAAAAGGATTCTCACTCCATTGTAAAAGGTAACTCTAAATCTTCCTGTAAGCTAATTGTTCTTGGCAATAATATCGCAAAAATGGATTTCACCATAATCTCTTGATGATCTTTTTACACCTATTAATTTTAGGCAATTGCCAAGTGTAAATGGATTACTGTACGAGCTGTTGCGAGCACTGGTTTTGGCTAGAGATTAAATAGGTTCTTAGAACGGAAATGATTGCTTTCAGATTGGACTTTTTCACTTGAAGACACATTTTTGTGTGAACATTTAGCTTTCCTTCTACATAATTAATGTGATCAATACAGAAGAAAAGAGGGAGGGTGAAGCTTTCTTTTGGTGCAGTTTATGAAACAGTCAGTATACAACTGTTCTTCATTTTGAGTTACCCAAAACCAAGGGGAATACCTTGATTTCTTAGTTTGTCCAAGAATTTTCTTGAAAGTATTTGTCCATGCTCGCTTGCTCGAACTTCAAAAATTGCCCCCTTTTTTCTCAGTAATGAGTTAGCGAAAATGTATGTATTCATGATTAGTACTGTGGTATCATGTTCTGTCGAGAAAGAAGCTTACATAATGTAATAAGTATGTAAATGGAGTTGCTTGTAGGGGGTGGCAGCTACATGGCATGGCATTGCATCCATGGGTTAAAGGGATGAGTGGCAAATAATTTGGAGATTGTAACTTAGCAGAAGTGAGCTTGCATGATACTGAACTGGCATAGAAGTTATGGGACTTAGCTTGAGATTGAGTAACCAAAGTGCCCATGCCTCATAGACTACAGGTTTGTGTTTACCCTATATTTCTTCCTCTTCTTTTTCGGCCTTGAAAGGGAGAAGCTATTTTGCTCACCATCAACTTTTTGGCATCAATTGCTGATATTCAAAATGACAAGTTGGCTTGAAGTCCAAGGGGGGATATGGCGGATGAAGGAGATGATAGTGATGGATGGGATGAGGCTCCTCCTACAACAGTAGGTGTGTATCAGCGTCTTTTCCTGAAGTTTTTTAATCATATGAAGTTTTTCTTTTGTTGTTGTTTGCGAGTTTTAAGTTCATATTTCTTTGTCAATCGTTTTCGTGGGTTTTGTTTCTCATGGATACAAAGAAGGTTCATCAAATCTTGCACTTTGCTTAGAACTCGAGCAAAGAAGGAAAAACCGAATTTAGAACAGTTATTTTTCCTACTCTACTTGGTTCTTAGTAGCGGATGAAAAGGAAAAGAAGCAAAGAAGAAGTAGAGGGAAAACAATTTTCCGTCACTTATTTTTCCTGTTATTTTCTCACTCTCATTTCATATTATTGGCTTACTCTTCTTTCTGAAATCAAACATAATAGATCAATTTTCTTTACCTTTTCTCCCCTAAGTTTACAGAATCAAGCAAAGGCATGATGTATCAATGTTTCAATGTGTCATGGGGTGGTTTCAATGTTGGGTGTGTCTGAATGTGTCATGATCGAGATGTATCTTCATTATGTTTGTGTCATGTGGGTGAATCTTACTTGGGATGGATGTCACAGGAATGGGATCATATATGTCATAGGGTGTAGCTTCAATGTTGGTTATCCTGCTCCAAAGGGGTGTCATGGGGAAATTGAATTTGACATGGGGGATGGGTTCAATGCTAGGATTCTGTTCATAAGGGAGTGTTTTGAGTAATGGATCTGAGTTTTATAGGGGTTAAATTGAGGCGGGGTAAGTTTTGCAGGTGCGCCATCATGGGTATTGTCTTCAGTCATTGAGTTATGTGTTAAGTCTTTGGTAAGTGAAATGAGGGCGTACGTGTCAAGGAGTATTTGGGGTACACAATATTTGCTTCGGACTCTGCATATCATGTCATAGGGCATTTTGGATTATGGTGTGTACCTGCAGATGGGTGTCTAATTCTACATAGCATGGGTGGTGTAGATTTCACGGGTCATTTTGTCTATTTGTATTGGATCTGCTAAGCCAATCGGAGCATGTCAATTGCTGTTGTGGTCATCTTTGGGGTCTCGATCTATTCTCATGTCGATGATGCTGTGCCAGATGCAATGCCAACCTTTAATTTTGTAGATATAACGAGGAATACAAGGCCTTGCTCTGCATTCCTACTAAGTAATTCAACCATCCAGCCACTTGCAGTCTCAATGGCATCAACTGATCATCATAAGATTCATAACAGTTTTCTTTGTGTTGCCCTTCACTTGATTGCGTTTGCAGTTTAAGCCTGAGGAAATAACAACTATTATGAATGACTTTGCTGAACCTGGAACACTTGTACCAACTGGCTTGTACCGTTGTCACACAAAAATATATGGTGATCCAAGGAGAAGCCAATAAAACAACTATTCCTAATCAGAAAGCCAAAAGTCTGCCATTTTGTGGTGGTGCATTGCTAGAATTCTGCTAGAGACAGGCTGATATGTGCTCTAATTAGGAGCGGTTAGGATTGGTGGGAAAAGTTGTTTAGGTGTTTTTTTTTCTTTTGCTATAAAGAGAGGGGTGAGAGGAGTGAAGGGCTTTTATTGATTTGTAATGTTGAGAATTGGGACAGAAAATTCCCTTGTTATGTTTCTTGATTGAATCACGGACCATCTCTTTCTTCTCCATTTCTATTCATTTATCTTCCGTTTCCACTCTAATCTTCCACCATTCTTTCTCGGCAATTTCTTACTTAGCTGCTCATAACAGCATTCTTATCACAGTCTATACTTAATCCATGGGCTTATTCTTTTCAACAAAAATTGCAACAACCAAAAAAAAAACATCTGGCAATACATGGATGCGCCGGGGCGCAATTTGAGTGCGCTTGAGTCGAACTTGGCAATACATGGATGCACCCGGTCATAATTTGAGTGCGCCTGAGCCGGATTTGGCAACACATGGATGCTCTCGGGCACAATTTTAGTGTGCTTGAGTCGCACTTGACAATACATGGATGAGCCCGGGGTGCAATTTTAGTGTGTCTGAGTCGCATTTGGCAATACATAGATGCGCCCGGGCGCAATTTGAAACATATACGATTTGGATAAAAATTGAGCTTTGGCATACTTGAAAATGTGAGGCTAGAATCAGTTTGTAGAGGATTGACACCCGCTTGTGAATGAAGATCCATTGAAATATTATAGGAGGGAGAGAGAGAGTCTAATGGGGACGATGACTGGTATTAGCAGCACGTACTAGCACTCATAAGAAACTCGCATATAACAGACGCGAGCCTTAGTCAAAACGGCGTCCACTGGTTTCCTTTAAAGCTCGCATTCTGAACACACGCGGTTTTCCAAAACGACTTCGCCCGTGCCCATCAAGACTTCTCATTTTTAACCTGTGAAATCTTTTGAAGACTGTTTGAGTCAAATTTTGATTTCATTACGACTTATCTTTCTGATCTAAAGTGTTCATGTTTTAGATCTTTTGAAGGAGATAAATCAAGTTGAATGTGGTATCAGTATAATCCCATTGATACAAAATCGGAGAGGATCAAAGAGAATTTTTTTTTTTTATGAAAATAGGTCTGGCCATACTGGATCGAACCCAATTCCTTTTTCGAAAGCATTTTGAGGAACTGCAAAGTGAATTCGTCAAATTTTGATCTCATTTCGATTTACCTCCATGATCGAAATCGTTCAAGTTGTGTACACTGTCAAGAAGATAAGCAGTGTCAAAGATCATTTGAATCGAATGTTTATTGATACATAATCGGAGGTGATTAAATCGAATTTGTTTTCGTGAAAATAGATTTGGATACACTGCATACAACCATTTTGTTAAAGGATAAATTCAATCCAGCGATGGGACGCCGCCGACGGAGAGGTTTTTGATCTTCCCCGACGGAGAGGTTCAGCAGAAAAGGATTCTCACTCCATTGTAAAAGGTAACTCTAAATCTTCCACCCTTCAACCCTAACCGAAAACCAGTAAGCTAATTGTTCTTGGCAATAATATCGCAAAAATGGAAACAAAAACACAAAGGAAACTACTCACTACTCCATTCCTAGTTTATAGGAGAATTCGTGGCCACTTGGATTTCACCATAATCTCTTGATGATATTTTTACACGAGTACTGCTATATGTACAGAAAAGGGGGGGAGGGATTTCGTACCGACGGCCGCCGGTGGGCCGTCTCCGGCCACCGGACGGCCAATCCGAGCCATTCAAAAATTCTAAAAAAAAAACCGAGGGGCCCTACGCGGGAATCAATGTCATCCGAGGTGTGTAGGGTGCTTGATCGGAGCACCCCTTTTCGAGTTATACATATACACACGAAAAGGGGTGCTCCGATCAAGCACCCTACACACCTCGGATGACATTGATTCCCGCGTAGGGCCCCTCGGTTATTTTTTTTAGAATTTTTGAACGGCTTGGATCGGCCGTCCGGTGGCCGGAGACGGCCCACCGGCGGCCGTCGGTACGAAATCCCTCCTCTCTTTTCGGTACCTCAATCATTTTCCTTTTTACACCTACTAATTTTTGGCAATTGCCAAGTATATATGGATTACTGTACAAGCTGTTGTGAGCCCTAGTTTTTGCTAGAGATTAGATAGGTTCTTAGAGTGCAAAATGAATTTTCTTGAAAGTATTTGTCCATGCTCGCCTGCTCGAACTTCAAAAAATGCCCCTTTTTTTCTCAGTTTGAGTTAGCAAAAATGTATGTATTCATAATTAGTACAGTGGTATCACGTTCTGTCGAGAAAGAACCTTACATAATGTAATAAGTATGTAAATGGAGTTGCTTATAGGGGGCGGCAGCTACATGGCATGGCATTGCACCCATGGGTTAAAGGGATGAGTGGCAAATAATTTGAAGATTGTAACTTAGCGGAAGCAAGCTTGCATGATACTGAATTGGCAAAGAAGTTGTGGGACTTAGCTTGAGATTGAGTAACCAAAGTGCCCATGCGTCATAGACTACATGTTTGTGTTTACCCTACATTTCTTCCTCTTCTTTTTCGGCCTTGAAAGGGAGAAGTTATTTTGCTCACCATCAACTTTTTGGCGTCAATTGCTGATCTTCAAAATGTCTAGTTGGCTTGAAGTCCAAGGGGGATATGGCGGATGAAGGAGATGATAGTGATGGATGGGATGAGGCTTCTCCTGCAACAATAGGTGTATATCGGCATCTTTTTCCTAAGTTTTTTAATCATATGAAGTTTTTCTTTTGTTGCTGTTTGCGAGTTTTAAGTTCATATTACTATGTCAATCGTTTTTATGGGTTTTGTTTCTCGTGGGTACAAATAAGGTTCATCAAATCTTGCACTTTACTTAGAACTCGAGGAAAGAAGGAAAAACCGAATTTAAAATAGTTATTTATCCTACTCTACTTGGATCTTAGTAGCGGATGAAAAGGAAAAGAAGCAAAGAAGAAGTAAAGGGAAGACAATTTTCTGTCACTTATTTTTCCTGTTATTTTCTCACTCTCATTATATATTATTGGCTTACTCTTCTTTCTGAAATCAAACATAATAGATCAATTTTCTTTACCTTTTCTCCCCTAAGTTTACAGAATCAAGCAAAGGCAAGATGTATCAATGTTTCAAAGTGTCATGGCGTGGTTTCAATGTTCGGTGTGTCTGAATGTGTCATGAGACTTATCTGCATTATGTTTGTGTCATGTGGGTGAATCTTACTTGGGAGGGATGTCATGGGAATGGGATCATATATGTCATACTGTGTGGCTTCATTGTTGGTATCCTGCTCCAAAGGGGTGTCATGGGGAAATTGAATTTGACATGGCAGGTGGGTGGGTGGGTTCAAAGCTAGGATTCTGTTCATAAGGGTGTGTTTTGAGTAATGGATCTGAGTCCTATTGGGGTTAAATTGAGGTAGTGTAAGTTCTGCAGGTGTGCCATCATGGGTATTGTCTTCAGTCATTGAGTTATGTATCAAGTCTTCGGTAAGTGAAATGAGGGCATAAGTGTTAAGGAGTATTTGGGGTACACAATATTTGCTCATGGATGCTTGATGACAAGGAATGTTACTGTCAAGGGATGTTGCTTGAGACTCTATGTATCATGTCATGAGGCATTTTGGATTACGGTTTGTACCTGCAGGTGGGTGTCTAATTCTTCATAGCATGAGTGGTGTATATTTCAAGGGCCGTTTTGTCTATTTGTGTTGTATCTGATAAGCCAATGAGAGCATGTCAACTGCTGTTGTGGTCATCTTTGGGGTCTCTGTGTATTCTCATGTCGATGATGCTGTGCTAAATGCAATGCCAACCTTTCAGATATAACGAGGAATGCAAGGCGTTGTTCTACGTTCCAAGTAAGTAATTCAGCCATCGACTTGCCGTCTCAATGGCATCAATTGATCATCATAACAGTTTTCTTTGTGTTTTAGTTGTAAACATTTTGTCCAACTAAGGTTTGTTCTTCACTTGATTGCTTTTGCAGTTTAAGCCTGAGGAAATAACAGCTATTATGAATGACTTTGCTGAACCTGGAACACTTGCACCAACTGGCTGGTACCTTGGTGGCACAAAATATCCGGTGATCCATTGATCCAAAGAGAAGCAGGGGTTGTCATAAGAGGAAAGAAGTTAATGAGGCAATTGACTCAGACACTATTTCTTTCATGCTTTGTTCTTATATAAAGAGAGAGCATTTTCAAATGTTTCAACTTTGAACCGGTTAGTTGGGACTCGGTTCTCTGCACGAGTCGTTATATCGACACAGTGACTTGGTTCCATGTTTGCAGAGTTGAATCAATGCCAGTTTGTGTTCTCTTTGCTGGTATCTGGCAGCTTGCCTTTTCACTTAATTGACCAAATTATTGTGTACCTACGGGCCTTTATTGTCCTTATTTTTTGTTGACATGGATCTTTTTGATATGTTGTATAGAAACAGGAAAGCAAACGCAGAGTTATCACATTGCCTAAAATATGGCAGATCAATTTTCTTTGGGCTACCACACGTTCAGTAGGTATATGGATTTCCTGTCAAACCTGTACTCAAAGTTTCACTAGATTTTATTTGCAATTTCCCTGTCAAAACAGAAAAATTATCATGTTTTGGAACAAGCTATTTCTGGTAGCACCGGGCCTGATTGCTCTTTATTTCAGCGTGAAAAGATTGCATCTTTCTACTAGAAGTTGCATCTTTCTTTTAGAGAACTTTAATAGTCTGATTTGGAATTGTATTTGGTTAGATGGTACCAACACCATCGGATACCAACTTGCACCCTGTATTGAACAACTACCGCGAAAACATGTCCTGATTATTGATTAGTTGAGTTCACTGCTAGACTGATTTGTCAACAACTATATACTTCCTGGCGTCATTTAGCTCATTAGTTCGATGTGCGGAAACAACCTTAAGCTATTGGTGATAGATTGATAGGGCAGTAAACAAGCCAAGCTTTGTTGAGCTCGGAAACGAGCCAAAAATTTGAGCTCGGCTCGAGCCTTAACCAGCAGAGCTTAATTATTTACTAAACGAGCCTCTTTAATTGAGCTGAGCCTCATTAATGAGCCGAGCTTTTGTCAAACGAGCCAAGCCAAACACGTGAGCTGCTCGGTTCGTTTAGAATTCTTGTTGTCACATAGGTGGTAGTTGAAAAGAAACTAAACCTTGGAGGCCCATAAACTACCTATTTTCCTAACAATTGCTAGAATCTAAAAAGCACGTGAATCTAAAAACCTTGGAGGTTGGAATGTCTGAACTCATTAATATAAATGAAAATTATACTTTCGACTAAACAAACCTTTTATTATATTTTTCTTTTTTCAGTGGTCCTTTTTAAACTTATCTTAGCACCTGAACTCTCTAACCAACTAAATGTGTGGCTCAAATCCAATCATTACTGGTTTTGTCATGGATAACCACCAAATCAGCCTCCTACCCAACCCTCGGCCCTTATTATAAGGCTCATTTGTGTGTAAATCTAATATCTTCATAATTCATCTGTTACATATTGTATAATTGTAGTTCAATTGATAATGAGGTGCACTAACTCGAACACTTACTTCATCACAAAACATATTATTCATTTGAACAATGCTACATGCACAAAGTCTTTTCTAGAAATTAAAGTGACGAGTTCGCAAAGAGGCTTGGAACCCGGTGCAAGTATTCAATGGATTTCTTCTAAAAGGAAGGAGTATATATTTATGGGCACTTATGCCTTTGAATACGGATATAGCCGGAACTGTTTGATGGACGGTTCCCACAAAATAAAGAGGAGCGCAAGTACATCGAAATGATTCCTGACATATTCATGTCCAGATCTATACATATAAGTCTATGTATACAGCTTTTTCATATCTTGTTTGTTTTGATTGTGTAGTACATATCCCCATTAGGTGGCCTAATGATGATTTTA
Organism: Rhododendron ovatum; assembly: GCA_019656835.1. Classification (NCBI taxonomy): domain Eukaryota; kingdom Viridiplantae; phylum Streptophyta; class Magnoliopsida; order Ericales; family Ericaceae; genus Rhododendron; species Rhododendron ovatum. The sequence goes on from CM033791.1 coordinate 2,453,408, forward strand.
ATACTTCTAACATCGTTTGGAAGACATCCAAATCCATTTTACGGCTACCGATCGAAACCAGTTAAAAAACAAAACAACCTAATAAAGTAAGAAGTGATTGATCACCATAAATACTGAAATGGAAAATTTGAACTACCTTTCAAAGTCAAATAGCATATTAGCATTAAGAAGGCCACTAGATTATGACCTATATTGAGAGATCTCTATTATTTAGGCTACCTAATTAAGAAAGTTGCTTCTTTTTTCTTTTTGAAAACTCAGGCGTCCGGGGTCACTTACGGCTTACGCACACCTCAACTTGCGGGAGTCCCAATTAAGAAAGCTTCTTGCCAAACATTTGCTCCGTTAATTGAAGAACAAGACCCTAAGGTTGTGTTTGGATCATGAATTTATCAGCGAAAATGTGAATGGAAAACTTAACATCATAAAAACATAATGAAGTTGAAGAGATAAATTTATTTCTTCAATTTTGCAGTTATTTTTCTTTTTGTCAATTTAAAGACTGTAGTTCTTTACAAATCCCTGAACCAAACACATTCTAAAGTTGTTATGGAACTACCCAACTCCCACTGTGATAAGCCGATCAGCAAACAGCAGTGCCATATTCTCCTTAATTCTATAATGCACTATTCACATAGGAATAAGCCATCTCATAGCATGAAAAAAAAAATCGATACAATTGTTATTTCTAATGCCCTCTCATTCTCACGGAGAGTGAGAGGTGGTCCCATGTACCTATAGGTAGCACCCCATGTGAAAGAAGCGTTACAAATAACCGTTGCATTAAAAATTTTCTCGGGATACCGAAAAATTATATGTCACACGATTTTAATCACTTAAAAGAACAACAAGCATTTTAGTTTGGCTCAGTTCTACTATAATCCCTACAAGTTTCTTGACTCACTTGTACATTTGGGACCCATACATTCAGGTGAATCTAAGCCACTAAGTTAACCTTGACAGTTTTTTTGAAAAACTTTCATGGACCAAAAATTTTCCGAGTTAGGTTACAATTGAGATAAGTCTTGTTTGCGAGTGATTATTTAGTGCTCTCCAAGTGCAAGTAATATTTTTTCTTGTTTGGACGTTTTGGTTGTTTTGTGTGTAAAATTATTGTTACTTGAGCCATTATTGTTTCAACGATTTTCTTCCTTCGTTTTCTTCTATGTTAATTTTCTCTGGTTGATTAGCAAAAAGATATATAGAAAAGGACAAAAGGAAAAATCCCTATCAACCTAGGCACCGAAAGTCGAAGTTGTGTGGGATGCAACTTTCTTCACCTTTATTTTTATTACCTTTCATTTTCTTTAATTTTATTCTTCCTTTTCCTTGAAAGAATAAAAAAAACCAGGCATAAAGAGAACTTTGCCAAAATTTCTCCATTCTTTTGTATAGGTCAAACAGACTTTACATATTGTAATCAAGTTCTTGTTCAATCAACTATGACCCCAAAAACTAATAACAAATGATCACCACCATCATAATAAAAAAATAATGCACCAATAAGACCACCATTTGGTCTTGGAAACCATATGACAGAGTCTATGATTCATTGTTTGGGAAATTACTTTAAATATCTAAGGGTGCTCGGGCAATCTTATGCACCCCTTGATTTATTTTTAGAGGACAATTTCACCATGTACGCGCATGGCGCTCATTTAAAGTAAGGGCAAAGCCAATGGTTGTACAAGAGTCAATATATAACACCTAAAAGGTTGCAAACTTGTGACCAAAAAGGAAGCAAATTTCTAAATTTCAAGTCTTAATTATGAGGCAGGTTTGGAAAATTTATAATGTTGCACTCTTCTTTATCAAATCGGAGGTAAAATTTGAAAGCTTAACAAACTTCATAAAATAGTTTGGACTTGGTTTATTATGCAACAGACAGATATTAGTCTTGGTCCTTGATGATGAAATATCAAAATGTGACAAAACAGAGCGTGAGAGAGAAAAATGAATTACAAACATCCTTATCATTTTCTTGGTAGGCAATGGATTTCCAACCTTGGGCATACATGGTGATTGGTGTGTAGCTCAACATTGAGTTTGTTCTCTTTTTCTTTTTCCTTTTTTTCCCTAGAAATAGAAGTGCATGAATGGTACCTCGTCACTTTTGCAAGAGAGTATTGCCTCACCACACCACACGACTATCTTCAGGGGACCGCACTACACCTATATCCTGACCGAAGCCAAAGTCCCACTATGTGTGGATATTGGGGTTAGGTGTATGTTTAGCCACATTGAATTTGTTCTCATGGTGTAGTGAAAGAATCAACTTTTCTTGCTATTGAAATCCACAACAAGAAACATATAGAATGAGACACGGGAAAGGAACAAAATGATATGAAGGAATACCATAATTCCATTAACAGAAAAACACTATCATAAGCTCACCAAAGTAAGATTCACCAATCCTAGGGAATAGAAATTTTTCACCACCTGCATCTGATCATTGGTTGAATCCAAAAAAAAAAAAACCCTTTTCCCCCCATCCACAGCTAGCCCAACATCCTCTACAAAACCTAATTCCAACTTTTGGGACTTGGAATCCACCACAGCACATGTTACTTGTGCCTCCTAGTTAATCCACTAAGCACATGGAATGAAAAAACAAAACTAGAAGATTTAACTATGGAAAAGACACATTCAAGATTTATCTTTTGAAGCATTTGTAAGTTTTAACACAAGAGTCCAATTTTGTTCATCCTTGCCATATGCGATTTTGAGACATGAGCTATTAGCAGAAGTCAAACAAAAATAAGAAGTCCAATTTTGTTCACCTTATCCATATACAGTCACTTTCATAGGTTAAAAATATACAGTCCCATAGAATCTACACACTTATTTTTCACATAAGATGAAATGACTTTCTGGTGGGACTCCCACCAACAAAATCAAGGATATTATTCGCTCTGTGTTTAATAAGGGTGGTAAACTTCAGTTGGATGTAACTCATAACATCAATCGTATTAATCTTTTTCCATCTTCATTTTATCACCATTTTCTCGTACCCTAATCAGACTCTTATTAACCACAAAGTACAACAAAAGTACCATCACCCACTGTTCCCCAATAATATACAAATGGATTAACCAAAACAGAATAGAAGCTGCAATATATGAGCTTTCTTAACTGTATAGACATCAGTTTCTGTTCTATATGCATATTTAGCCAATTAAAGAAGGGGGAAAATGACAATTATATATAGAGACCTAAAATCAGAAATTTTGGGAGAAAAGGGCTTCTTTTTTCTCCCCTAAGAAAAAACCCATTGAATTTCTACCCTCGTAACTTCAGTCTTCAGCTGTAATAGAAAATGACATGCCGAAAATTAAACTTTCTTTTGAACTAGATCTTCCTTGCTTTCCTCCTTGTTACTGTCAGCTCCATCTACCCCAACACCAAAAAATTCCAAAAGTTCCAACCAAAAAACCTAGGCATGTATTCACTACTGGTTCCCTCCAAACAAGCATACTGGTTACCTCCAAACAAGCATTGCCTTTCGTGATCAAGATTTCACTGAGCAATATATAGCTGATCAAGCTGCATTTTCTGAAGCCACACCCCCAGAACCGATTGGTCGATCGGTTCAATCTCAGATTTCAAATCCAACCCTTTACCCGAGGATCCAACGCCAGTGCCTAAGACCATTTTTTCAGGATTTTCCTTTACTTCTTGCGGAGATTCTTTGACAAGTGATTGAACCCACGACAAATCCGGCTCCTCTCCTCCTCCTCCATTATTTCCAAGCTCAAATGAAGATCTCCGAAGCCTACCACATTCATCAGCATTGACGGTCCAATCCGGCTTGCCATTGGAAGATCGCCATTTTGCCCAAGAATCGCTGTTTTGACCAACAATGGCAGCAGAATTGGAGCCAAGATCATGGGAACTAAGGCTGTGAGACTCCTGTTGCATTGGAACCCTTGAGCTCATCGGTGAGATGGGGTCTACTATTCGAGGAGACATCCTTCCAGGAGATTGAACTCCGAATGAGCCTTGCAATAGAGGGTGATCGATGTTTTTCGGAGAGAAATTCGTATTATGAAACTGATTGAAAACCGCGGACTTGTGTGTAGGGGAGAAAACAGCCGACGATGCCAGTAATGCCTGATCAGAGTACCGTGGAGAAGAGCTCTCTGCAGAAAAGAACTCTTCACGGCTCGGAGGGTATAAAGAGAGAGAACTGATTCCCGACTCTCTCTGCCTGGACAGTTCATTCAGCAGTTGTTGTTGTTGCACATCGTAATCCGACAACAAATCTAAGTCCTCAACCAAAATGTCTCTTGCATTGAAAGATGATTGCAACCGACTAGACTGAAAAGAACCCATGTTCGAAATTCCATTGGAAGATGGAGACATGGGTGGCGTAAACGGCGAGGGAGGCATTAAATTAAAATCAGAAGACCAAGGGGATGGAACGGCAGAACCAGTTGAAACAAACAAGGGTCTCAGTTCCTCTTGTTTTGGGCGAAAAAGCATACTCTTCTATAGCAATTTGTTCCGTCTTTACAAAGCCGGGTTCTGTACTGAGCCGGGTGGAGCCAACACTCGAAAACGCCATGAGCATATTGGCACATATCGCCTCTTCTGCAAGCCCCTTTTCGGAAATCAGGACCAGGGACACAACTGTAATGGTATTTTCTCGGATCCCTCCTATGGGCATTTTCGCCCGGATGGACAAACGGGCATTCAGTCCAATCATGGGAGTAGGCCCGCGAACAAGGCCGGATCTTGAAGGAGAACATACGGAACTCATCCGTCGAATAAATTCCATTCTTGATATCCGGCAATGATGGGTCAATCAGGTATTCTTTCTTCTCCACAGGAGAGTGTGGAGACTTCGGTTATGACCTCGGTAAATAGGTTCCCAGTAACCGAGGACTCATAGTTAGTACGATCAGTGGTCATCTACAGGCGAGCCCTCGAAGTTACCCTTACCCTCACCGGCGTGGTGTTAACCCACCTGTCAGTACTTCGGTTAATCACCGAAGTATACGTTCCGTTGAGATCTGAAAGGAATGTAACTGATCTGGAGGGGACCAAGGGCGCCACGTGGCAGACGGGACCACCATGGCCATGTGCTTCGTAACCACCTTATCCAGTGCGTCATTTATGACGTCACCGAGGGCGGTTACCTAAGCGTGATTCCTACGCGCTTCCTTGGAGGCCAAGTAAACATGGGTCTATAAATACGAAAGGATTCTAACCTAAAGAGGTACGCCACTTTACCCTAACCCTAGACCTAAACTACTCTCCTTACATCTAACTTGATCGTCGGAGGGTCACTGGGCTTTCTAAGCCCTAGTGACTGGTTGCAGGTTCCCAGGCGAACGAACGGAGCAACGGAAGAGGAGTATTGTGCCAGGCAAAGATCCCTCCAAACCTGAACCTCCACAATTGGCGACTCCGCTGGGGATCTAGCCATCAATCCAACATCCTTCTGCTCCGTTCGACGATTTCAAGTTCAAAAATGGTCGAAATCGATGACGCTCACCACGGAGGAACCACCCACGGGCTTGGTTTCCTCGTGGATCACAGCCCGGCCTCTGGCGGAGCAGCCGCCCTGGGAAAAACTCACGTATCAATAGGAATCGGCGCCGCAGGACCAGAAGCAGGTCCATCCTCCGAGCTTCATTCCTACGTCCGCCACCTTGAGCGGAAGATCGATGACCTTACGACTGCCATGGAGCGCGACCGTCACGTGAGGGATGAATTGGCAGAGATTAAACATCTCCTCCAAATCTCTCCATCTCATTCCTCCGGAAGCCGCGGCGGAAGAAAGGACCGTCGAACATCCCCTCGCAGTCATGAAGTCGCCCACCTACTAGAGCATAGGTCTCGCCCTTCCGCCAAAGATCGTCTCGAGTCACCCAGAGCAGCAGACACTCGAGCCCCAAGAGACGCATCGCACAGAGACCGTTCCCGCTCCCCCGTGCAACTTCGAAGGAGGCCATCAGCCTTCGAAAGGCTCGGTGCTGGGAGCGTCTCTGCCTCCTCCACTCACTCGGTCCAGGTGGGCAAGACAGGCCGAGAATCTACCCCTAGCCTCACAAGGGCTCCCAGGGGAGACGACGGCCTTGTAGAGATCCAGACCAAAGGATACCGAGAGCGCCTAAAGGGCCCCGGAGCCAGAAGCCCCATCATCACAAACCCACCCGGGGCACACAGCAGGAGCCCAATCACCGAGCGCCTCGAGCCCTCTGCTCGGGACAGCTACCGCCACCACCGCCAGGACCGCTTTCCCAGGAAATCGGTTAGTACTGCCCCTGATAAAAAGGAATATGAACGATTGGACAAACTTGTCCCCAAGAAGCGTACAGCGACTGAGCGTCCAAACGGTCCCGACCGTTCGATCCGACCTCATCGCGACGCACGACTTGCACGTCTCACGACCTCTCCCTTTACGAGAGAGATCGACTCAGTTACCCCACCCAAAGGATTCACCCAACCCAAGTTTGCCAAGTACGACGGCAAGACCGAGGCGTACACCCACTTGGTTCAATATAAACTCGTCATGTCTTTGTTTCTTCGGAATGAACCCTCGGACGACGCCTTCTTATGCAAAGTATTTCCTGCGAGCCTCGGTAACCTAGGTCTCACCTGGTTCAATCAACTCCCGGCTCGGTCGATCTCCTCGTTTGACTCCCTCTGCGACGCCTTCATGGCTCGATTTGTAACAAGCAACAAACATGAGAAGGAGATCGATTCCCTCTTAGCCCTCCGCAAGAGAAGCGATGAAACGCTTCGGCAATACGCCGGTCGTTACTGGGAGCTGTTCAATGAAATCGAGGGCTGCGACGGCGTCATCTCTGCCCGAGGATTCAAGCTCGGTCTGACCTCTCAAGATGAGCAAGTTTATGACGACCTCGCTCGCCATAAGCCAAACTCAATGAAAGACCTCATGACTCGTATCGAAGGGTGGTGCCAGCTCATTGAATCGAAGGCAGAGAGAGGTATCGGGAAGCCGACAAGTTCGAAGGCAACAAACGCCTCGGCCTCCACATCGGTTCCCCCACCTGTCTCAGCTCCAAAGAAGCAGGTTAATACCATCAAGCAGTCACCGAGAAGAGGACCAAAGCCCAGCGATTTTAACGCTGAAAAAACCGTCTTCACTATACCAATATACCGAATCATTGACCAAGTAAAGGATCAACCCTTTTTCTCCTTCCCAAATCAAAAAATGGGAACCGAGAACGGCAAGATCAAGAACCCCATTGTGCGTTGCAGCTATCACAGCGAACAAGGTCATTTCACCACAGCATGCAAGCCCTTCAAGGCATACTTGGAGCAACTTGTTGCTGCTGGCCACCTCGGCAACTTCATTGATCAAGAAAAGACAGCGGCTCGGGCACAAAGGACCGAAGCAAATACCGAGGAAGAAGTTCGGACGATCCATGTCATTCACGGACCTTTCAACCCCGAAGCCGCCCGCATCATCCGAGCTGACCTAACCGAAGCTTCCTCCTCTAAGCAGGTCATGTTGGTCGGTCCCGAACCAAAGCGCCCTAGAACAGATGACAGTTCCAAATGGACGATAACGTTTACCGAGAAGGATCTCGACCGCATCCAGCTCCCCCACAACGACGCCCTCGTGGTCACGCTACGCATCGGAACTTTCAATGTCCGACGCGTCCTCGTGGACCAGGGCAGCTCGGCTGAAGTAATGTACTACTCTTTGTTCAAGGAGCTGAACATACCCGACACCGACCTCCATCCTTCCGAAGTTCCTCTTATCGGCTTCAACGGAGCTCCTGTCTGGCCCATCGGTACGATCACTCTTCCTGTTCGTGCCGGTTCAGTAATTCTGGAAATGGAATTTATAGTAGTGGACGTCCCGAGCCCATACAACGCCATTGTCGGACGCACCTGGTTGCATAGGCTCAAGGCAATTGCCTCCACCTATCACAAAGTGGTCCGTTTCATCGGCATTCATGGGCAACAGGAAGATTTGTATGGAGATCAAACAGCGGCCAAGAAATGCTACATCAACGCCGTCCGATGTAACAAACAGACCTCTCGGATTAACCTCATTGAAGTCCCCGAGGCCCCAATCTTGGAAGACGTCGGCAGATTGCCCGACGACAAAACTGTTGAGGACGTAGCCACAATTCCAATAACCGATGACGGCTCCCGTTTCTTCCTTGTCGGTTCCTCACTTTGTGAAACCGAGCGGAATGAAACGGTAGCTTTCCTCAAACATAACATCGAAGTATTCGCCTGGACTCCATACGAGATGCCTGGAATCGACCCCTCCTTCATTTGCCACGAGCTCAACATCGACCGAGCCAAACGCCCGGTCTTGCAGAAGGCACGGCGGTCCTCCCCCCATCATTCCGAAGCAGTTATTGAAGAAGTAAACCGACTCCTGAACGCAGGGGCTATCAGGGAAGTTCAGTACCCTAAGTGGTTGGCCAACACCGTTGTAGTCAAGAAAAAGAACGGAAAGTGGCGAGTTTGCGTTGACTACTCAAACCTCAACGATGCATGCCCAAAGGATTTCTTTCCACTCCCCCGTATCGACCAGCTCGTCGACGCCACCTCCGGTCACGAGCGTCTTAGCTTCTTGGATGCTTACCGAGGCTACCACCAGATCGCCATGAGCGAAGGCGATGTTGAGAACACGGCTTTCATTACCCTCCATGGCATCTTCGGGTACCTGGTTATGCCCTTCGGTCTGAAGAACGCCGGGGCTACTTTCCAGAGAATGATTACCAAGATGTTCGAAGCACTACTCGGCGACACTATGCTTGCCTACATCGACGACATGGTGGTTAAAAGTTTGCGTGCCGGTGATCATCTTGCCCACCTCACCGAAGTCTTTGAGATACTCAAGAAACACAAGCTCCGCCTCAATGCCGAGAAGTGCGTCTTCGGTGTTAGCTCCGGCAAATTCCTTGGCCACCTCGTCTCCCAACGCGGTATTGAGGCCGACCCTTCCTAGATCCTTGCCATCACTCAGCTCTCTGCCCCCCACAACAAGAAGGATGTTCAACGTTTGACCGGCATGGCCGCAGCCTTAAACCGATTTATAAGCCGCTCCTCGGATAAATGCCAGCCATTTTTCACACTTCTGAAAGGCAGCCGACGGAGCTTCAACTGGACAGAAGACTGCGACCGAGCCCTACAACAACTCAAGGAGTACATTTCCAAAGCTCCCCTCCTCGTAACTCCTCGGGACCAAGAGGACCTGTTCCTCTACCTTGCTGTCTCTCAGCACGCCGTCAGTTCGGTCCTTGTTCGACAGGAGAATCGAGATCATCAACCAATCTACTACTCAAGCAAGACAATGACTCCAGCCGAGACGCGTTACCTACCATTAGAAAAGCTCGTCCTTGCCCTTGTCTCAGCATCCAGGAAGCTTGCTCCCTACTTCCAGTCTCACCGTATCATCGTCCTTACTGAGTTCCCTCTCAAGTCTCTCCTGCGGAAGGCCGACCTTTCTAACCGAATCTCACAGTGGGCCGTTGAGCTTGCAAATTTTGAAATCCACTTTCAGCCTCGGATAGCTATCAAAGCTCAGGTGCTAGCCGACTTCATTGCCGAGCTCACACCAACCAACACAAACGCTTCGGTTCCCACCCCAAGCACCGAGGCATCACTTCAGGCCAACCCTAGCACAGCATGGCAGCTTTTTCATGGAGATGTCTGGAAAATGTACGTCGATGGCGCTTCCAACAGTCGAGGCGTCGGTGCTGGCATCGTCCTCCTCTCACCCTCCGGTGTTCTTCACGAAAGCTCAGTCTCTATTAACTTTCCAGCCTCCAACAACGAGGCCGAATATGAAGCATTAATCACCGGACTCAAAACTGCCGAAGCCATTGGCATCGAAGAACTAGTGGGTTACAGTGATTCCCAATTAGTGGTCAACCAGCTCTCTGAAGAATACGAAGCTCGGGACGATCGCATGCGCACCTACCTCAGCGCCGCAGTCCAGCTCATTCAACGCTTCAAAGCAATCAGAGTCGAGCACATCTCCCGGGAACAGAATGCCCACGCCGACGCCTTAGCAGGACTCGCTTCGGCACGCTCATCCTCGGAACACCGTTCTATTTCCTTCAATTCCATTGACAAGCCCAGCTTCGAACTTGAAGAATTAAACAGGGAGATACTCAACATAGAGCTCGGCCCAAGCTGGATGGACGAAATTATCCTTTACCTAAGAGATGACGCTCTCCCAGCTGACAAAAAGGAAGCTCACCGACTCCGTAACAAAGCCGCTCTCTTCTGGCTCAATCCCAACGGCAAGCTTTACCGAAGATCATTTACCGGACCATACTTATTGGTTGCACACCCCCATCAAGTCCCGGGGATCATTGAAGAGCTTCATGCTGGCGACAGCGGCTGCCACTCCGGTGGACGGTCCTTGGCCCACCGAGCCCTCACCCAGGGGTATTGGTGGCTAACAATGAAAAAGGATTCAGAAGAATTTGTCAAGCGTTGCAAGAAGTGTCAGATGTTCGCTCCTATTATCCATCAACCGGCCCGGGACCTCAGCCCCCTCACCAGCCCCTGGCCCTTTTTTCAATGGGGCATGGATATCATTGGAAAGCTCCCAGTCGCTCCAGGTGGATTCAAGTTCCTCCTAACTGCAACTGATTACTTCTCGAAATGGGTCGAAGCCGAGCCCCTTGTCACCATCGAAGAAACAGACGTCATCCGCTTTGTATGGCGAAACATCATCTCTCGTTTCGGTGTACCGTTCGCCATAATCACAGACAACGGCAGACAGTTTACAGGACAGAAGTACCGAGCCTTGCTTGACGAATATGGTATTAAATGGGACACTTCCACCCCGGTTTACCCCCAAGGTAACGGTCAGGCCGAGGCTGCAAACAAAGCTATCTCATCCGGGCTCAAGCGAAGACTCGAGTCACGACGGGGAAAATGGGCCGAAGAGCTACCTAGGGTCCTCTGGGGCTACCGCACTACTCCTTGGCGCTCCACTGGTCGCACGCCTTTCTCTTTAGCATTCGGCATGGAAGCAGTTATCCCTCTCCAAGTCGGACTCCCAACCATGCGCACTGAAAATTTCGAAGAGTCGGTCAATGATGGCAGCATTGCCTTGGACCTTGATTTAGCCGAAGAAGAGCGGGAAAATGCAAGAATCAAGCTCGCTTCCTACCAACAGGAGGTCGCAAGGGGCTACAACCGGAGCGTCCACCTCAGATCATTTAAACCCGACGACCTTGTCTAGAAAAAGGTTGTGGAGAAATCCAAAAAGAGAAAGCTCATGCCCAATTGGGAGGGTCCCTACCGAGTCCTCAAACACCTCGGATCAGGAAACTACAAGCTAGAAAAGTTGGATGGTTCCCCCATTGCCAAGACATGGAATGCTAACAACTTGAAGAAATTTTACGGTTAAAGCTCGGTTACAGAAGCCTTCTCAGTCTTTATGTTACGTTTTCTTTTAACAAAAATGGGAGGCAATTTGCTTATGTATTAGCAGCACTTCAAGTATTGAATGAGAATCCCTTCTATTGGCACTATTCGTACAAATTTGAGTTTGGCTGTTTACATTACTGACTCGGTCTGTTCTCGCCCGGACCGTTTTATACCGACTTCAGGGATATTGCTCTACCGTAGGTGTTACCCTCGGGCATAATTCCCACCAAGTCATCATGGCCTCTTCGGTCATCTGGATTTCTGTCCACTCGCTTTAAGGATACTCGGCTTTTCCCCCGAGCCCCTTAAACCGACCCGCCAGAAGACTTCCACTGCTCGGACTCGCTGTGTTACGAACCTATGGCGCAAGCCGTACCCCTTCGTACCCTCGGCCTACGTCCCCTAGCAGCAATACGATCTAGCGTTCGCTCATTAGACTAAAATCCATTAAATGAACGGGCTTACAAACCCAAAAATTCATTAACTGCTCCTGATTCGGTCCTACCGACCCTCTTTAGAGCAGGGGCTGCGGATCTAAATCACTTTCTTGATTAAATATCTTTCTTCTTGATTGACAAAATGCTTCGGTTGATGCTTCGGTCACACTTATTTTTACAAACTTAAGTTTCACCAAAGCAGGGGCATCATAACCTAGGGAGCAAGCCAATCATTCAAAGCATTCCAAAGATAAACATTCAAGGAAAGAAAGCATTCACAGTGCTATGGGTTTGAACAAAAGTTACTACTTCAATATCAAATATTTACAGAGCTCTGAACAGCAAACTCCTAAATGTCTGGAGCTGTCCAATCAAAAGATGCAAAAACATAAAGAAAAAGAAGAAACTATCCTAAGAGCGAGGTTGGTGGTCGAGCTAGTCCTCGGGCGCAGGCGCATTCGGATCAGTCTGGTTCCCAAAGCCTTGGTCCTCAGACGCCGGCTCTACCACCTCCTCTTCCTCTTCTGGAAGAACAAGCTCCTCGGGAGGCGCCTCGGGAAGGGTTCGAAGGTCGGAGTCCTCGGGGAGATTGAGCTTCCTCAGCAAGGCTTCATGGCCGTACCAAAGGCCATCCAAGAAACGGTCTCGGTGCAGCTCGGCCTCGATCTCCCGAACCTGCTTTTTGTATTCTACTCCGGCGGCATCCCAGCCTTCATCGTAGCCCTTCTTCCTTGCAAAGTCGACTTCTGTGGCCCGGGTGACTCGCAGCGTGTTGGCATCCTCCTCGGCCTTGGCGGCTCTGGCTTCTGCCTCCACTCTCTCCCTGTCGCACCTTTGAAAGTCCGCCAGGTAAAGATTGCACGTCTCCCGAGCCAGCTTGAGATCTTTTTCCTTCTGAGCCAGCTCCCGAGCAAGCTTGTCGCCCCTCTCCTCCTGCTCTTTGCATCGGTCATTGATAGCCAATGCCCGAGCTCCAGCCTGCAAACAAAGAATATGAGATTCAGCTAAATGCAAACCTCTCAAGGCTGAAGAAAACGGAACGCAGACAATCGACTTACGGTGAAGAGGGCCTGAGCTATCTCGGCCGTTAAATCCTCGGTCAAGCCGGTGACAGCCCGGGCGTCCCGAGGAAGAATACTTCCTTGGAGCATCCCGAAGGCTACACCAAGGTTCTTGACGCTGTCAGCATGATGGATCGGCCGGCCAGCAAAGTGCTTGAACTCAGGAGCCCACGGGAGTTCCCTTGGGTTGACCCAAGTTCCTTCTTCCGCCCCACCAGTTCCCCCCCGGGGCTCCCCCTGTTCTTCTTCGATCAGGATCGTCTCCTGACCATCTCTGGCCTCCTCCTCCCGCCGGGGCCTCTTCTCCGGGGGCTCCTGTGGTGAGACAGGAGGCGCACTTGAAGTCCCGGCACCAGGAGTACCAGGGACCGTCCCCCTGCCTCGCCCAGCAGGCCTTCGGCGTCTAAGATTGATCACTTCTCGGGTACCGGGGCCCGCCATTTCAGCACTCAGTCCGGTCCTCTCGGGCATTTTCCGGTTGATTTCTTCTCGGATGACACCCCGAGGCGCCGACGTGCTCCCTTCGGCCTCGTTCTCTCCTGTCCTTTCCCCTCTTCCTGCTCCTCTACCGGCTCTCCCTCCTCGGCCTCGACCTCGGCCTGCCCGCGGTACCCCCTGCTGCCTCGGCTTCTTTTTCAGAAAGCATGTGTAGGTGGGGACGTACCCGAGCAGCTCTGGAGCGTACCGGCTGGTGATCGGGATGGCGTATGCTGCTGAAATAAGGGCTCGGTCTGCTCTTTCCCGAAGCCGCTGAACTATACCCTCGGCTGCAAGGCAAAAAGAAAACAAATGATCAGCACAAGGTATGCAAAACTTAAACAGAAAACATAAATATTTACAGAAGAGAAACTTCTACCGACCAGGAGCCCCGGTCCCGTATTGCACTCTTGTTGTGGTATCAGCATTTTCTCCGGGCCCGAACATAAAGTTGTCGGTCACCGAGACGTAAATGTTCGCCCACTCTTCGGAGTCCGGGAGTCGGTCGACGAGGAACGTGTCATACCCCGTCCTGCAGGAGAGATAATACCGACTGCTCTCCCTGTTGACTCCCAGGAGGTATACCCCGAAGAGCTCCTCAACGCCGAAGGTCAGGTTGAACTGCCTCCTCAGCTCAATTATGCTTGTAATAATACGGTACGAGTTCACCGTAAGTTGGGAGGTGGTAAGTGAAAGAGTTTGGAGAACTCGTCGGACAAACTGGTGAAGGGGGAATCTGATCCCTCCCTCGGTGATTGCCATCAAGGGAAAAATCAACTCCCCCGGTCGGTGAGGAAGGGTCTTTGGGTTGTTGTCTTGAAGAAGCCGGATCTCGACGTCCGAAGGAATGCTATAAACCCTTCTGAACTCGGCAAGGGCAGCCGGGGTCCCATTGAAGTATTGGTGGAGGTAGGGGCATGGCCTCATCGGCCTCCTTCATCCTCGGACTTCCTCTGGGGCGTCGGCAAATGGGCCCGGACCATGGCCAGAGGTGCTAGGAGCTTCCATTTCTAAATGGGCGAAGGATGTAGCTGGGCGTAAGGGTCTGGAGGGGTCCGAAGGCTCGATAATGTCTAATGGCAGTCGGTAAATAGCTTCGGCGCGACACTCCGCGAAGATTTCTTCAAGCTCGGCAGAAATGTTGCTACTGGTGCTGTCCGAAGAGACTTCGATGACCATTCGCCCCTTCCTAGCAAAAAATGTGCAAAAACCCGTTAGCTATATGCTCAGGGAAAGGTAGCACGACCTAGTAGTAAAAGGGGCGGAGCGGTCATCACCCTTCGGAGCGTTTCAGGGAATCTCTCCCCGAGGGAGGTCTCCGAGGCCAATATTTGTTCCTATGGTTTCGGGTTGAAGATTGGCCTCGGGAAGAATATAGGCCTCGGGTCGAATTTGGGTATCGGTAAAACTATGAACAACGCAGAAAAACGCCCAGCACCGCCGCAGAACGGACAACGGCGAGCGGCGGAGCAGTCACGACGCACGAAGAATGTGGATCGAATTAAACGAAACTCGAAGAAAATGATCAAAGCATAGAAACCAGGCGTTAAAAGATTGATTTACCTGAGATTTATGTGAAGAATCTGCTCCCAAAACGCTCAAAAAGCTCGATCAAAAGCTTGAAACAGAAGGCGGCGGCGGTTCGACTTCAGAAGCAGAGAGAAAGTGGCCGTCTGTCCTCTGACCCATCTATTTATAATGGAGGAGATGGGGGCTTGCGCGGGAAACGAAGCGTCGAATACCGAGCCGTCAGATCTCTGACACGTGTAGCCATCAAACGGTCAGAATTGAGGGGTCTGCACCGAGGACAGGCGCCGAACGAACGAACCATTGGTATTATGACGCGTGTCACCGAAGCAACGTTTCGTACTAATCAACTGACAGGGCACGTGCCGAGACAGCTTTATCATCCTGAGATCTCGGCGATCGCTGACACGTGGTTCTTCCTACCGACGTAGGATGAGTGGAATTTACCGAGGAGAGCACTCTCACCAAGGCTTAATATTTCCCAGAAGGTGTCAAGACCCTGAAGCAGGGATGCAAAGCTCCAGGGGCTTGAGGGGCTATTGTGGAGGCTTCGGTTATGACCTCGGTAAATAGGCTCCCAGTAACCGAGGACTCATAGCTGGTACGATCAGTGGTCATCTACAGGCGAGCCCTCGAAGTTACCCTTACCCTCACCGGCGTGGTGTTAACCCACCTGTCAGTACTTCGGTTCATCACCGAAGCATACGTTCCGTTGAGATCTGAAAGGAATGTAACTGATCTGGAGGGGACCAAGGGCGCCACGTGACAGACGGGACCACCATGGCCATGTGCTTCGTAACCACCTTATCCAGTGCGTCATTTATGACGTCACCGAGGGCGGTTACCTAAGCGTGATTCCTACGCGCTTCCTTGGAGGCCAAGTAAACATGGGTCTATAAATACGAAAGGATTCTAACCTAAAGAGGTACGCCACTTTACCCTAACCCTAGACCTAAACTACTCTCCTTACATCTAACTTGATCGTCGGAGGGTCACTGGGCTTTCTAAGCCCTAGTGACTGGTTGCAGGTTCCCAGGCGAACGAACGGAGCAACGGAAGAGGAGTATTGTGCCAGGCAAAGATCCCTCCAAACCTGAACCTCCACAGAGAGGAAATCAAGACATCGTTGTACTTCGGACTCTTGGGGGAAGAATTTGAGTTTGAACTTGATGATAGGGACCTATTGTCCGGGGATGAGGAAACTGGTGGAGAATTAGGACTCGAACTTGATATGGTTTTTGACACCCTTAGGAGATCCTCAAGCATAAATTTCGAGTAAGGCAACTTTGGGGATACTAGAATAACATCAACAGGAAAAATGACCGTTAGCATCGGTCAAGTTACTATCGGCACCTGCTTCTAAGAGAAGTTTCACAACCTCCACCCCATTTTCAGAACCACCAGATGCAGCACAATGAAGGGCGGAAGGCTTATCAAGGCCACAAGTCCGATTTACATCGACGCTAGACAAAGAAAGAATCAGTTTCATGACATCGATGCTACCATAAGTAGCAGCAACCATTAAAGGAGTTCTATGCTCAAGAACCATTTGTTTTGACGGTTTGACCCCTTGTTCTTCCGACCATACCATGAACCGACCTCATCAATACCCGAAAGATCGTGCTCAATACAATGTTTGAAGCCATCGACATCGTTGTTAGCAGCAAATTCAAGGAAATTGGTTCAACTGTCTTTGGTTTCAACTGTCAAGTTGTTCATGCCTATGTCAAATCGTTCATCACGCTGATCCACAAAACCTGCTTTCATTTGCTAGAAAGTCCAACTGCAAACAAAACCACAAAACCCAATAATCAGAATCAAACTACAAAAAACAGCCATCATATTCACACGTCGAATCGAAATATCATTTCCAAAACATATGCCATGCTTCCTCACGACTTAACTCACTTATCACAGATAAAGGGACAAATTACTCTTCTTAGGACAGGCACAGAGAGTTTCGAATGACGTCTACTAATCCTCGAAATTACTAGCTGACACTGAGGGAGGGAAAAAACCCAGAACCCTATATGAGGAACACGATATAATCACATCAAAATCTAAGAATGCATAAGAAACAATAGAGGTATATAGTACAATTTACGTGTTGAACAACCCTGAAAAAATCAATTCGACTGGACATTGGGTAGTCTAATATTGAATGAATCATATTTTCGTGTTTGACTTTTTCGACATTGCTAATTATTACTCCCTATGTACAAATGTGTTTTCAGTTGACTTAATTTTTTATGAGATAGTTCTAATCTGAAGCTCCACACGTAAAAAGCGATTTCAATTACGGTTTGTGCCTCAGAATGTTGCTCTTGTCATGGGCACAACCGAGCCCTCATTCTCGTGTCTTCCCCTGACATCATAACAAACACGCTCACTTGGAAAGGAGCTCCAAAAATATTAAGAATAATTCTGTCCAATGGGTCTTGATCAAACACAGTCCAATGCATCCACTGGAATAGTACAATTTACACACACAACTTCACTCGCATTCACATTCATACACATTGCATATTTATGCTACTGATGTATTGGCATAAATCTCCGGTCACTTCTTTCTAGTTCCAGTGAGGTTCGCCTGGAAAATGGGCTTGTCGTTGGCTCGAACAACTTTCCGAAAATCTGTGGACTTGATTTTGAACGACTAACCCTTTGAATCACATCAAACTCTCGTTCGGACATGCACATTGATTTCATTTCATATCATATCCGTAAACATACAAACTAGCTAAAAGAATAATTAAATAAGAAAGCATGACTCAGTAACTGGGAATACACGCAAAATGCGTGTTTTGGCGTGAAATTGCCAACTAAAAAAGATCTCAGCTCCATCCCCCCTAGGGTTTTTACCACCCTTATGCAGCGTAGAGGAGGGCTTTACCCTTGGTGGATGTTTTCTTCCTCCTTCTTCATGCCTTTTATCGCTCCAATAACTGCTCTTTTTAAGTGAGAGTTTTCTCTCTTAATATCAAATTTGAGAGTTTCTTCATGATTTTTTCTCTTTTTCTTTCTCTCAGAGTCCCCATCATCATTGAGGTGCTAGTTCAGATTTCGACCACAGTGAAGGTTATGATTCTCTAATAAAAGAAGGCGGCGGTGGTGGCCATTCAATAACAAATATTAAGATCGATTAGCTTGGCGGCCTCCCTACTTCGGGTGTTAGGTTTTATCCATATAACTATGAGTTTTCCATTGTGCATAGGAATGCAATTGAGGTGGTCCATTCTTTGGCTAGAGAGGTAGTAGAGGTCTGGATATCTGTATCAGGGAAAACTATTCTCTTTTGTGGTTTTTTTCTAGTCTTTCGATTAAGGACAAATGTTACCTTTTGATAATTATCGTATGTATCGTTTTGTTTCCTGTCAAGGAAACTCTTATCATTTGACCAAAAAAAAAAAAGAAAAAGAGGAAGAAGAGTTCGGCCAATGGAGCTCACAAGATTCTTTTCGATTAAAGGTCTAGATTCATTTCAACAAAACAAATCTAAGAAGCATAAAATTACAATTACGAAAAAAAAGCCCTGTAGAAGAAAAAAAAAGTAGAAGAAAAAGGTAGTTTTGTTGTCTAACTGAATTTTTTCAATTTCGATCACTATTTTATGCCATTTTGACGCAGCGGAATTCACGAAGAGATTAGTTGTGTACTAATTAAACGAATGATTGGTACTCGTAACTATGAGCAGTTCTTGAGTCCACAAGACAAATAGACAAAATCTGAATATTATTGATAAAAAGCTTAAAAGTTTTTCCTAATTGAATAGGTTACAGTAAGACCCTAACCCTAGAAATCCTACAGTAAAAGAAATAACAAATCATGCCAAAACAAGTGGCATTAAATAAAATATATTTCCTAATTAATTAAAATAAAATCCTAATTCTTGTAGACCAAGAATCCTAATAAAGGCAAAAATCAAAATCAAAGCGAATATTGAAAGTTAATAATTCTAACCTAAACGAAAATATTCCTAGCCAAAATCTTATTCTAAAACAATAAATATAAAATACAAAAACTCTCCATTTTTGTCATACACCAGTCTCCTTTTCTTCAAAAGAACTCGCCCTCGAGTTCTCATAAGAAACTTGCCACATTCCCTTCCAAGAAATAGATATTTGGAATACTTCAACCTCTCGCTTGTCTTCCAAAAATCATTCAAAGAAAAGTATTCATGCAATAATCTTTTCTCTTCATGCTTCAACTTGTTAACAAGATGTACTAGACGAATGTTGGGAATCCATTCAAACTGTTCCATTCCAAGAAAATCTATGAAATTAACATGACCCCCGTCAAAAATGCAATCTTGCAATGAATCCGCTCTTTGGATGTATGTTTTGAATGGATAGTTGGTCAATCCTCTTGAAGAAAAGAATAATTCTTTCAATACCAACTTACTTTCACATGTATCGCTAGCCAGACTATCTTGCATAACACTAATATTAGTATCAACCAAATCCAATGGACAATTATTTTGGTTCTCAACAACTTGATCAGCAACATCGATATCATTTTTTTTATTATCAACCTCAATTTTAGCTTC
Organism: Rhododendron ovatum; assembly: GCA_019656835.1. NCBI lineage: Eukaryota > Viridiplantae > Streptophyta > Magnoliopsida > Ericales > Ericaceae > Rhododendron > Rhododendron ovatum. The sequence goes on from CM033791.1 coordinate 2,472,841, forward strand.
CTCTTTTTTGCTAATACCAAGGTCAACTTTCTTTTTACCGTCAGCTTCAATGTGCCCATAATGACTGCATTCGATATCGACCTCCATTGTTTCTTCGGTGTTCGGCTCAACAAATATCACTTCCTCTAATTCAACTCGATCTCCTTCCTCTTTTGCAATCTCATACCCATTGTAATAGTTGGAACATGATGAATGTGAGATTGAAAGATCTTTATTGGTTTGTTAACCTTTAAAGCTTGATTGACTCGAACCCAACAGTCTCAGTGATGTGTCCCTCGAGTTTTCAATAGCCACAATGCTATAATTTTTATTACTTGGAAAAGAATAAGACAAGTCAAGATTATCTCGCGATAATCGCTTGGACTCAAGATTTCTTCGGTACTCTTCATACAACATCTGACCATGATGCGATTGAAGAAATCTATCATTCATCAATCGTCTCATCTTTAGCCAAGCTCTCACTGGCTGTTTATACTAGCGCCTCCGATTAGATTGCAATTGCTTCCAGCATCTAGAAGCATAGCCTTGTAATTTACAAGCCACATATCTAACTTCCTTTCCTTCCAAAATTCCCATATACTCAAGATACTTGTCAACTTTACGAAACTAATAAATTAAATTCTCAGGATGACAATACCCATTAAAACTAGGAATTATTGGTTGTACCTGAAAAGTTGAAAAGTCGTCATCTGTGCGATAAAACCCTTCAAACCTTGAATGTCGCTTCTTCGACTGATGTCCATAATAATCTTCAAATAACTCGTCTTCAGATTCATCCTCACTATCAAGTTGATAATCAGAATATCCTCTGGAGACGTTTTGGTAAATAAGTTGGTTGCGGGCAAATCCCTCAACGCGGTTTCTATCAACTGTGTGTTTAACAGATTGACCACGGGCAAATCCCTTGATGCCAGTCCTGTTAAATTTTTCCCTACGATCATCGTCAATAGGGTTTGTGTATCTTCCGCGAAAAAATGCCATAGAGCCAGGCAAAACTTGACTCTGATACCACTTGACGCAGCGGAATTCACGAAGAGATTAGTTGCGTACTAATCAAACGAATGATAGGTACTCGTAACCACGAGCAGTTCTTGAGTCCACAAGAGAAATAGACAAAGTCTCAATATTATTGATAAAAAGCTTAAAAGTTTTTCCTAATTGAATTGGTTATAGTCCTTTTTGTAAGACCCTAACCCTAGAAATCCTACTGTAAAAGAAATAACAAATCATGCCAAAACAAGCGGCATTAAATAAAATATATTTTCTAATTAATTAAAATAAAATCCTAATTCTTGTAGACCAAGAATCCTAATAAAGGCAATCAAAATCAAAGCGAATATGGAAAGTTAATAATTATAATATAAACGAAAATATTCCTAGCCAAAATCTTATTCTAAAACAATAAAATTGAAATACAAAAACTCTTCATTTTTGTCCTACATCACTTTTTTATTCCTTTCATTGCAACGAAGGCTTAATCCTAACAATGTCGACGAAAAGTTAAAAAAATCAATTGGGAAAATAGCACGTATCGACTAGTCTTGGAATAGCTTGTTGCATCCATTAAACAGGTACAGTCTCGAGCACCAAACTATATATGATCCAAACAGTTCACTTTGTAGAGCTCAACTTGTAGAACACCCTTGTAAACATAAATATCCTTAAACATCTTTAACCCAACACTATACAAAAGGGTTTCCAATCAACTTGAATTTTTACAAAACTATTTTACATATCAAGCTCCAGAAAATGAACAATTTCAATTATGTTTCGAGGTCAGAACGTGTGGGGCTCCGAATAATCTGGTTCGCTCCTTCTTGACGGTGGTTTGAGAGAGGTTCAGGACTTTCACCTAACTTGCACAAGGAAGCACGACTAAAATACCACATCAAAGGATCTCCGGAATGGCCCTCTAGTGCAAGAATGAGTACAGTTGCTTAGAGATGAAAGCCAAGAACTAGGGTTTTTTGAGTGCAAGAGCATGTACCTCTCTAGGGTTGGCATAATGTGGTATTTATAGGGAATTCCTTAGCTTGGCCGCCAAGACTGTACATGTGCTAGTCACGTGTCAGCTGATGTCGCTCCTCCATCACGCTAGGGTTTCGTAGCCGTTTATAGGATGAGCTGACACTTTCACATGCCATCGTCCTCATCTCAGTAACCGTTCGGATGGCGTCACAATCGTCATCTTGATCGAGGCGGTTGTTTCCACGTGAGCAAACTGCTGACGAGTCGGCCACGTTCGTTCAAGGCCGAACGTGGCGCCTGACCATCAGAAAATCGATATGCCGAGCTGAGAGCTCCGGTTGATTCTGACGGAAACTCTATTGGAAATCCGACAGTTGCCGAGCGGGAACCAAGCCAAGGCTGGTAGTCAAGCGAACCGCCCGCGCGCAGGATAGAGACCTGTTTTTTCGATTAAAGATTCGTTTCAACAACTACGCCCAATTGGAAAGGATCTCCAAAAATATCAAGAATAATTCTGTCCAATGGGTCTTGATCAAACACAGTCCAATCCTTTTTTTCGATTAAAGATTCATTTCAACAAAACAAATCTAAGAAGCATAAAATTACTATTAGGGAAAAAAAAAAGCCCTATAGATGAAAAAAATTAGAAGAAAAAGGTAGTTTTATTGTCTCACTGAATATTTCCAATTCGATCGCTATTTTATGCCCTTTTTATTCCTCTCATTGCAACAAAGGCTTAATCCTAACAATGCCAACGAAAAGTTAAAAAAATCAATTCGGAAAATAGCACGTATTGACTGGTTTCGGAATAGCTTGTTGCGTCTATGGAATAGGCTCTGTCTCGAGCGCCAAACTATATATGATCCATACAGTTCGCTTTGTAGAGCTCAACTTGTAGAACAACCCCTGTAAACATAAATATGTTTGGACATCTTTAACCCAACTCTATACAAATGATTTTCCAAAACTTGAATTTTTACAAAACTATTTTATGTATCAAGCTCCACAAAATGAACAATTTCAATTACGTTTCGGGGTCAGAACGTTGCTCCTCTGATATGGTAACCGCCCACTTGGAAAGGCGCTCCAAGAATATCACCCAACAAGTATAGGTTCGAACACAGAAGTTTAATTATTTCCATGAAATTTATGCACGTAGCATTGATGTTGTGTCAATAATTCAAGTCAGATAAACATATATTCATGGGGGATTTGACTTAATTCAACTCAATCCACAATTTTTTCTCATGCCTCATGGGATGATTCGGTAGGTTTGAATTTCATAGGGTAGATCACCAATTTTCAATTGAACCGAATGTAGCCGGAATTGGTTGATGTACATGAATCCCACAACATAATAAGTATTTCACGGGTATCGATGAAATGGTTTCGAACGCATATGTTAACTATTTGCATGAAAATCTATGCGAGTAGCATTGTTATGTCAATAATGCTAAGCACATGATGGACACATTTGCATGAAAATAAAAGGGCTATAACCACATGCACACAATGCGCACATTTATATGCGTGTGTATTTTTTCAACACAAAATCATGTGTGGTGGATGCGTGTATTTTGCTCGTGATTTTAGACATGCTGCACCATTTTATATAGTTAGAAAAACATTGATTGTACCGGAGGACACGGTGAATTGTTTGAGATTTGATAGATTTATGTGACAGTAAATTTTGTGTGATTTTGCTTTGGTTAAACTTTAAGTACAAGTAAATTTTTTTGTAGCTTTTAATGAAAACCACCAAAATCACTCTTACTTTTATCTTTGACTTTTTTCTTGACTGTTGTTTACTCAAAATTCCGTAAGTTAGATTTTGGAAATCTTTCAAACAACAACAAATTTTTTTTTTATTATAAATAAGCTGAATTCATTCTTGAGTCCAAACAACACTCACTTTGATTGCGACATTTTTTCAATCCATTAAAACATATTGGCATCGACATTTAGCAAAATAAATTGCGTGTTTGTATTTGTGTTTTCTTTTTTTGCTTGGGTTGGTAAGGAGATTCAAAACTTTGTTCAAACCATCCTTCGATAAAAGTAGTATCTCTCTCCCACATTTATTTGTTCATAAAAGGAAAATATAATTGTTTCATAAACTTTCTAAGAACCCAATTTGTTAATTCTTCTATTTATTTTTTCTAGAACCCAAACAAACAAAAATATCCATGAAAGTTGTATTCACTATTCACGGAACTTGTGGTCAATGCCTGGTTCACCCAAGCCCAGTAGTCAATGCCTGGTTCACCCAAGCCCAATAATGTCGATGGGCTTAATTAAACCCACACGGATAGCCCAAGCCCAGCAGTCAAGGCTAAAAGTCAGATAGCAATTCTTGGGACCTCAGACCCAAAGAAATGCATTCTTAGGATCACAACCAAAAAGTAAAGAGGCCTTCTTGTGGGTTATGGTCAGAAAAAATGCCATGGAAACAGACAAATGTGTAGAAATCCAAACGCAATGTGTTTAGAATCATCTAATATGGATGGGGCACGTGCATAAGAAAGTTTTATATGTGCAAGAATATGTGCACATTGGTCAATATCTGTAGCATTGCCTGTTAGAAAAATGAGGCTTAGTAAAAAGGGAAACCTTTTGATCACAATCTCAACCTCCCTCTGTGTTATATAAGAACTTCCATTTCTACCGGTGTTGATTTAAATTGAATAATTCTAATTTTGATATAATGTATTCTTTTTGAAATTGAATAATTCTAATTTTGACATTAGGTCAAAACTGACGCATTTGGCACATAATGTGTGTGTTTTGGAATTGTAAGATTTGAGAATCTCTCCTTGTTCCATCCTCAATAATCACATAATACCAGTGCTTGAGTGAGAGGACGACCGTAAAAGTATCTTTTAAAAACATTCCTAACTACTAAAATTTGTAAACAAAGAATGATATTGAAATCTATTGTGTTTCTCTCATACGACGACAGATCCAATTAACTTAGAATTTGCACGAATCACCTATTCAATGAGATAGAGAAATCCAACAGTTCAAATAAAATATTCAACCTTGGATGGAAATTAATGATACTGACTACACATCACGCGTGCTATATCATAGCCCTCTATCCCCGGCCGTAACTGGGGTGGGAAGCGGATATTTCTTCTTTCTTTCTATATCGTTGTGAATCTTAAAAATTCAAACATTCATCTTATTGCCTTCTCAAATGCAAAGGAGTATAACACAAGCATAAAAAACCACAACTGGCATTCACGCAAGTTCATAAGTTCACGAACATTATTATTACAATCCAGATGACAAACATGACCACAGATATGTTCATAAAACATGCGAATACGAAAGACAAACAAGTTTTCAATGTGAGGTCCAACTCGAATTGGAAACTATAAAAGCAATTGTAGCTTAAAACACAAACAAACTTGGAAACTAGAAAATTATCCTTCTTACAGTCCAAATAGAGAAAGCATCATCATCAAATGCGTCTTCAACTTATTAAATGGAACAACAAGTTTTGCACTTGGATGCAAGAGTCTACTTCAATGCGCTCTTGCATGTCTCCCCAGCAACTCGAACGCGCCCGTAACTTCTAGTGCAAACTACTGATGAAAGGGGCAAAAGTAAAATACAACATTAGGTTTATATATTATACTTGTGCAAGATGCCTAGAGGTTGCACGAAATATATAGACAGTAATTATCGAAGAAATTATAAGCCATGACATTTATTAGGACATAATGAAAGCAGAAAACAGCTTTGATGGAAGGGAATTTTTTTAAACATTAAGACTATAAATTATTGCAACGATTTTATACTACAAATGCAGACATGGAGAGTTGGAATTGTTCTCGAAACTTCTTAAGCATGTCCTACTACACTAATCATATGAATACGTTGTTTGAACTAATTTACTCTTTGGGGAGAAGAAGCGGTATTATTTAATTTTTAGCTACTTTTTTTAAGCTTTTCGTCATAATTTAATACCTTAGATCTTTTGTCATGATGAGAGGAATAAGAAAAATATAGAAATTTAGACTCGTATTGAAAAAATTCATCTAAGACGGCGCTAATTAAATACACAAAAGACTGTATTTTTTGTCATTTTTCAATCTTTTTTCTTCTTTAGCGAACTTTTTTCGATTTTGATTCATACTTTTACCTTTCCCAATTACTTCCTTCTAGACAAACGATTAATCCAAAAATTTGACCCCGAATCCAATGAAAATTAAGAGAAAAAATCCAGGAAGACTCTGTTAAAAAAACAAAAAAAATCAGGTCAGAGGCTGTATCGTTAATATTACTCCCTACGTTCCATATTGAGGTACCATTTTAACTTTTTTTGTTATTTTCTATCTTGTTTATATATTTTAATTTATAATATTTTTTATGATTTTAAAATTTTTGTATAATAAAACTAATTGAGATCTATCAAACAAGATCCATATTGAATATGTTTAGCATTATAGATTGAAAGATACGGAACATAAAAAATTTCTTAAAATGTTCGGAATGATAACATAGACACTCAATATAAAACAGAGAGAGTATGATTACTCTTTAATTTCAACAGGTGACATGATTACGTTTGGGCTTAGGCTGTCAGAGAAGAAAGAAAAATAGCAAAATAGTAACCAAACTTTCACCACATTCATGTGGGGTCTATACACTAAGTGCTAGACCCCACAAAAATGTATCATTGTAAAGTGATCCGGAGTACCCATGGCGGTACTCCCACTCTATTGTATAATTTTACTGTGTATATGTAGCCTTACCATCATCATGATCTTCAGCCTTGTTCAACATTATGGTCATTTTCTTTGCCACTTGGGCCACTTGTACCACATTCCTAATCCAAACAAAGTGGAAAACTAAGAAGCTAAAATAAAATAATCCAAATTTGAAGCATCAGTTGAATAATTAACGATAAATATTCCCAGAAAAGTGTTTATTAAGCACACAAGAAAAAGATAGAAATACTGACCTCCATGGACACCTTTTTCGTAGGATTCTCTAAATCTTCATCAAGTTCTGCACCATTATGGTCATTTTCTTTGCCACTTGTGCTACATTCCTAATCCAAAGAAACTAGAAAACTTAGAAGCTACCTCAAAAAAAAAAAAAATCAAAAAAAAATTTCGAAGCATCAGAGAAACGTTCTATTCTGAGGGTGTCTTTGATGTACAGATTAAGGCTTTGGGGGGTTATTATGTTGTGCTGACTTTTCCATCTGTGGAGGCGATGATGTCTATGATTGAGGGCCCTGAGGTCAATTGGTTGGGAAACTTCTTTGTCTTTGAGGAGTTTCGACCTTGGAGTCCTAACTTCAAGATTGAAGCCTCCCATACTGTCGGGTTAAGTTGCTTTGGTGTTCATCTGCATGCGTGGAATTCAGACACTTTTTTCAGCATTGGAAGGAGCTGGGGAGAGCCGATTACTCTTGATGATTATACCTCAAGAGGTCTGTCTTTCTCTTCAGGTAAAGTACAAATCTCTACCAATTTCTTTGGTGCCTTTAATCAAGAGATCAATTTAGAGGTTAATGGTAGATTGTATCCTAATATCCGGGTAGCGGAAGAACAATTTGTGGTTAACAATATGATGACGGGTGTTTGCAAGTGTAAATGCAATGGAAGTGTCAGTATTAATTCCAAAAATCTTGTTTCCGACAAGGAAGAAGATGATTGGATTGATACTCCAGCTAAAGATAATCATTTGGCGGATGAGGGTCTTGGAGTTGGGATAGAGCAGGAGGCTATATTTAGGGAAGAGAGTCGTTCATTTGCAAGCCCTATCTTTCAGGTACTGAAATCAAATATAAAGGGTTCGAGGTCTTTGACCGAAGAGAGGAGTGAAGAGATAGCATCATTGGGGCAGAGCCGGCTTATAGCCAAGGCGAGGGAAGCGAGCGCTTCGGGCCTCTCAAAAAAATTAAAAACGAGGGCCCCCAAATTTTTAGGATTCCTATATATATATATATGGTCCACAAAAAATTGCACTAGACTTCTTTACACAAAATAGGCTCAATTGAAATTTAGGAGCCACAAAATAAGCCCAAATTGTGGAATTATTCATTAGAAACACTAATGCATTAAAAAAAAAAAGAAAAAGAAAATAATTTAAGGGACGGCAAGAACTAGCAAGGAAGATATAGCCAATCAAAAAAGATCAAAAAAGAAAAAGAAGATATAGCCGATCATAAGGAGTAAGTACGGCAGAAACTAGAAACGCATCATGCTTGAGAAGTCGAAGGGGAGGGAAGACAACAACCAACGACTGTGGACGAAAAATACTTGCACACGGAATTCCTTGAGGCCTCTCTTTTACTATCTCCAACTCTCCACCTCTACCAAGTAAGTTTAAATGGATTGGCTATGTTGTCTATCAAGAAGGAGTTGGTGAAGCAGCTTGACTATGGAGACTTAATCAGTGCGTTTGCAGCAAAAAGTGCGAGAAGAATAATTTTCAAATGATGGATTTTGAGGTATTGTAATAGTTGCATTTTTTTTTGGGATAATTATATGCTTCTGTTTTGTAATGGTAAATCTTTTGTATTGGTTTTTTTTTATGACTCTTTGTTGATCACTTTTGTATGAAAAATATAGGGTGACCTCATTCAAAAGGTTCGCTTCCGACCTCTAAAACTTATAAGCCGGCCTTGCATTGGGGAGAGATCCACCCATGAAGCTATTTTAAAAATGGAAATTAGGAGGTTAAACAAATCCAAAAGAAAGTTAAAAAAAGGAGAAACTTATTTCTGAGTTTGCGATTAAGACAGCCAAAGTTTCAAAAAAAGGTAAGATGGTTCCCTCCTCCTCTCTTTCAACCAGAGACATTCAGAATCGAAATTCTATTTTATTCAAGAATGCTAGTAAGACTTTGGATTTTGGTGCTCGATTGGGAATTAAAATTGTAGGAGGAAGAAACTATAATTTGAAGAAATGGGTTGAAATGTGATAAATGCCAAAATATACATATTTTAGCCTTCCAATTTACATTTATTAGTCTTTTATATTTGTTAACTGATTTTTATTATATGCTTTTATGTTTATAGGCTGCTCAAACACGTTATCCAAGAGTTTTGGGTAAAAAGAAGAATTTATAAAAGTTCTGGATCAAAATGCAAAGTCCTTTAAAGTTGAATGGCCAATATTTTATAATGTGAAGTTCAAGGGTGGTTCATGTTATTATGAGAGTAAAAGTTAAAACCTACTCCTATTTAAGTCAGTAAAGTACTGACGTTGAAAGCTTCTAGCAGCAGTGGAAAAGAAAGAAAAACAAGCAGCTTCTAGCAGCCGAAGAAATAGACTATCTCAGGAGAGGAAAAAAAAAAAATAAGTTTTGAATTTGGACTTTTAATTGGTGGGCCCAATGGCTTACAATCTCTCTGATTAAATGATGGGCCAAGGAAGAAAGAAAGTGCCACGGCTGGAAAATAAAAACAAGAAGATAAGGGTTTTGAATGCGACGGCAGTTGTGGCATATAAAAGGACAGCAGCAGCTTTTGTAAAAGAGGACAGAGAGCTGCGAACAAAAGGGCGAGGCGACTACGGATCTTGATTCCGACGCACGCATAACAGAGGGAGCAGAACGGGGGCTGCCGAGGCTTTCGTTTGTCTTTCGAGTTCTCTTTTTCTTTCTTTCATGTTTTGATGCTTTGTTCAATTACTCACATTCCGGTAACTAGTTTCAATTTCTGTTTTTAATATAAGTTTTTCGTTGGTTCTTGTTTAACTTAGATTTTCTGTTTATTTTTCATCTCGCACAATAGCAGCATGTTTCAAGTGAGGGTTTCTTTTATTTTATGCATAATGATCAGTGAGTAGTCGTTTAGGTAGGGTCGTGGGGTGATTAGCACACCGTGGCTAATTCAGGCACTGCTCCTTTTATCGAACTGTTAAATTAAATGATTTTCGATTGGAAAATACTTCCCGCGGACGAACCCGGGCATCGTCGGAGCCCATATGAACGGGAGAATGGGGGTCCAAAACTCATTCTTCGCTGCGCATGGGTAAACGGCGACCATAAAGGTTCGCATCTTTCGGGGTATTTTTTTTTTTTTTTTTTTTCTCTCTAAAATTGAACGTTTTTAAGAATATCGAATGGAGCAGGTTAATCCGGACTGGTTGCGAGTGCTATGAACCCTACGATTTTACCTCATTTTAATTTTCTAGAAAAGCACATTCAATTTTCTTGTTTTAGTTAATCTCTCAATCAATCGTCAAAGGGTGGCTACCTAAGAGCCCGTTAAATTAGTACCAACCCGAGTTTTTAGTCAGCACACATCACCGTCTTTGTGGATTCGACTCCGGTCTTACCGGATATTGTGCTACGTCGGTCTCAGCCCTACGCTTGGGGCAACCCATTATTTTAGGACTAGAAATCGGTCAAGCATTTTTGGCGCCGTTGCCGGGGAACGGTAACGTGTGTTAAGAATTCGGGTAGTTAGTTTTATTTTTATTTTATTTTTTTTATTATTATTATTTTTTAGTTTTGTTTAAGCCATCATAGGTAGAGGTGCGCAATCCTCCATCGTAGGAAAGCAATCACCTCTAAAGCCTAAGTACTATCGAGACAATACCAAGCGTCTCGTAGCCATTGAGAGAAAGCCGAGAGTAATCGTGGAGGGAGAGTCTTTTAGTGGTGATTCTTTTGATATCGGTGGCCTTTTCGTTGATTTAATAATTGAGCCACAAATAGCAGAGCCACCGATGTCGATGCGTGCACACATGCATCCTGAGAGGACTACTCCTCTCGGTCCAATAGTTCTACCGACAGAGACGGTGGAAGCACGTAATGCTTTCACCATTAAACCTGGTACGCATAATGCCCTTCCCCTATTTTGTGGAAAGGAGAATGAGGATCCGTATGAGCACATCCGTCATTTTGAGGGCTTGGTGCGCACCCTGGCCACCACTACTCAATGGGAGAATGCTTGCCTTAAGCTTTTCCCAGCCTCGCTCAGGGACAATGCGGATAAGTGGCTACGGATGCAGAAGCCACAGTCTCTCAGCACGTGGGCTGCTGTCCGAGATTTATTTTACAAGAAATATTTCTCGGAAAGTAAATCAAAGTACCTGACTCGCCAAGTCCAATCGTATAAGCAGAAAGAGGGCGAGTCGTATTTAAAATGCTGGGAGAGGTTCAAGGACTTGTTGTTATCCTTACCGCATCATGGTTTCATGAAACACCAGTTGGTGTCATTTTTCTATTTGGGCTTGAATGTTGCTACGGTCCAACAAATGGAGTACCTCTGTAAAGAGGAGGATTTTCTAGATAAGTCCCCGGACGATGCGTGGGATTTTCTCGAAGAGTTGGCCGAGAAACACCGAAGTTGGGAACCTTCCGACCTCGGTGATAGGGCCATGGCTGCACAGGGACCCAGTGGGTCTGGCATTTTTCCTTCTAGTGTGCGAGAGCACAATGTCCAGTCTCAGCTAGACAAAATGGCTAAACAATTAGAGGACTTGAAGCTTAAGCAAGTCCATCAGGCAAATGAGGTGAGAGTGGAGGAGGTGTGTGCATTATGTGAGTGTCCGGGGCATCTTGTCACTGCTTGCCCCGCGTTTCCCATTGTCAAAGATGCATACCATAGTAATCAGGCAGAGGTGAACGCGCTTAACCAGCGTTGGGATCCTTATTCAAATACCTACAATCCAGGGTGGGCCCAAAACCCACTTTTGAGTTGGAGGGATCAAAAAGCCCCGGTGCAACCCCAAGCATCACCTCAGCCACAAAATCAGCAGTTCCGACCTCCTCAAGGCCAAATCACCCAGTTTCGTTACCCACCTCAGCAGCAACAGGGGTTTGGTCCTTCATCTTTTGGACCACCCCCTGGCATAAACCATCCCCCGCGGGATAAGCAGACTGATGAGATGATGAAGGCTCTCATGCAGTCTCAGTTAAGCTTCACTGAACAAACCAAACAGGCAATTGGTGACATTAGGACCCAATTGACCCAGTTGACGGCGGCAGTTGGACAAATCCAACAGGAGAAGGGAAAGTTTCCTTCTCAACCTTTAGTCAATGCCGCTGTTACCCATTATGTGGGCGATTCTTCTGGCCCAAGTAATCCGAATCTCAGTCTGGAAGATGCTAAAGCGATCACCACTCTCAGAAGTGGGAAGGTGATTGACAAATATTTGCCTCCAAAGCAGAAATCGGTGCAACCCCCGGTGCCGGTAGCTATTCCAGCAATCATTCCAGACTTGGAAAGTGTTCCTGAGGTAGAGAAAGAGGCAGAGTCTCCTAAAGTGGTGGTACCTGCAACTGCGACCCCCACGACTCCAACGCCACCCGTTGCTCCATATCCAAATCGCTTGGTGGCGAAACCTAAGGGCAATGTGAACTTTCAAATGCTTGAATTATTCAAGAAAGTTCAGTTTCCTATCTCTTTGATGGAAGCCATTGACGCAATTCCTCAGTTTGCTAAGGTCTTGAAGGATCTGTGCACGTCGAAGCGGAGAACCAAGAGTCAGGACAAAGTGCTTCTGACGGAGCAAGTGAGCTCCATTCTCCAAACTGAGATCCCCACCAAGTGTAAGGACCCTGGTTGTCCCACCATCCCTATAGCGATTGTAGGCCAAAAGTTCGATAAGGCTTTACTGGATTTAGGAGCGAGTGTCAACCTGCTCCCATATTCAGTATACTTAAAGCTTGGCTTAGGCAATTTGAAAGCCACACCGGTCACGCTGCAGTTGGCTGACCGAAGTGTGAGAATTCCAAAGGGGGTGGTGGAGGATGTTTTAATTCAAGTGGGCGAGTTTCTTTTTCCAGTCGACTTCATTGTCCTGGATACATGCCCAATACCAGAGGTCTTTGAAAAGACTCCTATCATCCTAGGTCGTCCATTTTTAGCCACTTCCAGTGCTGTCATGAATTGCAAAACTGGACAAGTCCAATTGTCGTTTGGGGACTTGAAAATGGAGGTGAATGTTTTCAACGTGAATAGCCGAGTTGAGGATGATGAGGAGATATATGAGGTGAGTTTGATCGACACGCTAGTACAAGAGCATGTCGATAGTGTGTTATACAAGGATCCTCTAGAGATAGCCTTAACTGCCGAAGAGGCGTCATTTTTAGATTCTCCAGAGGTAGGAAGTTTGATGGAGATGCTTGCAGTGGAGGATGTGTGTGGCGCAGCTTGGAACCCAGTTCCTGAGCCGCTGGGCGCCCCACTTCCTAAAGCTCTCCCATCATCTGTCCAGCCGCCTAAACCTGAATTAAAGCCTCTGCCGGACACGCTTAAGTATGCCTTCCTTAAAGGCAATGATACTTTTCCGGTAGTGATTTCCTCATCCCTCGAGGAGGATCAAGAGGTTAAGTTGCTTGCCTTGTTGAGAAAGCACGTGGGCGCAATAGGCTGGACAATAGCGGATTTGCAGGGAATTAGTCCAACGGTGTGTACACACCGCATTTTTCTAGATGAGGATGTGAAGCCTTCTAGGCAACCTCAGCGTCGTCTGAACCCTAATATGAAAGAGGTGGTTCGAGCTGAGGTGCTGAAGCTTTTAGATGCGGGTATTATTTACCCGATAGCCCATAGTGAGTGGGTGAGCCCAGTACAGGTGGTGCCTAAGAAGGCAGGAGTGACCGTCGTGAGAAACGGCGAGGGCGAGCTAGTGCCGACCCGTGTTCAAACCGGGTGGCGAGTTTGCATCGATTACCGGAAGCTCAATGCGAGCACCCGGAAAGACCATTTTCCTCTCCCATTCATTGATCAAATTCTGGAGAGAGTGGCTGGCCGGGCATTCTATTGCTTCCTAGATGGGTACTCTGGTTACAATCAGATTGAGGTAGCCATGGAGGATCAGGAGAAGACCACTTTCACGTGTCCTTATGGCACGTTTGCCTACCGTCGCATACCCTTTGGCTTGTGCAATGCTCCCGGAACCTTTTCAAGGTGCATGATGGGAATTTTTAGCGACATGGTAGAGAAGATCGTGGAGGTGTTTATGGATGACTTTTCAGTTTTCGGGGATTCGTTTGACGAATGCCTCGAGAACTTGGGGAAGGTCTTGCAACGGTGCGAAGAGAAGCAGCTTGTGCTTAACTGGGAGAAATGTCACTTCATGGTGACCCAAGGAATTGTGTTGGGACACATTGTCTCATTCAAGGGTATTGAGGTGGATAAGGCGAAGATTGATTTGATCGCAAATCTTCCCACTCCAAAGTCTGTAAAAGACATTCGGTCTTTCCTCGGTCACGCTGGTTTCTATCGGCGTTTTATTAAGGGTTTCAGTGCCATCTCCCGACCGTTGTGTCATTTGTTATCGAAAGACACGCCATTTGTATGGTCCGAGGCGTGTGAGGAGGCTTTTCAGACGTTGAAGCGGAGTCTCACTACTCCGCCGATCGTGCAGCCTCCGGATTGGAGTTTACCCTTCGAGTTGATGTGCGACGCCTCTGACTATGCTGTCGGGGCAGTTTTAGGGCAACGGCGAGGGAAGGATCCTTGCGTCGTGTACTACGCGAGCAAGACATTGAACGAGGCACAGATGAACTACACCACTACCGAGAAGGAATTGCTCGCGGTGGTGTTTGCCTTAGACAAGTTCCGGTCCTACTTGGTGGGTTCGCAGATTGTGGTGTATACCGATCATGCGGCCTTGAAGTATCTGATGACCAAGCAGGATGCGAAGGCTCGCCTTATCCGGTGGATTCTTTTGCTGCAAGAATTTCACCTCGTGATTAAGGATAAGAAAGGGGTTGAGAATGTAGTAGCCGACCACCTGTCTCGTCTGGAGTTTGAGGACCCCACCTCTCATCTCCCCATTGTGGATTCTTTCCCTGACGAGCAGTTGTTCGCTGCTAATGTGTGCCCATGGTTTGCAGATATCGCCAATTATTTGGTGACTGGGCAAATTCCACCCCATTGGTCCACAGCTGAGAAGCAACGATTTTTGAGAGAGGTCAGGCAATATATTTATGATGATCCATATGTGTTCAAGTATTGCGCGGACCAGATAGTGCGCCGGTGTGTCCCCGAAATTGATCAAAGGGGAATTTTAGAGTTTTGTCACACCGAGGCGTGCGGAGGTCATTTCTCCGCAAAGAAAACCGCCGCCAAGGTCAGTGAGTGCGGTTTCTATTGGCCGAGTCTTTTTAAGGATGCGTACGTCTTTTGTAAGTCGTGTGACCGGTGTCAGAAATTAGGCAAGGTAGGCCCGCGGAATATGATGCCCCTACAGAACATTTTTGTGATAGAGGTCTTCGATTGTTGGGGTATTGATTTCATGGGCCCGTTTCCGGTGTCATACGGTTATGAGTACATCCTCTTGGCGGTAGATTATGTTTCCAAGTGGGTTGAGGCAGTCCCCACTAAGACCAGTGATTCCAAGGTCGTACTAGAGTTCTTACGAACTAATATTTTGTCGAGGTTTGGCATGCCACGTGCCATTATCTCTGATCAGGGTACGCACTTTTGCAATAGGTCTTTTGGGGCATTAATGAGCAAGTATGGCATCTCTCACAAGGTGTCTACTGCTTATCACCCTCAAACCAACGGTCAGGCTGAGCTAGCAAATCGCGAGATTAAGGGGATTCTAGAGAAGACCGTGAACCCGAATAGGAAGGATTGGTCACTTCGGTTGACCGATGCCTTGTGGGCCTACCGCACTGCTTACAAGACCGTGTTGGGTGCTTCACCCTACCGGCTTGTTTATGGTAAGGCATGCCACTTGCCTGTTGAGATGGAGCATAAGGCCTATTGGGCCATTAAAACGTTAAATGCGCGTTTACCTGAGGCAGGTGCCCATAGGAAGCTCCAGTTGTGTGAGCTTGAGGAGATTAGGAATGACGCGTATGAGAGTGCGAGTATTTATAAGGCTAAGGTTAAAGCGTATCATGATAGGAATATTCAGCGCAAAACCTTTAGTGTTGGTCAAAAAATTTTACTGTATAACTCGCGTCTTCATTTATTTCCTGGTAAGTTGAGGTCCCGGTGGGACGGTCCCTACGTTGTGCATAAGGTTTATCCGAATGGGTCAGTAGATGTTTGTGACCCTAAAAATGGTAATATTTCCAAGGTTAATGGACAGCGTCTAAAACCATTTTTGGAATATGTAGAAGTAGGTGAACCAGATGAGGTGTTGGTCGATCCTGTTTATTCGGATGACCCTGTTGTGTAGTCGTTGGGCTATGTTCCGACGGGTAGCTTTTGCGTACCACTGTCTTCACTAAGAAGTGGACCCGGCCCCTAGCAATAGGGGTACCCATCATTGACTTGGGTTTTGGGCACAATCTTTGTATACTGGTTCTTTTATTTCTTGTTAATCTTTAAAATCAAAAAAAAAAAAAAAGGAAATTGGAAAAGAAAAAAAATTTAATTAGCATAATGGTCTGGTATAACCACCTGGTCAAAGCTATGTATGTAGTACTTAGGAGGTTGGGTCTGACGGCAGGCGCGTAGTTAGCAGCGAGAATTCTGTCTGAACTATCTGACTTTAATGTCCAAACTCTGTGGAGATTGTTTCACAAACGGAGTGGTGGGTAAGGAATCTGGAAGCCCCAGAGGGAGTGACAGCCTATTAGACGATGGCACTACTTCTCAAGATATCGTTGAATCCTATGCATATTGTCCTTCCAACAAATAGGGAAACACAGTCTTTGGCCAGGGAGAAAAGTAGTACCCGTGTCTTTCGCGTGAAGAAAGTGGATGGTTTAATTTTGTGTCTTTCATTTTATTTCTTACCTTATTTTATTTCTTTTAGTTATTTTTCTTGCTGTCTTGGAGGCTAACATTTTGCAGGTTGTTTGATCCAAGTTGGGAGGTCTCCCTCTATCTATAGGTTACTCTGCTTAGCCCCTCTTTTTCAAGGTGATATCTATCCTCTCTTTTTATTTTATGTCCTATTTTTATTTTTCATGCTTTCAATGAGGACATTGCATAGTTCAAGTTGGGGGGAGGGATCACTTTGTTCTTTATTTTGTTAAAGATAAAAAAAAAATATAAAAACAAAAAAAAGTGGAATTCTTTTTGCATGAGACTGAAAGCTGTTGTTATTGGCTCTTAGTTGATTGAGTTTGTGATGTGATAGCCATTGTTTTGATGTTGTGGTGGCATAGTAGTTCTTTTTACTAGCTTGTCGCGAAGAATCTGTCATGGCATTTATTTTTAGCACATTTGCACTTCACGTCTGTTTGGGCTTTGGTTGCTTGTGAGCTGTGACTTAATTATTCTTGATGGCTAGTTTAGTGGAGACTTATGTCCCATGTGAGTTTAGAGCCTTATCTTTTCTTGGAGTGATGTCAAATAAACTCTTATTGTCACAAAAGAACAAATTTATTGTTGATCTCATTATTTTTGTCGTCGAGTGTTGGGAATATTGCCTACTTATCTCTTGGGTTTGGAAATTGCATGGTTGTATTGCTCCTTGGAGAGGATTATAGGCCATCTTTGCTATTTTGAGCCTGTTCATTTCTTTCTTTCATACATTTATCTCTTGTGAGCCCATTTGAGCCTCTCGCATGATACCCTTTTCTTGTTGAGCTCCTCCATCTATATTGTGTCTTGAGAAGGTTTGAATAATGGTATGGAGGTAAATTTTTAGAAGAGAGAGAGTAAATGTAGTGAGAATTAAGTTTTATTGTTTGGTGATCTTTTTCATAAAAAAAAAAAAAAAAAAAAAAAAAAAAAAATTTAGACACCAAATTATTGTGGAAAGGAGAAATACTTGCTCTTAATGTGGAATTGTGTTAAAGGTAGGAAACAGAGATATGGTGGAGTTGAAAAAAGAGAAAAAAAAAAAAAAAAAAGAAAAGAAAAAGAGGGCACACATCGTTATTTTTGCCCTATGTGAGTTGTGGATTAGCCTATTCTCAGACACTTGAATGTTTTACCCTAACCTTGAAATGTTTTCCCTAACCTGATGTTATAACCGGAATTGAAGTCCTATTTGATCCTAGGAGCAATGGGTTGTGAATTGGTGGATAAAGAGAGTTTCCAATACTTGACATTCCGTTCATGAGATCGTGTATCCACTTTGTAGAGCTTTCTTTTTGTGTCAATTTGTGCAGAGTATTTTATTTTCAGTTACATAATTTCCGACTGCACATATTGAGAGTAATATGCACCTTGTTTCGAGTGATTTCATTTGTTGAGTGCATAACACGGTGAGATTTGAAGTCGAGACTCGGTCCGGAGAGAACTTTTGGTTATTTTTCACTTGTAACCGAAGCCCTTGTTCACACACGCTGAGTATCGGTGCCATGACTTAATTTTCTGACTTGATAGTATCTAGAACTGTTTATGCCCGTTATCTCTTTGCGATGGCTTCATGTTCTTTGTTTGGGTATCATTGAGCTGTCTTACGGTTTTCGGATTTCATGTGAAAAGATTCGCGGTGTTTTGTGGATGATCACTTCTGAAAATCCTCACGAGACTTCACTCGTCCTACCGGGGCCGCCTGGAGGTTTAAAAGAACTATCGATTTTAATTAGTTTTCTTTAGTTGCATTTTGTTTTCTTTGCTCGAGGACTAGCAAAGTGTAAGTTGGGGGGCATGATAAATGCCAAAATATACATATTTTAGCCTTCCAATTTACATTTATTAGTCTTTTATATTTGTTAACTGATTTTTATTATATGCTTTTATGTTTATAGGCTGCTCAAACACGTTATCCAAGAGTTTTGGGTAAAAAGAAGAATTTATAAAAGTTCTGGATCAAAATGCAAAGTCCTTTAAAGTTGAATGGCCAATATTTTATAATGTGAAGTTCAAGGGTGGTTCATGTTATTATGAGAGTAAAAGTTAAAACCTACTCCTATTTAAGTCAGTAAAGTACTGACGTTGAAAGCTTCTAGCAGCAGTGGAAAAGAAAGAAAAACAAGCAGCTTCTAGCAGCCGAAGAAATAGACTATCTCAGGAGAGGAAAAAAAAAAAATAAGTTTTGAATTTGGACTTTTAATTGGTGGGCCCAATGGCTTACAATCTCTCTGATTAAATGATGGGCCAAGGAAGAAAGAAAGTGCCACGGCTGGAAAATAAAAACAAGAAGATAAGGGTTTTGAATGCGACGGCAGTTGTGGCATATAAAAGGACAGCAGCAGCTTTTGTAAAAGAGGACAGAGAGCTGCGAACAAAAGGGCGAGGCGACTACGGATCTTGATTCCGACGCACGCATAACAGAGGGAGCAGAACGGGGGCTGCCGAGGCTTTCGTTTGTCTTTCGAGTTCTCTTTTCTTTCTTTCATGTTTTGATGCTTTGTTCAATTACTCACATTCCGGTAACTAGTTTCAATTTCTGTTTTTAATATAAGTTTTTCGTTGGTTCTTGTTTAACTTAGATTTTCTGTTTATTTTTCATCTCGCACAATAGCAGCATGTTTCAAGTGAGGGTTTCTTTTATTTTATGCATAATGATCAGTGAGTAGTCGTTTAGGTAGGGTCGTGGGGTGATTAGCACACCGTGGCTAATTCAGGCACTGCTCCTTTTATCGAACTGTTAAATTAAATGATTTTCGATTGGAAAATACTTCCCGCGGACGAACCCGGGCATCGTCGGAGCCCATATGAACGGGAGAATGGGGGTCCAAAACTCATTCTTCGCTGCGCATGGGTAAACGGCGACCATAAAGGTTCGCATCTTTCGGGGTATTTTTTTTTTTTTTTTTTTTCTCTCTAAAATTGAACGTTTTTAAGAATATCGAATGGAGCAGGTTAATCCGGACTGGTTGCGAGTGCTATGAACCCTACGATTTTACCTCATTTTAATTTTCTAGAAAAGCACATTCAATTTTCTTGTTTTAGTTAATCTCTCAATCAATCGTCAAAGGGTGGCTACCTAAGAGCCCGTTAAATTAGTACCAACCCGAGTTTTTAGTCAGCACACATCACCGTCTTTGTGGATTCGACTCCGGTCTTACCGGATATTGTGCTACGTCGGTCTCAGCCCTACGCTTGGGGCAACCCATTATTTTAGGACTAGAAATCGGTCAAGCAAAATGGAAGAGGAGAAAATTGCGGAAAGGGAGAATGCCTTGAAGAAGCTCATGGAGTTAGAAGAGGGAAACACATCGGATTAGGAGGAAAATGCTACTGTATCTTTGGAGTTTTAGAGGCCTTTAGTACGTTTTTGTTGTTTTTGGTGTTGGTCCATTGTTTTGATTCAGAATTTTACTCCAGTTTGTATGTGCTTTTGTGTAGTTATGGTCGTTGGGGTTTGGATTGGAGTTTTTCTTTTAGGATTTGGAGTTTCTGTTGGTTTTTGCCTTTTGTGGAGTTTTGGGTTTGGGGGTTGGTTTTTTGGGTGTTTCAGTTTGGAGTTTATCTTTGTAATTGTTTATGAAGATTAATAAAATCTTTTTGCTTAGCAAAAAAATAATTTCTAATAAATATTCACAAAGAATTGTTTATTAAGTGACACAAGAACAATTTAAAAATCCTAACCTCCATGAATATCTCCAGTTCAATAGTTTACGATAAATATTCCCAGACAAGTGTTTATTAAGTACACAAGAAACAAGTTAGAAATACTGACCTCCTTAGATACCTCTTTTGCAGGAGTCTTTAAATCTTCATCAAGTTCTTCCCCATTATGGCCACTTTCTTTGCCACTTGTAGTGCATTCCTAATTCAAAGAAAGTGGAAAAGTTCGAAGGTAAAAAAAATTTCAAAATTTTAAGCATCAGTTAAATAATTTCTGGTAAATATCCACAAACAAGTATTTATTAAGTGACACAGAAACAAGTCACCTCAATAGATACCTCTTTCGTAGAGGTCTCGTTTCGGAGAAACTCTAAAGTACCTTCAGGGCGTAGCTTTATTTTCTCCAACACTGGGAATGCATCCTGCAACAAAATTGATGTTAGCGTGTCGTTAGTAATTAATTAAGTGAATAAGTTATGCTAATAATTAGAATTAACGTTTCTCGCGATTATTGAGGCATGCTCATCGAATCTAATAGGATAAACACAAAACCTATAAAGCCATTCGCTATGTCAGGACCATTGTTCCACTATCACTCTTAAAACCAATTTGTTTTAGGTAGAGTTTCAATTAAATCTTTTTTAGGGTATTGGATATCCTACTACGTGCATGTTTTTAAAACGGTCGCAAGGAATGCCGTTAGAGATCGAACTCCATGTACAATCCAAATTAAATGCCCCCTGCGAATCTCGAAAATTATTGATCACAGAAATCACATGGCAAATGAAAATAGTGTCTATGAAAAAAATCACAAAAGACACTTAGATTTATGAAAAAATCTCAACGCAAGAAAAAATCATGAAAGCCACTCCAGTGCACTATAGTTGAAGAAACAATGGAATACACGTCCTCTCTTTTTTTGCCGATAAAAAAAAAAAAAGGTCTTCTTTTTTCTCTCTAAGAATAGTTTTCTTTCGCCTCCTCTCTGTTTTTTTTTTCTTCTGAAAAACGAATTAACCCTAATCACATAGGAACAGAGTTCTTATAAGTCCCGTCTCGCAAACGAATTAACCCTAAACGAATTACCTTCAACACTGGGAATGCATCCTGCATCAACATTGATGTTATCTAGCTTATCGTCTGTAATTAATTGAATCATTTATGATAATTGGAATTAACGTTTCTGACGACTACAGAGGCATATATGTTCATCTAATAGAATCCAGGAGCTAGTAGCTAATTAAATATCCACTTCACCATTTGTCAACAGATTA
This sequence comes from Rhododendron ovatum, assembly GCA_019656835.1. Lineage (NCBI taxonomy): Eukaryota > Viridiplantae > Streptophyta > Magnoliopsida > Ericales > Ericaceae > Rhododendron > Rhododendron ovatum. The sequence continues at coordinate 2,494,435 of CM033791.1, forward strand.
CAACAAAATGGATATGTATTGTACCCCCACGATAAAGCCATTCGCTATATTATATGGTCGCGGACAAATACAAAACCTATAGGAGAAAAAATAACCTCGTGGAGTTATTATAAGCACGAAATTGTAATTGTCAAACTATTAAATTGTTAACCACTAACTTATCCAAAAGCTTAAGCTGTTAGAAAGAGGAACAATTTTTATTATTTATACCTTTAACACAGATTGTTCTCCACATCTCTCATAAGTCCAATTTGTGTGTTAGAGAGAGCTTTAATTAAGTTTTTTATGGCATTCGATATCTTACCCGCTTGTACGTTTTTAGAGCGGTCGCAGAAAGTGGGCATCCTGCAAACCACTCCATGGGGCTAGGCACTCCAGACCCAAAAATCCCTCTATCGGGACAATGCCCTCGCGATTTGAACCCATGACTTTCAGGCTCTAATACCACTCATTGGACTGTTTTGCCACCATTTCTCCTACAACTAATTGGTGTTAAGGAGGTTTTCAATTAAGTTTTTTATGACATTCGTGCTTGAAAGTCTATTTTTAAAGTGGTTGCAGAGAGTGACATCGTGTAATCAAATTCACGAGGGAACTCTGTGCCCAGCAGTAAAAATCATTTCAGGTAGGGGTGATAAATTAACAAGCAAAACCAGCGAATAGGCGGTTTATGGTTTTAAAACTTAATGAATTTCAAAAATACATTCGAGCTCAGCAAAGTTATGAGTCGATCTCAAACGAGTTTTAATCAAGCCAAACACGAGTCGATCTCGAGTAGTTTAAATTTTTTTTATACATAATTAGACAAACGAAACAATTACTAGTGTGTTCAAGCTTGGTTTGAAACCAAAACGACCTTCGAAAAAATGTCAAGCTTGATTTGTTTATCTTACAAATCAATCTTGAACAACCGTTTAATGAACGAAAACGAATTCAAACTCAAGTAGCTTGGTTTCTTTGGCGGTCCTAATTACCGGAAACTTTATTACTTTATTAGTCCAGTTCAGAATTTTTGACATTCTGTTGGTTTACTTTTTAAGTACGATGGAATTGGTATGTGATAACTATAGGACTACTTTAATATTCCAGTTAAGTTTATCCGATAAACTAATTTGCCTAAAATTGGGAATCTCAATTGCGGATCAAGTCTTATTTTTTTAATAGCAATGAAACTACAGGATTGTGCCCACTTTTATGTGCTTTCCATGACCATGATTAATTAATTAAGAAAAAAGGGTAAAGACCTTAATTTGTACCTTGTTGGAGAAGAAGAGTTGCGTTTCATCACTACATATGAAACTTCTGAGATTTGGCATTTCCCAAAGCAACACTTCCTTTAACTGAGGGAACTGAACGGTAGCATTGTTGTTGGTGGCTTCTTTCTCCTTCGGGTTGTTTGAGATTATCACCTCCATCTTCCTACATTTCCATATCCAGAGTTGTTGCAAATTCGTTAACTGAGGAAGCACGTAGAAGGGCAATACATACTCCAAGTCCCCACATTTCCAAACAGAAATGCTCTCAAGTTCAGAGAAGGATTTAGCTTCTTTTTCTGGTTCTGAGAGTGGTTGGTTGTCCCAAATCCTTGTTATCTTATGTAAATCTTCAAATTTTAAAGTTTTCAGAGCAGGGAAAGCAATCTGCAAAGTTGTTTACACCACATTCATTAGTGATTGGATAAATAATGAGGTCCAATGAAGCTCTAAAACCCATCTCTAAGCATGTAAAAATCAGTAAGCGCAGACTAATAAAATCACAAAGCGGATAATTTTTCCATGAGATTAGTAAATAGAGAAATATGATAGTTTAACATATTGGGTACGTTGGACACACTAATGAAAATTGATAAGTTTGCCAAAATTAATAAATTTACAAAGCATGTAAAATTAAAAAGTGCGAACTAACAAACCACAAAAAGTGATCATGTTGCTAAAAGTAATATACATGCCGAATTGAGAAATTTCTCAAATTTAAAATTAGAGAAAATTGGTAAATTGTCGTATTGTAGGTATCATATACATTTGTCCAAATTGATAAATTTACTAGGCATGGAAAAATGATAAAGTGCGGACTGATAAAATTGTAAAAGTGAGAAATATTACTAAATGCATTATACCTACCAAAAGAAAATTTTGTTAGACTAGTAAATATGGAGAATAATAAATTAACACATGGGGATGATATACTTTTCACAACCCGAAAATGACGTTCTTCAACATTAATGATGTTGTTAGGAGATCTTTTGGGATTGATTGGATACTTGCTACATGATGATGCTGTCCTGAGAGGAGTCTGTCGAAGAAATTTTTTTTAAACTGGTTTTAGCCTCACAAATTTGTTTCCAATCAATCCACTGATTACCCCACCTGCTGCCAGATGAAATGGAAGAATGGGATGAGGATGCAGATACATGGGAGGAATACTGGTGTCATGTTTTTGATTGGATGTTCTTTTGTTGTCGGCATCGGTAGTTTGGTGTATGTTTCTTCTCAACTCTTTGTCGGAAGTTTCCATCCCCTCTCCCCCCTTCTCTTAGCTCTTTCTTTCCCCTTTTTTTTTCCCTCCTTTTTTCCCTCAATGTACCCATTGTCGTGTTTATAATTAATAAAACTTTTTGTTGTTTAAAAAAAAATGTTGTTGTTAGGAGCATTGGGGGAGGATGGACTTCAACGATAGAAATAGTTGATTTGGACAATCGGCAACGACCGAAGACTCCGATTGCCATAGCACTAGTAGCTCCAAATTTATTGAGCTTATTAGAGATGCTCTTAGCTATTTGTTTAATCACCACACACAAAATTCCATAACATTCAATTTTTTTAGTATGTCTTCCAACGAATACTTGTCGCCCCTTCTGTGTAGTAAAAATTAGATACACAATGAATATCAATCAACAAGGTTTTTTAATGCATACTTAGACAAAAACCAGTTTAAAGTGATCACCATTCGCAAGGGGACCATATAGTCTACAGCAGACTGAAGAGAAATCTATTACTAAATAAAATAAAATAAAATAATTCAAAAGAAGCTATTTCACTGGAAAAGGAGAAAAACAATGGCGGAAGGGGCTCCGATGACATTAGAGAGTAAGGGCACTAAAAGAAGAACAAAGCCTATTGGCCGGGAATCATTCATTACATCCGCGGTGTGGCCTCTATACAAGTGTGTCTGTGTGTGTAAGAGAGAGGATATCTACTGATAATTTTTAAAGCAAAAAAGCATAATATAAGAAGGATAATGATAAAGCAAATGTACCTTTCCGTTGAATAAAGGTAGTGCATGGATAGTAGAGTTGCCTTCAGTTGTGCCCGCCTTCCCCAATTTGGTACAGAAGCTTTCAAGGTTTGGTAGACTGGATAATTCCAAGGAACTCAATTTGCTAAAACATTCCTTATTTCTGAGTCCATCTTCATCTATCTCTCCCTCAAATTCAACTATTCCCTCCATGATTGGACAATCACTCACGCGTAGCACTTTCAAATTCTTTAACGGTGAATGCATTTTGGAAGGAAACACATGCATCAATTTCTCGCATTCGGAGACGTCCAAATCCGTCAGTTGGCAGAAAAACCCTTGTTCTTCTAAGACTGCTATTGATTGCTTGTCCCAAATCTCAATTATTTTATGCACCTTTCGAATGCTCAATTTCTCCAACACGGGGAAAATAACCTAAAAGGTAGTTTAAATTAGGAATCATTAGGGACTAGTACTCCATGGAAAGGTTACTCGCCAAACATGATTGAGCAACTGGTACACTGCACAATGATACATCATCTCATTGTTTGAGAAAACCTTTATATATGCACCATTGTTTAGGCCCATGTGTGCATTTTACATTTTTTACTCTGATAAAAATCTGATTGATCAACTTCTGTTTATCGATCTAATTGCAATTAATGAAACTACATAAACTTAAGTAAAAAGGGTAAAGAGCTTAATTTGTACAAACTGATAAAATTATAAAAAGAGAAAATATTAATAATTGATAAATTTATCGAAATTAAATTATGCATGTAGAAACTTGAAACTCTCCCGTCCTTGGGATAAAGTTGTATAGTTCTAGCCCCCACCCAAGGATAGATCATAAGAATAATTGTATAGTTCTAGCTCCTGCAGAACTTGAAAACTATCGATCACAGAAATCACATGGCAAATGAAAAAAGAGCCTATGAAATAGAAACACAAAAGACACATAGATATACATGGCTGGAAAATCTCAACGAGAAAAAGTCATGGGAGTCACATGTCTTCTCTCTTTTTCGCCGATTAAAAAAAAAGTCTTCTTTCTTCTCTCCTCCTCTCTATTTTTTCGGAAAAACGAATTAACCCTAATCATATAGCAATTGAGTTTTAATCAAGCCAAGCATGAGATGATCTTGAGTAGCTTAATTTTTTTTATGCATAATTAGACGAACGAAAGAAGTAGTAGCTTGTTCAAGCGCTTGGTTTGAAACCTTAACGACTTTCGAAAAAAAGTTCAAGCTTGATTTGTTACATAAACAAACAAATCTTGAATAAGTTTTTAACAAACAAACACGAGTTCACACTCGAGTAGTTTGATTTCTTTAGCGGTTCTAATTTCCGGAAACTTTAATATTCCAGTTCAGAATTTTTGACATTCTGCATTTCTATTGGTTTTGTTGGTTTACCTTATAAGTATGGTGAAATTGGTCACATGGGTGATTGGGTCATGGGCTTTTATGGAATGCGACATTTCTCCGCAAGCCTGGAAGCAGAGATTTGGAGCATCTATACAGGTTTGAAGATCATCCTGGAAAAGAGTCTTAAGAACGTGATAATCGAATCTGATTCTCTCACGGCTGTCAATCTGATCAAGGAAGGGAACCCAAGCAATCATCCACCAAGTGTGCTCATTAACGAAGCCCACTTCATCATGGCCAAGACCAATACTTTGATCGAGCACACCTATCGTTCAGCAAATCAATGTGCTGACCATCTCGCAAGAATGGGAGTCGAGCAGACGGATGAGCTCGTTTTCGTTATGGACATGCCCATTTCATTGAGGGAATTTGTTCTTAGGAACCTCTTGAATATCAGGCAGGTTCTAGACTAATTTTAGATGCAGTGTTTAGGCTAAGGACCTCATGACTATGGTTGTATCCCGTATGTGGTACTTTGTCGTGTAATCTAATTTGAAATTCCGCTTGACCCAAAAAAAAAAGAAAACCGTAGATAGTTTTGGGCCATCTGTTAAGTTTACACGATAAACTAATTTGCCTAATAAATTTGGTAATCTAAATTAATTGCGGATCAACTACTCTTTTTCTAATTGCGATGAAACTACTGGACTAAGTGAAACGGGTAAAGACCTTAATCTGTACCTTGTTAGAGAACAACAGCTGCGTTTCATCACTGTATATGAAACTTTTGCAATTAGGCAAATCCTTGAGTTCCAGGGTCTTTAACTGAGGGAACCGAATGGTATCATTGTTGTTGGTGGCTTCTTTCTCCTTTGGGTTGTTTGAGATTATAACCTCCACCTTCGTACAATTCCGTATACTGAGTTCTTGCAGATTCTTTAACTGAGGAAGCATATAGAAGGGCAATACATACTCCAATTGCTTACAACCATCAACTTTAATCACCATAAGTTTGCAGAAGTATTTAGTTTCTTTTTCTGGTTCTGAGAGTGGTTGGTTGTCCCAAATCCTTGTTATCTTATCCAATGACAATGACAAGTTTTTCAGAACAGGAAAAGCAACCTGCAAAGTTGTTTACAAAATATTCATCAGTGATTGAATAGTAATTAAGTCCAATCAAGCTCTAAAACCCATCTCCGCCTATAAGCACAAGATTCGAGTCTCAAACATTGGAGAACTTGAAAAACTTGATATTTTATCTAAATCTTTAAATATTTAAAGTTTCCAGAATAGGAAAAGCAATCTGAAAAATTGTGTAAACAACATTCATTAGTGATTGGATAATGATGAGGTCCAATCAGAAAGTGCAAACAAGCAGATAATTTTCCACGAGATTAGTAAATAGAGAAATATGATAGTTTAACATATTGGGTTGGACAAACTAATGAAATTGATAAGTTTGCCAAAATGAATAATAATTTTTTGGGGGGTAAATAATATTACCCAGCATTTAAAATTAAAAAGTGAAAACAATCAAAACCACGAAAAGAGATCAATGTTGCTATAAGTAATATACGTCTATTGCATATAAAAAAAATATACGTACATGCCAAGTTGAGAAATTTCTCAAATTTGGAATTAGATAAAATTGGTAAATTATTGTATCGGGTATTATACATTTGTCCAGATTGATAAAGATATCAAAAATTAAAAAATTTACTACGCATGAAAATTCAAAAAAATGCAAACTGATAAAATTGTAAAAGTGATGAATATTCCTAAATGCTTTATGTTTACGTACCAAAAGAAAATTTTGTTGGATTAGTAAACATGGAGAATAATCTATTATACAATTCACGACAGGAATGACATAAATGTGTAACCAAATTTATTAATCCAGTTAAGAATTTTTGACATTCTGTTGTTTTACCTAGTACATATGCTGGAATTGGTATGTGATAACCATAGGACTACTTTAATATTCCAGTTAAGTTTAATCGATAAACTAATTTGCCTATATTGGGATTCTCAATTGCGGATGAAGTCTGCAATTTTTAATTGCAATGAAACTACAGGAATGTCCCCACTTTTATGTGCTTTCCATGACCATGATTAATTAATTAAGAAAAAAGAGGTAAAGAGCTTAATCTGTACCTTGTTAGAGAACAAGAGCTGCGTTTCATCACTGTATATGAAACTTTTGAAATTATGCAAATTCTTGAGTTCCAGGGTCTTTAACTGAGGGAACTGAATGGTATTATTGTTGTTGGTGGCTTCTTTCTCCTTTGGGTTGTTTGAGATTATCACCTCCACCTTCGTACAATTCCGTATACTGAGTTCTTGCAGATTCTTTAACTGAGGAAGCATATAGAAGGGCAATACATACTCCAATTGCTTACAACCATCAACTTCAATCACCTTAAGTTCGCAGAAGTATTTAGTTTCTTTTTCTGGTTCTGAGAGTGGTTGGTTGTCCCAAATCCTTCTTATCTTAGCCAATGACAATGACAAGTTTTCCAGAACAGGAAAAGCAACCTGCGCAGTTGTTTACAAAATATTCATTAGTGATTGAATAGTAATTAAGTCCAATCAAGCTCTAAAACCCATCTCTGCATATAAGCACGAGGTTCGAGTCTCAAAAATTGGAGAACTTGAAAAACTTGTTATTTTGTCTAAATCTTTAAATTTTTAAAGTTTCCAGAACAGGAAAAGAACCCTGCAAAATTGTGTAAACAACATTCATTAGTGATTGGATAATGATGAGGTCCAATCAAAAAGTGCAAACAAGCAGATAATTTTCCACGAGATTAGTAAATAGAGAAATATGATTGTTTAACATATTGGGTTGGACAAACAATGAAATTGATACGTTTGCCAAAATGAATAATAATTTTTTTTGGGGTAAATAATATTACCAAGCATTTAAAATTAAAAAGTGAAAACAATCAAAACCACGAAAAGAGATCAATATATGTTGCTATAAGTAATATACGTCTGTTGCCTATAAAAAAAAATATACGTACATGCCAAGTTGAGAAATTTCTCAAATTTTGAATTAGATAAAATTGGTAAATTGTTGTATCGGGTATTATACATTTGTCCAAATTGATAAAGATATCAAAAATTAAAAAATTTACTACGCATGAAAATTCAAAAAAATGCAAACTGATAAAATTGTAAAAGTGATGAATATTCCTAAATGCATTATGCCTACGTACCAAAAGAAAATTTTGTTGGATTAGTAAACATGGAGAATAATCTATTATACAATTCACGACGGGAATGACATAAATGTGTAACCAAATTTATTAATCCAGTTAAGAATTTTTGACATTCTGTTGTTTTACCTAATAAATATGGTGGAATTGGTATGTGATAACCATAGGACCACTTTAATATTCCAGTTAAGTTTATTCGATAAACTAATTTGCCTATATTTGGGATTCTCGATTGCGAATCAAGTCTTAAATTTTTAATTGCAATGAAACTACAGGATTGTGCCCACTTTTATGTGCTTTCCATGACCATGATTAATTAATTAAGAAAAAAGGGGTAAAGAGCTTAATTTGTACCTTGTTAGAGAACAAGAGCTGCGTTTCATCACTGTATATGAAACTTTTGAAATTACGCAAATCCTTGAGTTCCAGGGTCTTTAATTGAGGGAACCGAATGGTATCATTGTTGTTGGTGGCTTCTTTCTCCTTTGGGTTGTTTGAGATTATCACCTTCACCTTCGTACAATTCCATATATTGAGTACTTGCATATTCTTTAACTGAGGAAGCATATAGAAGGGCAATACATACTCCAATTGGTTACAGGCACAAACACAAATGCTCACAAGTTCGGAGAAGGATTTAGCTTCTTTTTCTGGTTCTGAGAGTGGATGGTTGTCCCAAATCCTTGTTATCTTGTCTAAACGATAAAGAGCCACAATTTTCAGGACAGGAAAAGCAATCTGCAAAGTATTGTACAAAACATTCATTAGTGATCGAATGAATAATAATGAGGTCCAATTAAACTCTGGCTAAAACCCATCTATATATGCTCATAAGCATGAGATTCGAGTCTCAAAACTTAGAGAGCTATGGAAGATATATTGACTCAATCCGATCACCTTTCTCATTCTTCTAAATTCCAATTTTTGGCAAGAGCTAGCTCTTGGATTGGCTACTCCAGACACACCATGCCATATTTGTTGCACTTAATTTTTCCATTGCATTTGGTAAATTCACACTACGGAGTACTATTTTATGAAATCAAAGCCGTATAAACTAATAGAATTCATACATTGCCCTTATTATTATCATCATATATGTATGTATACGTATGTATGTATGTATAGATCGTACCATATTAATTTTCAATCAAAAATTTTCAAACTTAAACATTAAATAGGTATAATTACCTATTTAGACCTTAGGCGGTTGGGCTTCGGCTCACTTGGTGTATTTTCCAATTTTTGATTGGATTCCCCTTTCCCCTCTCCCCGTTTTTAATAAAAGATTTTGCTGATAAACAAAAACCTATTCCATACACAATAGTTACTTAAATAATCAAGTATTTCAAATCTATACTAAATAATATAAATTTTCAATGAAGTCTTTTTTTTTTTCTAGAGCCGTACAATCAGAAATCACTGATGGCCTAACAATCATTCACAAAATAACAAATTTGTAAACTATACCAAAATTAGAATTTTACTTCGCATGTAAAACCAAAAATTGTACAAACTGATAAAATCATAAAAGGAGAAAATATTAATAAATTAAATATACTTGCCAAAATCAAAATTGATAAATTTACCGAAATCAAATTATGCATGTAAAAATTTGAAAGTGTGAAATGATAAAATTATAAGAATATTTGTACTAAACGAAAATTTTGTCACGTCAGTAAACACAGTATATTAACGAAAATAATTTTTTTACGAGATTAGTAAATAGAGAAATAGGATAGTTTAACATATTGGATCGACCACCACAAAAGTGATCATGTTGCTAAAAGTAAGATACATGCTGAATTGTGAAATTTCTCAAATTTGAAATCAGAGAAAATTGGTAAATAGTAGTATTGGGTATTATACATTTGCCCAAATTTATAAATTTATTGGGCATGGAAAAATGAAAAAGCGCAGACTGATAAAATCGTAAAAGTGATAAATATTGCTATATGCAATACCTACCAATATGAAAATTTTGTTTAGACTAGTAAACATGAGGAATAATAAATTAACGTATGCTGAGATGATATATATACTTATCACAGCCTGAAAATGGCGTTCTTCAACATTGATGATGTTGTTTAGGAGCATTGAAGGAGGATGGACCGTCAACGATAGAAATACTGTAGTTAATTTGGGCAATCCGTAGTGAACGAAGACTCAAATGCCCCTGAAGCATGCACGTTGCCTCACCAACTCACGCATCCCAATCACCAATTTGCCAAAATCCTATGATGGAATTGGAAGGGAAATACCAGCACTGAAGTGACCCACTTTCCAAACCCAACACCATCATTAAGGCCTGGTTTGGCTTAATATAAGCCATTTGTCTTTTTAAAATTTTTTTCTTTATTAATTTCTTTCTCATTTGTTAGTTTTACAGCAAATTTTTTTAAATTATTAATTTATCTCGATGAGAGGAATCAAAAAGTAAAAAAATTGTGATTCAAACTCGATTACTTTCTGAAAATGTCACCAAAAAAAAAAAACTATCTTTCGAAGATTTTGACTAATATTAAGATCTTAAAGTTAACCATTGAATAAATCTTCAGAGACCCCAAATTTTTTTTTTTACTAGCGATGAAATATTTTGACCAATTAAAAAATCGTTACTCGATTTAAAAAAAAAAAAAATCGTTACTTGACTGGGCCATTTTTAGCAAATAAACACCTAGACCAAGGCCCATAACCAAAAACACTCTTGCCACATCTGAAACTCAATCCACCCACAGTTTGGTCTCCTTTGTCAATAACTTCTCTCTCTCTCTCTCTCTCTCTCTCCCTTCAATGGCAACAATCAACCTCTCATCATCACCTCCTCCTCTCTGGGCGTACCCACATCCCTAACTGAACCACGCCTTCAATTTACTGTCGTTTCTCACAGTGGGTTGGTCGAAGGTGGTGGTGTGGCTCCATTATGTTGTTGGGTACAGGCTATACTGGTGGTAGTGGCTCTCAATTAAGGATCAAATCTTTATCTAATTTCAATCAAACTACAGGATTATACATGTGTGCCCGCTTTTATGTGCTTTTCATGGCCATGCATGATCAAGTAAAAAAGGGTAAGGACCTTTGTACCTTGTGGGAGAACAACCCTTGCGTTTCAGTATAGAAACTTTTGAGCTTAGGCAAATACAAAAGTGTCACTTCCTGTAACCGAGGGAACACAATGATGTCATCGTCGATTGCTTCTTTCTCCTCCTTCGGGTCCTTTGAGAATATCACCTCCAACTCGTCACATTCTTCTATCTGGAGATATTGCAGATTCAGAGGAAGCATATGGGAGGGAAATACATATAACAATTGGCACACTCCTCAATACGAATGACCACAATTCTGCACAAGGATTCAACTTCTTTTCTGGGTTCTGCGAGTGGTTGCTTGTCCTGAATCTCTGCTACCCCAACCATCTCTAAATGTTCTTGGGCAGGGGAAGCAACTTGCAAAGTTGTTTACAACACATTCAATAATGATTGAATAACAATGAGGTCCAATCAAGCTCTAAAATCAATTAAAATGAGGATTCATTCTAGTATGTTATAAATGTTTCTTAGAGCAAGTACTAACTCCAACCATGCTCAATATCTTCGACCGAGATCGAATGACAATGAGGTCCAATGAAGCTCTCAAACCCATCTTGGCTTAGAAGCACAAGATTCGAGTCTCAAAATATGGAGAGCCGCGGAAGACATATTCATCAATTCGATCAACCTTTCAATCTTCTAATATCAAGACACATCATATTTGTTGGAGTTTCAAATTTTCCATTTTATTTGATAAATTACTAGAACTCATAACCGTATTCAGAACCGTACGTATTAGTACCCATTGAGCTTGCCTAGAGGCTTTGATGACTAATACTTAAATGGTTCTATATGATAATTGGCTATAACTCAGAAATCTTTCTTTTCATAACCGTAGTCCCTTCTTACCCTCTAGTTGCATTTGATAAAAAGGAAAATTCTTTCAAATATGTGTCTGAAGTTGAACTACGATTAGATTAATTCGAATAAAAAGGATATTTTAACTTCTCTTTTTCAGTAAAAAACAAAAAGAAAAAATCAAGATTTCAGCTAACACATCTTTTCTAGTTACTCTAAATTCTTAACTAATATTTATCCAGAGTCGATTCAGTCGAATAAGAAAATTAAAACCAAAAAAGGTTTTAACCATATTGCAATGGCCCATCCACCATCGATCGAAGCTTTCAGTAGCTTCTCTGCCTCGCTCTCTCTCTCTAACTCTCTCCATGGTCTGGCACTATTATGTTGTGGATAAAGTTAGAATAACTTGTGAGGTAGCATATTGTTGTCTAAAAAAAATCATTCTACAATGAAAGCCAAGATCTACCCACGTTCAGCTCCCACTACTGTCCTTCAAAAATATACCCACGTTCAGCTCCCACTACTCATTGGCAAAATGCGCGAGCAATTGGGACAAATACGATAGCCAAGTTTTGATGTCGACTGATAATAATACGAAAGTAAGCCGATAGGGAAAATGTTAATCCCTATCAAGTTTGAGCAAAGGTGATTAAAGGATGACGATATGTTAATCTTTGTTCTATTATGAACGGAATGCATTAATCCCACTGTCCAAAGCCGAATGCAACTATTTCAGATAGATCTATTTATGAGCACTATTGAAACAGATGATCCATAAAAACATCGAGCTCATATTTAGGCAAATAAAATTCAGGCTAATCTAGATAAAATTAACTAAGCGTACTATATGTATGCAACCTGACAGTATTGTATAGTACTAGAATAAGTAACGAATAAGGATAATTCAGTATGATTAATGCAAATCGCAGAGTAGGAATATATGGCTATTTGCTAACTACCATTTCAAAACTATAGAGTTTATCCTAAGCTTATAATTTTAAAAGATGTACTACTATGTCACGGTACTAATTAATGCGAATTTTAAATGAAAATTCTACTACATTTGAGTATAATTTTCTCCAGATACATGTTTGTGTAGATAATAAGGTACTATTTCTTAACTAAAGTATAGCTTATGTGTTTTATGTGGTTTTTTTTTCAGCAATCAAGTCTTTTTTTTAGGCCCATAAGCTCATCGTATCTATGAAAAATGTTAAATGGACCAATCATAGCATCACACAATTTCATAATATGCAAAAAAAAAAATTGTATGTCATCCATCTAAAATTGCCAGACCATTCCTTTGAAGAACAAATTAGATAGGCCATGACTTTCATCGATCAACTAGATATTAGTGGCTTGGTTTTTTTTGTTTGGATGGGTATGAGGCTCGTTTGGATTTTTTGGCTAGTTTATGTTGAGTCTATTTGGATTTTTTGGTATTTCAGTTGGCGTCTTGCCTTCTTCTAGGTCTCGGGTGGCTTTTTGCCGGTGTGCCCCCAATCCTTTTAATTTTTGTAATTTTTTTATAAAAATTAATAAATTCTTTTTGCTCAGAAAAAAAAAACTAAATATTTTCATGCATTCTCAAACAAGAAACAATTTGACATGATCAGCATAAATATCTAGTCCTCCATGTACTGAAAAGAAATTCCTAACCGCCAAAAAAAAAAAAAAGAGGACTTGAAAGACGTCATTGCACTTGGAAACGGGGAAAAACAGAGTATACTGAGTCATACAACAAGTACCATTCATTATATTTGTATGGTGTGTGAGGAACGGGGGGAAGTGTGTGTGTGTATATGAGATAGCGTGAGAGAGGCTGAGAGGGGCATATCTAACTGCCCGTGATAATGTTACGTACCCTATTCATATGCAAAGCATGGCCTAAGAACCGACATGAAATTAAAGATTCAAAGTAAGATGACAAGATAACGATAAAGCAAATGAATCTTTTTCTTTTCATTAAAAAGCGGATAGTAGCAATTAATATCATAGATTAATTAGAATTAACAATATATATCAATTAAAGTTCTCAATTTTCTGAAACATACCTCATTTCTAAGTCCATCTTCATCTATTTCTCCCTGAAATTCAGCTATTCCCTTCATGTTTTCACACTCGTTTACTTCTAGCCTTTCAAGATTCTTTAACAGTGAATGCATATTGGACGGAAACACATTCATCAGTTTACTGCAACGTCCGACGTCCAAATTCGTCAGTTGACAAAAAGACCTTTGTTCTTCCAAAACAGCTGTTGATTGCTTGTCCCAAATCTTTATTATGTTACCCAGACCATTAATAGTCAATCTCTCCAAGACAGGGAAAATAACCTACAAAGTAGTTTGATAGACGAATCATTAGGACTTCTCCATGTAAAGGTTGCTCGCCAAACATTATCAAACAACTGCTACACAAGGAATAAGACAGCTAGTTGTTTGAGATCAAAACCATAACATGAACTGTCCTCCAAATAAGAACCTTTCATTTTTTGGGAAATAGTAATTAAGTACCCCCACGTTATGGGTGTGCCCAAATTAAAAAATGTTGTACTTTTTCATGGTTAATTATATACCATTTATGGTGAATGTTATGATGGGAGACAACGTAAAATGAGTTATTTTGAAAATGCTATGCCATTCTGAAAAATATTATGCATCATGATTTGCTGAAATGGTATTCATTTTTTTGATAAATCTTACACCATTATATGAAAATAATCTTGTTATGAAATTTGTGCTTATTGTTCTTTTTTTTCTCGGCAAACAAAACATTTTATAAATCTCGAAAGGGGTACATTGAGGGGAAGTAAAATAGACGAAAAGTACAACATACTATCCAACCAAGGTTGGATAGGCAATACGCCTAAAGATTACGCAACAACTTCACTTTCTGAATCCCATCTAGATATCCTTTGAAATCCTGCACTGTATAAACCTTAATGTCAAACTTGGCTTTCATCCACATGGCTACTCTAGTTTTGATTAGATCCACTATTTCCCATGCCTGAGTTGAAACATCGTTGAAAATATAAGCATTCCTCACAATCCAGATAAACCAGAGAATTGCAAAGAAGCATACCTCCCAAATACTTTTCTCTAAGTTTCGGAACCCGTTCTCAAACCACCAAGATGCAAGTCCTGCTAGAGAGGATGGGCAAACCCACTGGATTTTCCACCATTCTAGAATACTTGACCAAACTTCCCACGAAATTCAACAATGCAGGAGTAGATGATGAGGGGTCTCAATAACATCGGAACAGAAGGGACCATAAATTTGTGCTTATTGTTACGTCATTTCTGTTTTTCTTGCTACGCACCCGTGTGGTTAACTTTATGCATTCATATGGTGAAAGTCAAAGGGGTACTGAATTCCAAGACAAAGTTGGAGATATATAATTAATTAAGCATTTCCCCTCTTTTTTCCTTTCCTTTTTTTTTTTTTTTTAAATTAGAAGTGCACATTTGTTTTACATGAACTTTTAAACTTGTGTTTGTGGGATTGGTAGTGGCATAGTCAGAAATCTTTATAAGTGGGGGCACCTTTTAAACACATTTCTAGCAACAAGTATTTGAATAAGCAATGGTAGAATAACAATAAAAAAAATCGTGCTAAAAATAAAATTCCTAACATATTATTAAGAAAGTAACTTAGATAAATAAATAAAATAAAATTGTTTGAATTTTCTCAATGGATCAAGTCTAAGAAAAATTCCCTAAACAATATTAGCAATCTTGCTCCAATTGCTAATAAATGTTAAAAGTATAAAAAGAGTAGCCTTTGTTTAAGGCACTTTTGAATAGTAAGTGGATGTTGTTTTTTACATTAGACATCATTTTTCTATATGTGAAACTAAAAGTTAAGAATGGAATGATATTCGAAATGCCTTAAGGTGATTAAGAGTAAAATTATGAAATACAAATAAAAAGAAAAAATGCAAGAAATGAAATTAAAACATAAAATTTGCTACAAAATATATATAGATAACAAGTCCTTATGGAAAAACAAATACACAAAAGAAAACTTTTTTTTTTTGAAACTTGACAAAGACAATAGGGATGTACGTTCTACAATAGTAACAAGTCAGCTAGTTGTTTGGGATCAAAACCATAACATGCACTGTCCTCCAAATAAGAACCTTTCATTTTTGGGAAATACTAAGGTAGCCCCACGTTATGGGTGTGCCCAAATTAAGAAATGTTATGCATTTTTCATGGTGAATGGTATACCATTTGTGGTAAATGATATGATGCAGGACAACATTAAATGATTTATTTTGAAAATGCTATGCCATTCTGAAAATATTATGCATCATTTGCTGAAATGGTATGCATTCTTTTGATAAAAGTTACGCCATTTTATGGTATTAATCTTGTTATGACATTTGCGCTTATTGTTACGTCATTTCTGTTTTTCTTGCCATGCATTCAAGCGGTTAACTTTATGCTTCTGTATTGTGAAAGTCAAAGGGAATACTAAATCGCCGGACAAAGTTGGCGATATAGGATGCTTAAGCATTTCCTCTCCTTTTTCCTTTTTTTTAAATTAGAAGCCCACATTGTTTGACATGAACTTTTAAAATAGTGTTTTTGCGATTGGCAGTGGAGTACCTAGGATTCTTTGTAAGTGAGGACACCTTTTAAACACATTTTTACCAAAAAATATTATAATAAGCATAGTTAAAATAACAAAAAAATTCATGAATTAATTGTTAAAAGTATAAAATATGTAGCCCTTGATTTAGGCACTTTTGAATTTTGGATATTACTCTCTCTGTCCCAAATTGCTAGTTCCTATGAAAAAATGTGCAATTTAAAATTAAAAAATAAAATACGTCAAGGCATAATTTTTTTTGAATTTCTTTGCACCATATTAAAGAGCTCCTGAATTACTTTAATTTGGTGTAAAAAAAAATTTAAATATCAATCTGATTTTTTCTGTCATGTGCATGAACGGGCACAATGCTAGTAATGATAGAGCAAATGTACCTTTACGTTGAATAAAGGTAGTGCAGGGCTGGTAGAGTTGCCTCCGGTTGTGCCCGCCTTTCCCAAAATACTAACAACTTTCATTTTTAGAAAATGCTATGGTACCCCCTTATAGTGTGCTGAAATCATAAAATGTTATGCTTTTTCATGATGAATGAATGAAAATATGTTATGCGTCATTTTCTAAAAATGGCACGCCTTTTTGAGGTTAACTTTATGGATTTGTATGATGAAAGTCAATAGAATACTGTATCCTCAGACAAAGTTTGGGATACTTAACCGTTTCCTTTCTTTTTTCCTTTTTTAAATCAGAAGCCCACATTATTTTACACAAACTTTTAAACTAGTATTTATGGGATTAGCTTTACGTCAATGTGTAATGAAGCTGAATGTTCAACTTATTCCTCAATATGAATAGCAGATCATTCTATGAACCCTCGGGAATAATACTAAAGTAAACTAATTAACAGGACAATGATAAAGCTTACCTTTTCACTGAAAAGAGGTCGGGCACAGGCAGAAGAGCTTCCCATGGTTGTTCCCATCTTCTCCTTTTGGGCATAAAAGCTTAAGAGGTTTGATAGATCTACCAATTCCAGCTGCTTCAATTTACTGAACTTTACCTCACTAGTAATTTCATCTTCATCATTTCGTCCTTCAAATCCAACTATTCCCTCCATGATTTCACAGGATCTTACTTTTAGTTTTTTCAGGTAGACAAGTCCTTTTGCAGTTGTTGGGGAGAAGAGATACTTTGACTTACAATATTCAATAATTAACACAGTTAAATTACTGAACGGCGGTGAGCGATGCAACCCCTGACTTTGCACGAATGATTTTGGCTCACCAAAAAGGTATTCCAAGTCCTCAACACATGATTTAACTTCGAGGTATTTCAAGTCAAGAAATCTATTTCCAACACCCCTGTCATGAAACAACTTCTTCAAACCCTCAATCTCAATTAGGACTACCACTTCAGCTTTATCCACCAAAGGGATGAACTCATTTCTTAACTGAATACCTTTCAATTTCAACATGCATCTTCCAGAAATTTCTTCTGAAGTTTCGAATTTAGAACCCACCGATATCTTAAATCCCTTCAAGTTTGCAAATATTAGGTCCTCCTTGGGTAATAGCGTGACATCTGGTATATAGATATGTAAAGTGGTTAATTGACCAGTACTCAATAACCCCTTCAGCTCCTCGAGGCTCACATTTTCTCTGCTGCTCGTGTCTTGTTGCTCGTCAGTTGTGGCCTCCCATTTGTCAAAGTTTTCTGGAAAGTACAATTCCTCCAGGCTAGTCAAATTGGAAATGACACCTCGTGGAATCACCATGAGTTCGTCACAATCTTGGAGATCTAACACCCGTAGACTAGTCAACTGTTTGATCTCTGGTGGCAACGCCTCGATACTAGAATCCCTAAGGCTAAGTACTTCAAGGTTACTCTTGAGGTCCTTAAGTATAGCAATATCATCCAACTCACATTCACTCAGATGTAGCATCCGAAGGCTTGCCAATTTTGCAAGTGATGATGGCAGTCGTCGCATATGCATTCGAGTAGAAGTTAACACTTTAAGTTGCATCATCCCATCGAATAAATTGTCTGGAACTTTAAGATCTAAAAATTGGCTATTGTCAACCATTAAGGTTTCAAGTTGTGGATACTCATCTGGAAGCCCTTTAATACTTTGGAAACGTAATGACATTGCTTTGTACGACGGCCCATTTGTGGAATTCCGTGGCCATTGAATGGCACTATGATCAACCAGAAATGATTCTTTCTCACGTGCAATTGAGATACCAACATCTCTTATGACATCATGAATTTTGACAACAGTTTCATGATCGACAGTTGACAACAAAGAAGCTGATTTGAGGACATCAACCACTGTACACATGGCCGTTCTTGCTTCATCAAATGTACGAGGGTTTTGAGCAAGCAAATTCCTTGCCATGCAGTGTCTCATTAACTCGTCAATCGGAATCTCAGCATCCTCAGCAAATAAACAGCAGAGCAAGAAACAAGATTGCGCATCCGAGGACCGTAACATATCGAAGCTCACCCATAAGGATGCCCAAACACTTGGGTCAATACCTTCAATTTGTGTGAGCATGTGCCTCTCTAGCTTATCCAAAGCATTCTTCCACATGTGATATGGCCTATCTTCCAACGCGGCTCCAAGAGCATTTATGGCGACCGGCAATCCTTTGCATTTTCTGCACACTTCGCGTGCTAGGGAATCTATTTCTGGCCGAGACTCGATAGTATTTCCCACCTTCTTCTTGAACAGGTTCCATCCTTCTTCCTCCGGTAGCACTGCAATTGGAAAATTTCTATCGGCTTTCATTGTGATTCTTAACAAATCTTCCTTTCGAGACGTTAGCACAACTTTACACCCTATATTTCCTTCCATGACAGGAATACCTATTGCCTTCAGGTCCACCTCTTCCCAAATATCATCCAATATTACTAGATATTTCTCGCCATTCTTGAATTTATTCCACAACTTTCCCTTTTCATCCTTCGTGGCATCCAATGTTAAATTCAATTTGTCTGCTAGTTTTTTTTGTATGTCCTTCACATTGTGATCCTTAGAGACAGCTACTAGCGGGACTTGCTTAAAAGTTCCATCATCTAGCATTTTCTTGGCGACCTTCTCGACTAATGTGGTCTTACCGACCCCTCCTAGCCCATACACGCCAATCATTTTAACTTCGGGATCTCTTAACGCACCCACAATATCCTCAAGAATTGGTGTCCGAGAATCCAAGTGAATATAATTCTCGGCAGATGGAAATTCAAGTTCTGGAGGAGGCGGCTTAGGGCGTGAAATTTTATCAAAATGGCTTTCCTGAGCGAGTTTCTTGACATCCTCGATCTTCTCTTCTGCTTGTTTGCTCAATCGGTACCTCCACTTGATGTTAGGACATGAGCATGCAAAGCAGTGCATTTGTGCCTCGTCTGTACTTTGCCCCACAAGGTTCTGAACGTAATTCTTCATTGTGTCCACGTCTTTTTGCCATTGTAAAACATCCTCCTCAATCTCTTCACCGCGATCATGGGCCTCTTTTACTTCCCTTTCAATTTTTTCCCTACGAACTTCAAGAGTTGTCATTTCCCTTTGCAAATTGTCCAAGTTTGTCCTGTAATGACAAACGTATTTTCCTGCTTTAGTCACTGCTGTGACGGCTTCATCAAAGACCATACATCCCAAATGCTCAATTATGCCTTGCGGAGTACACATTTTCTGCTAGGGCGTTAGAGCTCTTCTGATACTTCCAAAAGTAATGTGTACTTGATGGGATTCAAATTTGAGAGAAGATAAATAAAGCTCTTTGTATCTGCAGTAAAAAGGAAAAAGATTATTAATTAGAGGGAAAAAAAATCATAAGTTAACATAACAGGAGGCTCCTCTTTGCTGATGAAAAAAGAAAAGAAAAAATGAAATTAGATTAATACAACACGTACGTGGTAAATAGATTATCACTCTAATTGATTTTCATTAGTTTGTAGATCCAGTTGGTTCACTAAACTCTTTAATTCTCTCCTTCTACGATATTATGTATGCGTATTTTATCGGAGAATGGAGATCCTATCTTGTGCTTGTTTTGTAGTCTTTTTATTCTTTGACGTGTAACCTAGGGAAAAATCAGACACACTCCCTTATCTGTTACTGTTTATCACTTATCACCCTTCATCTTTAAAACCAATCACACACACCTCTTATCTATGAAACGTTATCACTTAATTTCGTCCAACATTTGGATGGAAAATGGTACATTGACTGAAAGGCTCCTTTTTAAATAAGGGCTGATGAAATTAACCTTTTTCACAAAATCAAATTTTAAGCTCCACTATCAACCATTTTTCTCGAAATTCAGTGAAAAATCTAACCAACCCAATTAAAGAAAACAGATACATATATGGTATCGCCCGTAATGTTAATCACAACACATGCATATATATACCATGAGTTGGAAGCTAGTCAATAGGACGTCCAATCATTATCTCCAGAAGAAAAAATTTAGTAAGAAATGTGATTATTTAGAAGGTGACACTATTGATTTTGGTTTATTCTTTGAGAGACAGAGGGAGTATATAGTAAGGAAAAAATTGATAAATAATACTATTATAGGACTGAATCCTAATCCATGAATAAGAATAGGATTAACAAACATTATGAAAGCTCCACTTAGAACCATGATTTAATTTATCCTTAAATCTATCAATTTGGTGATCTTTCGTTTTCCACGTACCATAATATATTTCTGTAATCAGCATTTATCAGCTTGTCCTCACTTACCACTCTTAGGTTGAGATCTTTCGTGGGTCCTTCTCAGTCCGACAAAGACGATCAAAATCATTCAACTTTTAAATCTTGTCGATAATATTAATAATGCCAAAAATCATGTCGATCGGAGAAAAATATAGTTACACACTCAACAAATGAATTCTGAGATTATATCTTTCCATGCCAGATGGGCATACGTTTTGGCACAAACAATATTCTTGAAGAAATTTTGGAAAAGAACGATTTCGACTATCTTATAGGCACGGGATGCCGAGGACGGAGAGACGCACGGAGGGACGTGTATGGGTGGGCCCCAGCCACCCAAGCCCGTTCCAGAACTTTGAATAAGTACTTATTTGTAATTTTTAAGCTAAAAAATTAGGAGTCTACACGGTCCGGGTTGGTCTGGTTCTCTAGAAAATCAGTAACCGGACCATTTTAAACGGTTCTAAAAATTTGGGAACCAGAACCGAACCAATATATGCATGGAACCTAACTAGAATCAAACCGCAAAACCGGTCCGGTTTTATCCAATAAGCATCCAAACACTTATTCACAAAATATGAACTCTTAAAATTAAAGAAATAGGAAGATAATATGCTGGAATAGGAAAGGAATGAAGAAAATAAAAGTTTTCCAAACAAATGAGATTTCATCTCCAAATAAATTAAGTTTAGCAAGAAAAAAATTAACCTACCAAATTCAAATACATATTTAATTACACACATATGTATTTCTTTATTTATCTTAGTTTTAAACGGTCCAGTTCGATTCTAACCACGGTTCATTAAATGAGAACCAGTAACCGAACCAAAATTAACGGTTCTTATTCTTTTGGAGCCATAACCTGACCGTAAAACCGCAGAACTGGACCAAATAGGACGATTCGGTCCGGATCGGACCTGTTACGACCTAGCATTTTTCATTTGTTTAATTAGTTATATTACCGTTATTAATCGGTGTTATGTTTGGCTCCCAATTAATTATTTTGCAAGCGCTATGAATATTTATGTCACAATTGTAATAGTTGGGGTATGAGATTGATTTTGGATAAAATGGTGGTACCAGATGATAATTTTATAAATGGTGTTACGTTTTATCTAATTCTAATTAGCTATAATATAGGGAGTACTGGGTAGTTTATGAGGTCATTTATAAATACGTAGAGTAGGGTTAGTATTAAGAGTATCCTGAGTTTCTAAGAGAGCCGCAGCAGCCAAGTTTCAGAGGAGGTATTCGTTGGGTTTCGTTTGAGGTAGTACTATTCTCCATCTCTCTCATTTACTTTTGATCTACCATTTCTCAGAGCAATAGGCTAGGGTCCATGGATAGGGGCACTGGCGCACTAGGATCGAGTAAATTTATTGGGTTACTCCAGAGAGAGAGAGAGAGAGAGAGAGATGTGCCAGGCCTGTGGGTTGTGAAATTGGTGGCTTGTGCGTTGTGGTGCACGTTGAATCGATCTGATGTTGCTGGGAATTGCTAGTATTGGAGATTAGTGGAATAATGACATAGTTCTACATGTGGCAGAAGAGTTAAGTGGTGAGGCGGTGTGCTTATGTGAGAATAAAATTTATATGGTAGAGTTTGGGAATGGAGAACACGTGGTTACTTAGGAAATATATTATTTGAGTTGAAAATTGAAGTTTAAGGTTTTGGATGGTTCTGGTGGCTTGGAGTGAGCTAGTTCTAGGATTAGTTAATTGTAATTTTACGTTAGTCCTAATTGGTACATTTAGTGATATAATAATGCTATATGATTTTCTCTTCAGGTTGGTCTCGTTTTGTGTCATTCAATTGCATTATTTTTTGGACCCAGGTGAGTAGTTAAGCATGTTACGTATTTTCGAAAGTTCCTTGTGTCCCTTAAAAGTATTTCCTTCAGAAATTTATATGTATGTTATTCGGAAACTTAAAACTGTTTATAAGTTGTTATATAAATTGGCGTGCGATGAATTTTTTTTGAGATCAATTGTTAATATTCTTTTTGGTGAGAACTTGGTGGATATTAATGGGAACATTTATTTTGGAAGTCCAGGGAACTTATTCCTTCTCGTGTTAGTGACCCTGGCCATTGGGGAAAAGTCCGTGTTAGGCCGGTGACCTTAATGTTCAACGGCTTTCTTTTGCCGGATCGTCTTAGGGAAAAGTACCACGGGCTGCCAACCCTGGTGACTCTAAGTTCGATATTGGATCCAATTTTGATGAGATTTATTTTGGCCATGGTACTATTTGATTGTGGTTCCCCATTGTTGATGGAGTTATTATTGTGATCACCACCAAGAATATTTATTTGGTTAAATGCTTCATTGATTAATTTATTATTCTATTAGACACCTCGTATGCCAAATTATGATTTAATGGTAAATTATTTTAATCTCCGCTTTCAACTTTATTTATTATACATACTTGCTATTCACTGAGCTCGTCAGCTGACGGATTTATTCCAACTTCTCTTTCAGGCAAGTTGGGGAGTTAGACAAGGACTCTGGCGGTATCTCGGGGATTTCTTTTTATTGACCTCCATAGGATGTTGCATTTAGTATAAATATTTTGATCATCGCTTCCGCACTTTGTATAACTTTTAAATAAAATGGGATTACTATATTGTTGGTGGTAAATTTTTATTGGCTGGTTCATGGGATGGTTTTACCCCATGTTTATGGTTTGGATTTATTTGGTTTTGGATTTATTCAAAAAAAAAAAAAATCGTTATTGTTTGACAATTTATTTTATTCTAGGCTACGTGTTCTATGAGTTGGCCTTGTGGTACACGGCCGGTCACTTCTCATTTTTGGGGTGTGACAATTGTGGTATCAGAGCCTAGGTTTCGAGGGAAAAAAAAAATATATATATATATATATATATATATTTTTTTTTTTTTTCATTCTTTTACAAATTTGGAACATCTGCATTTAGTGGAGGTTCAAGTCCCCAGAGTCCTACTGCCATTTGTGAGAACATTTATTATTTGAATCGTATTAGTACCCGCATAGTATTAAGGATATATTAATCATTCGGTGACCCATCTTCGAGAATATTATTTTACTGCAGAGTTTGGATAGGGTACTGGAGGAGAATGTAGCACTAGTGATTTTATTCATTATCCGGACCGACACACATATTTTATGAGTAACTTGGTGATGAAATGTTGTTTGGCTGTAAAGCTATTGATCCCAAAGAGTTTGACTTGCTGGTATGTTAGTTTGGAGATTGACTTCACGGGAAAAAAAAAATTACCTTAGAAAATCTAGAATAATCAATTGTTGAGCTTGGGCCTAGTTTAATTGGGCGAGTGTGCATGTATGTGAGAAATGACTTTCCTATTTAGAAAATTTAGTAAGCCTCAGGATAGTTTGGATTGTTGCTATGTTTGATAGGTTCTCTATGCCTTTGGTATCTTAATCGATCTTTTGGTATAGTCCATTAAGAGAGCTCAATAATTGTACATCATCTAAGGAAATACTATATGGATCGACGGATCTTCATTACATGTTTTGTGGTTGATATTTCAGAAAGCTCAGAGAACCAAGTAAATATTAAATGGAGTAGTTCATTGTGGAATTTTTGAGTTTTTCTAATTGTCGTAGTCGTAGTAGTTCGGTTTTAAGAACTTGGCCAAAAGTGGATATGTATTGGCAAAGTCTCAACCGCTTGATTGGTAGTGACTGTGCAGTGGGCTATGGCTATATTGGGATGTGAGTGCTTGGGTTGGTTTCAGTATAGTATTACTGATCCGATCATTAGTAGTTTGGGGTTCTCATGTTATTTAATGCTAAAGGTTAAAACTGATACTTTTGGATCCTTGGGGATAATTTAGACACATGATTTTGTATGACCCAAAAAAAAAAAAAAGAAAAAAAAAAGGAATGCAGAATCCTATGAAGTTGAATTTTGGGTTAGCATATGGAGTTAGTCTTCAGAATGCGAGGAGAATTGAAGGATTTTCAGGTAAGGATGTGTATTATGTGTTGTCATGGAAAGTGAGACTATGGGCTAGTTAGTTCGAGAATTAGTTTTAAATTAGTTTGGTGGAGTGAGATTCCATATAGCAATACCATTGGTACCGGTTTAAAACTTTGGTTGAGGTGATAAGATTAGAATTGCATTTACTACAGAATTTTGGTCTTGCGGCTCTTTTTGGGTATGTGGAATAGTCAAAGAGTTTTGTGAGGTGTCTTGTTATCTAAGATTAGTTTTGGATTTGATAATTTGTTGGACTCTCTCGTGAGGACCATTTGGGAAAGATTCAATGAAATTGTTTGGAGGGTATGTGTATATGATGTGTGGCCGAATAGTAAACCGATCAATAAAAATCAATAAAAAGAGGTGATTTGTCGACTTGTGATACTGTAATGAATATTAAAAGCTTGAGGTCTATAGAGTTCATTAGTACACTTTGGATTTTTGTGAGTGAGTGGATTATAGTAGTTAATTGTTGGAGATCAATCGTCAAAACTTTGCTTATTTGGTTTGAGCTGGAATTATTTTGATTCTGTCCATGACTACTAATTCCAACCTTGATTGACTACTTGGTAGATTATCTTAATTGCTAGGGTTTAGTTAGTTCCTTTTAGTCGAAGTTGAAACATAACATCAAAGAGGTTTTTGTGGAAACATTTCTGTCAATACATTGCTATGGAAGGTAGTAAGTCATCATGAGACTTATATGTACTTTTGGAACTTAACTGTTATCGAGTTAGACGTGGAAGAGATAGTTAATTTCATAGCTAGAAATGTGAATGTTGGACATCAAAGTATCACTTTACTAAGGGAAATAGAAGAGAAAACGATGAATTTTCAGACATTTGATTCCGTCGTTGATGGAGCTTTATTGCTATACCTTCAGAGATTAGGATGATGTGCTAAAATTTTTTGTGGAATAGGTGGCTGTCTATCTTACGCACCGGTTTATATAATAATTTTAAGTGAGTACCAGTTAGTCATTGGTTGGTTGTCCTTGAAGTGCATGTCGTAGTGGAGTATGGATAATGTCATTTTTTTTCTATGGTGGTGCAGTTTGTTTTGATCTTTGAGAATTAGATTTGGTTAAGAGATTTGGCACGGTTTGATGAGTGGTTAGTTATATATTTAATTTCATAGGAAAAAATGAGCAACCAATTCATGTTATATATGGAGATTCGATTTTTGTTAGAGAGCTTGATATTATTATTAGTTATGGTACGTGTGAGTTAGTTTGATGATGTCAGGTTATGATCTACTAGCTAGAAACTATGTTAGATACATTTAAATGCAATGCTACAGAATACAATGTGGAAGCAAGTGGTTTAAGTCATAATTATTGAATGGGTATAGTTTAGGAGTTCACTAAAAATTGACAAGTTCAATCTTATGAACTTTTGGAGATTCGAGAATTCTTATGGTGATTCCAAATTTGGGTTTTATATTCCCGTGATGGGAATAGTATTTTGGTTTGGTGACTAACTACTATAAAAAAAAAAAGAAGTAAAAAAAAGAAGGGATTATTGTAGTTCGCATTGCAAGATGTATACTTTAACTTTCAAAATATTTCTTTTTATCGGCCTTAATTTTTAAATTATTTGTTGTATGCAATATGAACTTTAATGTTGTTATTTGACTTAAACGTTGAGGCAAGCAAAATTTTCACTGGAAATTTTCAATTCCAAGTAAGGTTATGTTAAAGTACGTTTTGGAAACATTTGAGGATGATATAAAAATGTGTTGAGAATGTGAAATACAGATTTTCCAAACCAATTCAGAGGTCAAAACTTTTAACTGAGATAAGGGATTGATGCCCCAACTATTTTATTTGAAGTAGTAATTATGACTTCTTTCCATGATGCCACACTGTTTGCAGTAATTAAATTTTATTTGGAAAAAAAAACTAGGTAGCCCTATGTATAATTTTGAAATGATGGTAAACTAGTGACTATTAGTTGGACGTTCTTTACAATTCTGGAAATATTAGTTTGGTTGATGAGGCTGAGTTGGTTGATTAATTTCTTTGGTGGTTTTGAGTAAGTTCAATTTTCAAAAAAAAAATTGCTATGCATATTACAAGTGATTCTTTTTCAAACAGTCATTGGAGGGATTTGGAGTTTACAATAGGAGATATGGTGTGTCTTAAGGTATTCCCATGGTGTGTCTTAAGGTATTCCCATGGAAAGGTGTTATTCGGTTTGGCAAAAAGGAAAAGTTGAGTACTAGTTGTATTGGGCCGTTTGAGGTTTTAGAGAGGATTGGTGAGGTGACTTATCATTTGGCGTTGCCGCTTAGTTGGCTCCGGTAAATAATATTTTTTTCATGTATCTATGACAAGTATGTGCATAGTCCGTCCCATGTGATTGATGGCGAGTCACTTCATGTTTAAGATGATTTAACCTATGATGAGCAATTCGTAGAGTTTCTGGATACGAAAGAGAAGGTGCTTTCCAACAAAACAATTCTATTGGTCAAAGTATTATGGCGCAATTACGCGGTTGAAGAAACACTTAGGAGTGTGATGTGGAGATGCGCGAGAGGTACTCGCATTTGTATGAATGAGGTTAGTATGCAATTTCGAGGACGAAATTTATTTTAAGAGGGGAAGGATGTTACGACCTAGCATTTTTCATTTGTTTAATTAGTTATATTACCGTTATTAATCGGTGTTATGTTTGGCTCCCAATTAATTATTTTGCAAGCGCTATGAATATTTATGTCACAATTGTAATATTTGGGGTATGAGATTGATTTTGAATAAAATGGTGGTACCAGATGATAATTTTATAAATGGTGTTACGTTTTATCTAATTCTAATTAGCTATAATATAGGGAGTACTGGGTAGTTTATGAGGTCATTTATAAATACGTAGAGTAGGGTTAGTATTAAGAGTATCCTGAGTTTCTAAGAGAGCCGCAGCAGCCAAGTTTCAGAGGAGGTATTCGTTGGGTTTCGTTTGAGGTAGTACTATTCTCCATCTCTCTCATTTACTTTTGATCTACCATTTCTCAGAGCAATAGGCTAGGGTCCATGGATAGGGGCACTGGCGCACTAGGATCGAGTAAATTTATTGGGTTACTCCAGAGAGAGAGAGAGAGAGAGAGAGAGATGTGCCAGGCCTGTGGGTTGTGAAATTGGTGGCTTGTGCGTTGTGGTGCACGTTGAATCGATCTGATGTTGCTGGGAATTGCTAGTATTGGAGATTAGTGGAATAATGACATAGTTCTACATGTGGCAGAAGAGTTAAGTGGTGAGGCGGTGTGCTTATGTGAGAATAAAATTTATATGGTAGAGTTTGGGAATGGAGAACACGTGGTTACTTAGGAAATATATTATTTGAGTTGAAAATTGAAGTTTAAGGTTTTGGATGGTTCTGGTGGCTTGGAGTGAGCTAGTTCTAGGATTAGTTAATTGTAATTTTACGTTAGTCCTAATTGGTACATTTAGTGATATAATAATGCTATATGATTTTCTCTTCAGGTTGGTCTCGTTTTGTGTCATTCAATTGCATTATTTTTTGGACCCAGGTGAGTAGTTAAGCATGTTACGTATTTTCGAAAGTTTCTTGTGTCCCTTAAAAGTATTTCCTTCAGAAATTTATATGTATGTTATTCGGAAACTTAAAACTGTTTATAAGTTGTTATATAAATTGGCGTGCGATGAATTTTTTTTGAGATCAATTGTTAATATTCTTTTTGGTGAGAACTTGGTGGATATTAATGGGAACATTTATTTTGGAAGTCCAGGGAACTTATTCCTTCTCGTGTTAGTGACCTTGGCCATTGGGGAAAAGTCCGTGTTAGGCCGGTGACCTTAATGTTCAACGGCTTTCTTTTGCCGGATCGTCTTAGGGAAAAGTACCACGGGCTGCCAATCCTGGTGACTCTAAGTTCGATATTGGATCCAATTTTGATGAGATTTATTTTGGCCATGGTACTATTTGATTGTGGTTCCCCATTGTTGATGGAGTTATTATTGTGATCACCACCAAGAATATTTATTTGGTTAAATGCTTCATTGATTAATTTATTATTCTATTAGACACCTCGTATGCCAAATTATGATTTAATGGTAAATTATTTTAATCTCCGCTTTCAACTTTATTTATTATACATACTTGCTATTCACTGAGCTCGTCAGCTGACGGATTTATTCCAACTTCTCTTTCAGGCAAGTTGGGGAGTTAGACAAGGACTCTGGCGGTATCTCGGGAATTTCTTTTTATTGACCTCCATAGGATGTTGCATTTAGTATAAATATTTTGATCATCGCTTCCGCACTTTGTATAACTTTTAAATAAAATGGGATTACTATATTGTTGGTGGTAAATTTTATTGGCTGGTTCATGGGATGGTTTTACCCCATGTTTATGGTTTGGATTTATTTGGTTTTGGATTTATTCAAAAAAAAAAAATCGTTATTGTTTGACAATTTATTTTATTCTAGGCTACGTGTTCTATGAGTTGGCCTTGTGGTACACGGCCGGTCACTTCTCATTTTTGGGGTGTGACAGGACCGGTTTTACGGTTCAGACGGTTTTCTTGAACACCTCTATAAAAAATAATGGGTTTACTGAAATCATTTAAACGATGCAAGAAAATTTTAAAAATTATTTTCGTAAGCCCATTATTTTTAAACTTGAAAATTACAATTAAATACTTAGTTTTTAAGAAGGTTTTTGGAACAGGCACATCTATGTACAATAGAAGATACACAATAAATAATTTTAATGTACTCTACTAAAATACTTAATCTCGCATTCAAAACCGTGGTCTATCAAGGTGTAACTAAAAGTCTCTATCTTTTAACCACAGGATAAAAACCGTGACTAAAAACATAAAAACTGTGATTAAAAAAGACAAAACCGTGACCTTTAATAGCTTAACATCTCAATTTTATTATAAAACCGTGGTTGTTTAGAGAGTAATAATCTCAGTTTTTGAAAAAACCGAGATTGAAAGTGGCGTTTTCCTTAAGGAAAAAATCCCTTTATTTATTCTGCTGGGTTTTGAACCTAAGTCTCTTGAGTTTTGCATATTACCTTCAACCAACTGCACCACACACACTTTTCAATATATAATTGAAATATTTAATATATAACATATGCGTTTAACATTAAAATATATTTCGAATATCATTTTGAACCTTCAAATATTAAAATTAGAAATTTTGATAAACATGAAAATTGTAGCCTTTTGTGTTATTGTTCAAACTCAATTTGAATTATCTCAATTAATGGAGTTTTGAGCATAGAGTTGTACTCGAAATACATTTGGCGATGAAACGCAACCTTCATAAATTTCATCACCAAAGATATCCATTTGGTGACGAAATATATTTTCATCGCCGAAAGTATCCCATTTTTTGACGAAATATTTTTTTGTAGAATGGTTGAGAGTGACATTTATTTAGGGGTATTGTGCGCGTAGTCGATTAAGGGGTAAGCGACTTTCAACTTTTCCTATATAAGAGCTTTCATCTTAAGTTTAAAAAAAATGTGATGTATTCTGTAACTTACGATCTCAGTTTCTAGATGATTGAGATTAAAGGTTCTTTTTATCTCAATTTTTAAAAAACGAGATCTATTCTTTAAGTTACAATCTCACTTTTAGATTATTGAGATTAAAAAATCTTTCCAACTCAGTTTTTTTTGAAACGAGATATATTCTTTCATATATAATCTCAGTTTTTTGAGAATGAGATCTATTCTTAAAGTTACAATCTCACTTTTTAGATTACTGAGATTAAAAAATCTTTCCATCTCAGTTTTTTTGTATAACTGAGATTAAAACTATAATCCATAACATTTTATTACGTTTTTACAAAAAGTGAGATCTTTTTAGTTTTGGACAATTTTTGTTTCTAGTCAGCTAAAATTTTGGACAATTTTTTGTAGGTCTTTAGAGCAAGTTTACCAAAGGAGTTAAAATGACAATTTTAGCTAATTTATCGAAGAAGAACAGAAAAAAGAGGTTGTAGCAGTGGAGGAAAACAGGGGAGGTAAAATAGCTGCCAAGTATTGGTTCGGTATTAATGCCTCACCACTGTTCATTAGGAATCCTATTTTTGGATTATGTAACTCTCTCTCTCTCTCTCTCTCTCATATTATAATAATAGAATAAAGGAAAATATTGTATATTTTAATAGAGAATAGGCTAAATAGATAGTGTTGGTGTAGTGTTGAAAGAAATATGAGTAGATACAATGAAAAATGTGCACTGTTCATAAGTTTTTTTTGCTAATAACTGGTAAACTTGCTCTTACCCTTCGACAAATAAGTTAACAAACTTTTTTTCAACTTTGAACTACGAGTTCTTTAATACTGTAGACACGTTAATTTCAATGAGCTATATATATGATATCTAACACTATAATAAAGACCAAAAGATTAAAGTTATAAGGGCAGCATACCTGAATAAATTAGCTAGGCACAGTACTCTTCTGTCAACTTTGAACTCCATGGTTGATTAATAGATATCAACAAATCTTTAGGCATATTGGTGGAATCTGAAATTAAGCAAACAGTAATCACTATTATTCCACTGCTCATAAAAACACACTCATCCCAATAATATAGAATGATTTCAATGAGCTATTTTATATATCTAACACGACAATCAACACCAAAAGAGTGAAGTTTATGGCATACCTATTTTACCAAACAAATAAAAAAAAGTTTATTGCGTAACATGAAGTCTTTTAATTAAAATTCTACTTTTGGAAAATTCCAACGAGCTTCCTTGAGGAATTTTATAATTACAGAAATCCTCACTCAAGTTTCAAAATTGAAAACGACCTCCACCAATAATAGAGTTGTTCTATATTAACCACAAAAGTTTTCTTTATCCCCAATTTCATCTTCACCCTCACTTGGGAAATAGAATATCATCCTAATTAAATTACAATCTTCCCCAATAAATGCTACGCTGGAGTTTGAACTAACATAACTTATTCTTGTTTTTTTAATTAGCGATTTATTTGGTTAGTCTTTTCAGTGCTTTTGTTGACCGTGTTTATCTTTTTTGAATTTTTTTAAAAAAAGTAAAAAATTATACGAACAACCTTCTAAAAATTAAAATTGTGGGCTCCAAACAATTGAGCTGCTTTTTAATTGGCAATTCAATTGACAATCAACATAGTTCCCTTGTATCCCACTTTATCCAATTAGTGTTATCGGTACCTGTCTTGAACTTTGCTTTAGGTGATTAGTTTAGACTGTATTTACTGTAGAATTCTAGTTTTGCCTCCATGTGGTTGGATATATGAAATAGACTATGAAATTTGGGAGACTTGTTTGTTACATAAAAATATAAAATTATAATATGAATTCGATAATTTGTTTGGACTCTCGTGAGGACGAATTTAAGAATGGCTCAACGGATTGGAGGGTCTGTTGTAAGACGTGTGGTTGATTATTAAATTGATCAATAACAAGAGGTGAGATGTTCGGCCGTAGGACTTGTGATATTGTGATAAATATCCATATATATGAGGATTAAGGAGTTGGATAGTAGAAATTTGGGTTTTTCAGGCTGTACGACTAGTCAAACCAAACCTCCGAAGGAGCTACGGCCCCTCCACTAACTTCAGGTTACTCATCCAGTGGGAATTGAACCCCAGATCTTGAGAAATACTCCTAAAACTTGGGCATCCACCATATATAATTACCAGGGCAACTTGTGGGTGTGGATAGATGTCGAATACTTTGAGCTTGGCTTATTTGGTTTGGGCTAGGATTATTTTGGATTTGTTTCTATGACTGACTTGGTTAATTATCTTGTTTTCTAATCAATAACAGTTCTGCTAAAAGAGAGATGGGTAGAGAGAGAGAAAGTGAGAGAGAGAGTGAGAGAGAGAGTGGGCGAGAGATTTGCAAAGGTCAGATTGGAGGAAAAGATGAGGGCTGGATTCCCGTGATTAGAAATCACAGGGTGTTGAATGCATCTAGGGCGGGGAACAAGTTGACGTATACATTGTTTGTGGATAATATCCCTGAACAAAAAGACCAGCTTTGGCTGAAGAGGACTTTCAATAAATTTGGGATGGTTAGAGATGCATTTATTCCCCGCAAAAGAAGTAAACGTACGGGCAAGAGATTTGGTTTTGTAAGGTATGATTGTCATATTGCAGCTGGTATGGCAGTCTCAAGAATGAACGGGGTTTGGGTGGAGAATGAGCGATTGTTTGTCAAAGAAGCATGTTTTGGTCACAATGAAGAGAAACCCAAGGGGCAAATATCCAGAGATTACTCTGTAAGGGTGTTCGCATCTAAGAAGGGGCTGATTTCAGAACAGAGACCGGGCAAAGGAGTTATGCAGGAGGGTGGAAGGGTAGAGCCTTTTGGAAGGTATGCTGGACAGGACAGATCTTTTGTTCAAGCTCTAAAAGGAGAAACATCAAAAAGGGGAGAGGATCAAAAGATCGTTATTCATGTTAAACCTAGTGCAAATGGGTGGCTTCATCGGAGTGCGGTGGCAATTATGCACCGAGTGGTATCTCTGATGACATTAAAAGTAAGTTTTAGCATGGAGATAGACGGAGTAGCTCAGTTTCGATCTTTGGGAGGAAGGGCTGTCCTAATAACGTTCCAGAGCCAAGCGGTAAGGGATGCAGCGATTAAAGGTCAATGGATGAAGCTTTGGTTTGATCAGGTGAAACCATGGAAAGGAGAACCCGCTAGCCTTGAGCGGTTTGTCTGGCTAAGTTGTAAAGGAGTTCCACTTAATGCATGGAATGCACAAACTTTTAATCAGATTGCTGGGATTTGGGGGTCTTTCATTTTGTTAGATGAACAAACTCTTAAAGATCATTCTTTTGCAGAAGGGAAAGTGTTGATAGCAACGGAGGAGAGCCAAAAAATCGATAGCGGTATTCAACTTGAGATTGAGGGAGTGACTTTTGATGTCTTGATTTCAGAGATCTCTTCTTTTGTTAATCCTGATGAAGTGGAAGCTTGCTACCCTCAGGCCATGAAGAATGGCTTTGGGTCCAAGATTCCGCCGAAACCCGTCGGGAAAGTAATAACCAGTAAAGAGAACGAAGTTGACGCTGACGTGGAGCTGAGCAGAGATCGAACAACCAATAGCAGAGTGGTGGTTGGTGAAAGATGGGATACTTCGATTGGGAAAGCTGGTAACGAGGTTGTGGGCTCTAAGCATGAAATTGCAGATGTGCATTTAATGCTTGAGAAAGCTGGCACGCAAGCTAGCCTTGGGGAATTTGAATCTCGGGTTGAGAATTCGGTGGAGAGTATGGAGAATGCTGAGGTAGATTTGGGCTTTATGGCCCAAAATGATCTCTTAAGCAAAGAGATATGTCAAGCCCAAGAAGGAAGTATAGTTAGCTCCAGCACTGGAAGGGCAATTGGATCTGATAACGGTGGGAGAGGGTTGGGCCTTTTAACTGTTGGGCCTATTTTCGTTAACCACTTTTCTGAGTTGGGAGAAGTCCGAGAAGGCCAAAATGAGTTTGTCACCAATTTGGGAGAAGAACAGCCAGAGTTTCAAGTTCAAAGGGGTGAAAACGCAGAAGTTGGGGGTTTTCTGAGAGGTGAAAATTTTGGGGACCCAACTGAATTAGTGAGAGTATCTCAAATACCAAGTATAAATTTGATGGTGGATCTTAACAACGCTGGCTGTAGGAGAAGGCGTAGACGTCAACTCTCGAACCTTTTCCTTCTCCGTGAGGTAATGGATTAGAATCCTGAACTGTTGGCGCAGTCTTCTTCTTCTTCTTCAGGGGAAACTCTTCAGAGCAATTCAACCGTGTACAGAGAAATCAGAGCTTCCATGGCGATTGGAGGTGAGTTGGGCATTAATTTTCGGCCTAATGATGATTTAATTCTTGGCACTATGATTGAAATTGAATCTCAGGAATACTCTCTCATGCTTGAGAGAGAAGCTGGAGCGTAGAGCCTCTCCCTGTTTTGGTTGTGGTGTATTTCCTTGGGCTTTATTTTTTAATGCATATTATCTCATGGAATATTCGCGGTTTGGGGAGTTCGATTAAGAAGAGGTTCTTATTTAAGCTAATCAAAAAAAGGAGGCCTGACATGGTGTTTGTCCAAGAAACTAAATTGGAGAACATAGACCTCCTTGCAATTCATAAAATTTGGGGGCGTGGGAATTTTGATTTTGCTTGCTCAAATGCCTCTGGGGCTTCGGGAGGTTTATTAGCTATTTGGAATAAAGAGTTTTTCAAAGTTGATAATGTCATTTCCCATAGATCTTTTATTATGATGAATGGAGTGATCAATAATGATTTCCCTTGCACGTTGGTGAATATTTATGCGCCTAATGATGTTGTCAACAGAAGAAGTGTGTGGGATGAGCTGTTAGGCATTAAAATAAATTCTCTTGTACCATGGTGTAATGGGGGAGATTTTAATGAAATTAAGGCTATTACTGAAAGAGTGGGTTGTCTGAGGTTGGAGAAAGGAATGAAAGACTTTATGGAATTCTCTAACAATATGGAACTCATTGATCTTCCAATGTCGGGTAGGAAGTTTACTTGGACAAATTACCAAGATCATGCTATTCACAGCCGTCTCGACAGATTTCTCCTTTCACCACAATGGATTGAAAACTTCAAAGTTCTCCAATGGGGGCTCCATAGACCAATCTCTGATCATTGTCCAATTGCTCTCCTAGATGATGACAGAGATTGGGGTCCTAAACCTTTCAGATTTTTGGATGTTTGGCTATCAAATCCAAGATGCATGGGTATTGCCAAGGAAACGTGGGAGGATACGCAGGTGATTGGCTGGGCTGGCTTCATTATCTTGCAGAAATGTAGGGCTATCAAAGAGAAGCTTAAGGTATGGAACAAAGAGGAGTTTGGGGATGTAAACTCAGCTTTGCAAACAACAGAAGCAGAACTTCATCAGTTCGAGTTGATTGCTGAGGAGCAACTACTAAGTGAAGATGAGAGAGCCTTGAGGTGTAAGTCCAAATCAGAATTCTGGAGACTTTCTCGGTTGTCAGAATCTTTGTAGAGGCAAAAGTCTAGAGTGAACTGGTTGAAATTGGGTGATAACAATAGATTTTTCCAAGTCATTGCTAACAATAGGTTTCGGAGAAACATGGTGGGTTCGGTCAAGGTGAATGGAACTTTGTTGGAAGATCCTAAGGATATCAAGGAGGCAGCAACTGATCACTTTAGTAGGAATTTTCAAGAGGAAAGGGTATCTAGACCAGTGTTGGGGGGAGTCTTTTAGAGAGAGTTAGCGCCAGACGGTTCAATTCAATGTGGTAGATTTTTTGAAGAGGGGGAGATTTTGGATGCCTTGAAGCAATGTAGCAACCTCAAGGCTCCGGGTCCTGATGGGTTTAACTTTTCTTTTGTTAAGAAAGGTTGGGATTTCATGAAGGGTTTGGTTATGCAATTCTTCTCCGATTTCCATGCTAATGGCAAACTCACTAAAGGTATCAATTCAACTTTTGTATCTCTCATTCCTAAGGTTGATTGTCCAGTATCTTTTAAAGAATATAGGCCCATTAGCATGGTGGGGTGGGTTTATAAGGTGTTATCTAAAGTCTTGGCTAACAGACTTAAAACTCATTTACCAACTATAATTGGGCAGTCTCAAGCAGCTTTCATTGGGGGCAAACAGATTTTGGATGGTGTACTTATTGCGAACGAGGTCATTCATAGCTGAAAAAATAGATCTCAAGGGGGTCTTATTCTTAAAATTGATTTCGAAAGAGCTTATGATTGTGTCAATTGGGGATTTCTTTTAGACCTTCTTGCAAAAATGGGATTTGGGGAAAAATGGTGTGGTTGGATGAAAGAGTGTGTGTCTTCGGTCTCCATGTCAGTGTTGATCAAT
This sequence comes from Rhododendron ovatum, assembly GCA_019656835.1. NCBI lineage: Eukaryota > Viridiplantae > Streptophyta > Magnoliopsida > Ericales > Ericaceae > Rhododendron > Rhododendron ovatum. The sequence goes on from CM033791.1 coordinate 2,531,215, forward strand.
GGCTCTGCGTCAAGAGAATTTTAGATTCAAAAAGGTCTTCGTCAAGGGGACCCGTTATCCCCTTTTCTTTTCAACATAGTTGTTGAAGGTCTCAATATCTTGTTGGAAAGAGCTAGGGAGCGGAATATCATTAAAGGAGCAAGAATTGGAACGAATGGGGTGTCAGTTTCTCACCTTCAGTTTGCAGAAGATACGATTTTGTTCTGCAACAATGATAGGGAAGAGATGTCTAATATCAAAAGAATTCTTAGGTGCTTCCAACTCATGTCTGGCCTAAAGATCAATTTTTCCAAAAGTTCATTGTGTGGAGTGAATATTCCTCATCATGATGTGATCTCCCTAGCTCGGATTATGGAGTGTAACGTTGATCACTTGCCAATCAAGTATCTGGGCTTGCCTTTGGGTGCTAATCCTAAGTGTATCAAAACTTGGGATCCAGTTGTTGCTAGAATGGAAAAGAGGTTGACTGTGTGGCGTAGTAAATATAATTCTTCTGGAGGTAAACTTACTTTACTCAATTCGTCCCTTGGCAGCTAACCCATCTACTTTATGTCTCTTTTCAAGATGCCAATTTCGGTAGCAAAGAGATTAGAGAAAATCCAAAGACAATTTTTTTGGGGCGATACGGTGGACAAGAAAAAGCTTCATTTGGTTAAATGGGAGATGATTGCCAGAAAGAAAGAATATGGTGGGCTAGGAGTGAAGAACTTGATGACTCAAAATCTTGCTCTCTTGGCCAAATGGTGGTGGAGGTTCAATAAGGATAATGATTCCCTTTGGGTGAAGGTTATTAAAGATAAATACAATCTGGAGCAAGGCTGTTGGTTACCTCGTTTGCCGGTGTCTGGTGTGGTCACGAATATCTGGAGAGACATATGTTCGGTAGGGGAAACATCTTCAAGTATTGGGACAATTATTCAGGAAGGTTTTAGATGGCAGGTTCATTCCGGACAGGAGATTTCCTTTTGGCACCACACTTGGATGGGGGATACTACTCTTAAGGAGGAGTTCCCACGCATTTACATGTATTCAGTGCAGAAGGATGAGATGATCAGTGTTGTAAAAGGTGGTAGTGGAGTGGGAAGATGGAATCTGCTATTTAGAAGAACCCTACGTGATTGGGAAAATCAAGATCATGAGGATTTACAACAAAGACTTCAAGCAGTGACCTTGGATCCGTCCAAACGCGATCAGTTGAAGTGGAGTTGGGCTCCTGACGGTTGTTTCTCGGTGAAATCAGTGTATAACAAATGGGAACAGACTAGAAATGCAAGAAATCTGGTCTTCGAAACAATTTGGAAAAATCTCAGCCCCCCCAAGGTGAAGATTTTGCGTGGATGGCCCTTCAAGATAGAGTAGCTACAAGATCCGTGCTTCAAAGTAGAAACTTGATCCTGGAAGGCAATTCAGTGCTCTGCCCGCTGTGCTCTCTTCAGTTGGAAACGCCCCAACATCTCTTCTTACACTGCCAATTCTCATGGAATGTTTGGTCTTTGATTCTGGATTGGTGGCATATGAATTGGGTGTGTCCTAAATCTCTGGTTGATCTTTTTACTTGGTGGTTTGATAATAGATTTCGAAATTTGGAGAAGCATTTGTGGGAAGCAACTTTCTTTGCCACAATTTGGTCCCTGTGGTTGATGAAGAATGACTATGTGTTCAATAACGCTTCGACAGGAGTAGGGCAAGTAGGTGAGCTGATCAAAACCAGAGTTACAATGTGGATTAAGGTGAAGTTCGATATTAAGGTATACACTGTGGAGGAGTTTAAGGGCTTTCTGGATGGAATCAGAAAAGTGAATTTGTAATGGGTTTCTGAGGAGTGGATCCATCCAACTCTCTGTTGGATGTTCATTTTTTCAGTTCTTATCCCATTCTTTTCTTTTTCTTTGAACTCGTAAGCGTTTATTTGCTTTCGGTGTTCCCTCTCGATGTAACCCTTTTGAGTTTTATAAAAGTTTCTTTTGCCTAGCAAAAAAAAAAAATTTATCTTGTTTTCTATTTTCAGATAGTTCTTTTAGGTGAACCTTAAATAGGGCCAGCTTATAATTAATTAGAAGAGAGAAGAAAGGTGAGAGAAACATGTGCTTCGGGTCCCAAAAAAAGCTAAAATTGAGGGCCCCAAAACTATAAGACCCCAATATATATATATAAACACACACACACACATACAGAGTCCTCATCTCCTAAGGGATCCCGCACGGTCTTACCATGCGGGACTCCCCTTTCCCGATCGAATTACGACGATCCGAGCCGCTCAAAGTAATCAGAACGTGATTTTAAGGGTTTCCACGAGAAATCAGCAAAAAAAATGATCGGAAAACGCTTCATCTGAACAGTTTTTTATTGAACGGTTCAATAAAAAATTGTTCGGATCAAGCTCTTCCCGATCATTTTTTTGCTGATTTCTCGCGGGTACTATTAAAATCATGTTTTGCACACTTTGAGCGGCTCGGATTGTCGCAATTCGATCCGGAAAGGGGAGTCCCGCACGGTAAGGCCGTGCGGGATCCCTCATTGGATCCCGAGTGTGTGTGTGTGTGTGTGTGTATATATATATACACACACACATATCAGTCAGGATCAGGTCAGGAGGTGTGGACCAGAGCTCCTGTCCGCACCTCTCCATTTCTCACATTTTTCGATTGAATTTCGATGATCCAAGCCGCTCAATGTGATCAGAACGTAATTTTAAGGGTACCCGCGTAAAATCAGCAAAAAAAAATGATCGGGAAGGGCATGATCTGAGCAGTTTTTTTCTAAACGGTTCAGAAATTCAATCTAAAAAGGGGAGGTGCGGATGGGTGCGGACCGTAAGGGTATGGACTTGATCCGGACTGATAGATATAGATATATATATATATACAGAGTCCGATTCAAGTCCACACCCCTTCCCGTCCGCACCTCCCTTTTTCTGATCGAATTTCAATGATCCGAGCCGCTCAATGTGTTCAGAACGTGATTTTAAGGATATCCGTGAAAAATTGGCCAAGAAAAAAACACCGGGAAGGGCTTGATCCGAGCAGTTTTTGTTTGTATTTTATCGAATGGTTCAAAAAAAACTACTCAAATCAAGCCTTTCTCGGTCATTTTTTTTGTTGATTTCTTGTCGATACCCTTAGAATCACGTTCTGAACACATTGAGCGGCTCGGATCATCAAAATTTGATCGAAAAATGGGAGAAAATAGGACATCCGCATTTTATTTAAAATAAAGACGTCCTCATAGGAGAAGTGTGTGTGTGTATATAGGCATTATGTTTTTGTGCTTGGCAAACTTGTATCCACTACTCACCAACATATCTTTGAATCTCATCGGTGGCAAATCTGTGTGGCCGTGATGACGGTGCACGGTGGTGCTGCCTGAGGACCAGATGGGGCATGTTGAGGGCTACTTTGCAGTGACGCTGACGGCGGAAAAGGTTGTTTTTCATTTTTTTTGTTGTTGTGGCAGGGGTAGTTTTGGGTATGTTTTTGGGTTGCTATGGCCTATGAGGCCGATTTAAGGGATATTTGGGGTTGTTTTGGGGATCAGGGCTGATTTAGGGGTTTTTGTGAGGTTGATTTTGGGGTTTGTTTCAGGGGTGATTTGGGGTCTAATTTTGGATTGTTAGGCTGACTTAGCGGGATTTGGGGCTAATTAAGGGGTTTTTAGGGGGCTGTTTTTCTGGTTGATTTGGGGGTTTTTGTGAGGTTTATTTGGAGTTTGATTTAGGAGAAAAACTTTGTTATGGTGGCTCCGTAAACTAAGTTTTACGGAGTTGGACGATCTGAATTGAAAACCAATTTTTACGGTAAAAAAATATTTTTTGCCGATCAAAATTTGAAAATATATCTCAACCATTAATTGCCAAGATAAACGGATGAGATTATGCGAAACCGTTCCGTGAATAAGTTTCTCTCTTAATTTAGGGGTTACATGGGACTGTTTTGGGGGCTGATTTAGGGACACATTGAGGCTGATTGAGTGCCGCTGTGGGGGCTGCTTATGTAATGTCTAGGGGTTGTTTAGTGGCAGTTGTAGGTGCTGATCGTGTGAGAACAATGATGGCCGCATTGGGCTGTTTGGGTGGTGTCGGTTGCGGAGTTGGCACTTCGCTTAACTGTATTTTTCTTCTTCTTGTTTTTTTCTTTCAAATTTGTAAAACATTAAAAGGCTGTGAGATAGGTTGAGAATTTGCGAGAAATAGTAGGAGGGTATTGTGATTTGTGCACCCTCCAAGACTCTTTCAATATCTTTCTTTTCTTATTTTACAGTTTTAATTTTTTACTCTTGTGATGAATGAAATATTTCTTTGCTGATAAAGAAAAATGTTCATTGTTTTGTCTTGTGTTTGAACATGCATCATTTTCCCTATGTCTTGCAATCTTTACTTGGGCAAGTTACGTTAGGCGTGAAGCCTGATGCCGTTTCTGCGTTTTCTGGAAATCCCGTTCGGACAGAATTGAGGGCCGTCCGGACGGCTCTCAGTGCACAGAAAACAGGGAGGTCTTAATATATTTCGCCCAAGCGGTCGTGACTTCCACCCGGGCAGCCCGTTCGTGAGACAGAATGTATTCAAGCCTTAAAACAGATTTTTAAAATTAGAACTTCATATTTTTTTAGAGGAAAAGCTGTTGTACTTGTAGAGAGAGACTAGGAGAGTTTCCTCCATTGATTCTAGCGGACTGGTGTGGCTCCCAGGGAGTAAATAAGTTGTCGAATCTTGTATATTTGTGTGTTCTCTTTCGCTTCCTCTATTTCTCTAGTTTGTTTTTCTGCAATTCATAGTATCCAAGATCATGAGAGTTTGTGTGTTGGTGAGTTTGAACTTTTGTCTTCAATCCGAACAAGTTAATGGTTTGATTCTTTAAACCATCATCTTACAAGTATTAAATCTTTTAAACCTTGCAAGTTATACCATTGTTTACCTTCTTTTTCCTTTTCTGTTTAGGGGGCACGCACTTGTATAAAACAAAGAGCTATTTATATATAACCATGTATGTAAAATCAAATGAAACCGAGACTGCGTTGAAGGCATACCTTTTCCCAGTTCTCCGACCAAGCTAGGATGTCTTAGTACTCTAGGCCTCCGGGGCACTACGCACCTCTTGTCGCAAGCATAAAATGAATAGGAAACTCGGGTTTTGAATGGCAGAGAGTGAGATGATCGTTGAATGAGAAGTTGTAAACAAAATTTTATATTTCGTCACCGCACTTGATGATCATAATGCCCACTAGTTCTGAGAAAGAAACTCAAAATAATGAATTATCTATAGGGACTACGGACAGTATAGATCAACAGAAAAATTATTAAAATTGACGGTATATTTATCACCTAATAAAATGTTGGGCAAAGTTTATTTTCACCCCCTATGGCTATCGTCATGTGCGGATACCCCCCTTATGGTTTAAAACTGACCACATAACCAACCTGTGGTTTTAAAAATGTGCGGATAGACCCCCTACTGTCATGTTTTCTATCCATATTAACGGAAGTGTATCTCATTCGCTTCTAAAATGTAATCTGAGTAATTCATAATATATTAAATAAATGATAGAGTATCTCTGTACAAAATCATTTCGATCAGGCATCAATAACCCAGTGATCTAATTTTTAGTAAATTCAAATTTAAATTTTTTAATTTCATAACAAAATCGATTCGACCATAAGCTTTTCATTTTTTGATTGACTTGAATTTTGGCATATATGTAGTACTCGTCAAAATTTACAATATCAACGGTTTGGAAATAATTTTTAGCATAAGGGATGAAGTGATTAGATTTAAAAAAGACGAAGAATCAAGGGACATGATGATGGTATATCGGTCTTTTAATATTGTGTTCGTTAATATGGATGGAAAACATCACGGCAGGGGGTCCATCCGCACATTTTCAAAACCACAGATAGATTATGTGGTCAATTTGAATTATGAGGGGGGTATCCACACATGACGATAACCACATGAGGTCAAAGTGGACTTTGCCCTAAAATGTATTTGAATTAATGATGATAAATTTATCATGCACACTGAAATGATAAATTTATCATCAATTCAACAAAAAGATGGTAAATTAATGGTTAGTAATCAAGAAAGAGGAAATTAAAGGCAGCAAAAGTGAACGATTGGAATCCTTCTACTTTATCCTCCTCGAAAAAACAAAACGACTATATTTTAAACTCATCGACCAAGTACTTACCCTCTTATTCCTTTTCCCTCTTCCTCCTAACTTAGACCATCTTATTCCGGATGTGTCTACGCTAATACAGTCCAGTATAAAAACAAAGAGAGTTGTTTATAACTGCATAAATTCATAAGCAGAAGAGGACTTAGTTTCTCCGCGCGTAGTCCCAAATCGGTGGAATTTGTCCAAATGGGAATCCAATCTGGATGATCTAAACTGTTCATATTGTGCGGCTCATCAAGTAGTAACTGAAAACAAATTCAAGTGGACCAAACACCTCTAAGGTCCATTGGATCCAAACACTGTAGTTTCGCAAAAATTTGTTACACCTTTTTTTTTCCTCCTAAATAAAAGTGTTTCGATGAAGTGGTTGTCAATTTTCGATCAACTTGAATTTTTTACATTGACAGAGCGTATTCAATGAGCCCTATAATACGAACACGCAACTTGAATCATCAAGATGAAAAACAATTGTGAGCTTGCTGCACCCGACAGTCCCAACTGCAGAGAAGCTGAGTTCATCAAGTAACACTGAGAATTCACCCAAAAACATAAAGGGTTTGTTTGATTGGTAGTTTAGTTTAGTTTAGTTTTGGTAGTGGATGGAGAAAGAAATAGGATAATGATTGGAGAAATGGGTAATGATTGGAGAGAGATAGAGAGAGAAATGAAATTAATAACTGGAGATACAGGGTAATGATTGGAGAAAGATATAGGATAATGATTAGAAATAAAACTAAAACTAAACTAACAACCGAACACAATGAATGCTTCAAGGAATACCTCGTTCTTGGTCACCAACCAAGCTAAGATGTCTCAGCTGGTATATAACGCCTCTGGTTCACCACACACCTTTTGTCGCAAGCCGAATGAAGGCAAAGCTATGGGCCGAATAAAAATAGGAAGCTACACGTTTGAATGAAAACATTGCTTTAGTTACAGTTGAATAACCACATTAAAAATAATGCTACAAGTTACTAGTTTTGAAAACCAAACGTAATAAAAAATAATGTTATACGTCGGTATCTTCAGAAGTCGATTTCTGGTCAATTAAACATGGTTTGATAATTTAACAACTGGGTTCATGTCAGAGTTTGACTCCTCCTAACCCCACCCTCCAAAACTAGTATATAATGAGCGGTTGGCCTCATGATTAAGGATTGAGATTTAAGAATTTGTTCCTTCTAGATCTTTCTTTACCGCTAATTTGTTACGTGGCCAAATAATATGGACTTTGCCCTAATTTAGTGGATAATAAGATCGATCCTCTAATAATTAGTTGAAGTGCGTGTAACTCTATTCCTAGTTATCAAATGTATAGCTATATGTACATATACACCAGCCTTCTCCTAAGGGATCCCTTACATACCTTATGTGGACTTTTAACATGAGCCGTTGGATTGTGTTTTCAACAGTTCGGATCTGCAAACCTGCAGATCCGAACTGTTGAAAACACAATCCAACGGCTCATGTTAAAAGTCCGCATATAAGGTATGTGAGGGACCAGCAGATCCGGACTATTGAAAACACAACCCAACGACTCATGTTAAAAGTCCGCATATAAGGTATGTAAGGGATCCCTTAGGAGAAGGAGACTATGTACATATATATGATGTTCTTTCACTTTCTTAAAATAAAATCACCACATTTTAAAAAGAATACAACTAGTCTTAAAAAAAACAAAAACAAAAACAAAAATAAAAATACGGAATGCAGCAGCACATGGAAGAACATCAAAGGGAATAGAACAGATCTTGGATCCCATACCCACCCATGTGACAGTGGTGGTGATCCATTCTCTGCATTCCATAGTTCATCAATAAAACAGATCTTGTAAATCAAAGACAGCTTGCAAGAGCTCTATTTTGAGTATTTTTGTTTTTAGAGTCTTAGCAAATAATCAGATCTGTTCAATAAGTTTAAAATATGTTTTTAAGTACTTCCGTGAAAATCAACTCATTCTGATATCGGCAAGGCCTTGATCGACTCATTCATTTTATGCTATCAAAATTAGGGATAAAACCAGATCAATCAGATACCAATATCCAAATTTTTGTTTTCAGAGTTTCAACAAATAATTGGAGCTATTCAGTATGTTTAAAAAATGTTTTTAAGTGCTTCTATAAAAATTAGTTCATTCTGATATCGACAAGGCCTTGATCGACTCATTCATTTATCCTGTCAAAATTAGGGATAAATCTCGATCAATCAGGTACCAATATCCAAATAAGCTAATTTTCTATGAGAGTCTTAAAAATATGTTTTAAACATATTGAACGGTTTTGATTATTCGTGGAACTCTAAAATAAAATCGGTGTCAAAATAAGTGTTAGTGGAACCACCCCATACACACACACACACACACACACACACACATACACACTCGGGATCCAATGAGGGATCCCACACGGGCTTATCGTGCGGAACTCCCTTTTCCCGATCGAATTGCAACGATCCGAGCCGCTCAAAGTGTGCAGAATGTGATTTTAAGGGTACCCGCTTGAAATCGGCAAAAAAAATGATCAGGAAGGGCTTGATCCGAACAGTTTTTTACTGAACCGTTCAATAAAAAACTGTTCGGATAAAGTCTTTTCCGATCATTTTTTTTTGTTGATTTCCCACGGGTACCCTTAAAATCATGTTCTGATCATTTTGAGCGGATCGGATCGTCGTAATTCGATCGGGAAAGAGGAGTCCCGCACGGTAAGCCCATGGGGGATCCCTTAGGAGATCCGGATTGTGTGTGTGTATATATATATATAGTCCCCTTCTCCCAAGGACGATTTTAACTTAATAAAATAAGAACCTCCCTTTTTTGATAGAATTTCAATAATCCAAGCCACTTAATGTGTTCAGAACGTGATTTTAAGGGTACTTACGAGAAATCAGCAAAAAAAAATGACTAGAAAGGCTTCATCCGAACAGTTTTTGTTTGTTTTTCATCAAACGGTTCAAATAAAAACTGCTCGGATGAAGCCCTTCCCGGTCATTTTTTTTGCTGATTCCTCGCGAGTACTCTTAAAATCACATTCTGAACACATTAAGCAGCTCGGATCATTGAAATTCGAACTGAAAATGGGAGAAATGGAGAGGTCCTTATTTATTTTAACTAAAATAAGGACCTCCTCGTTTGAAAATGACTGTATGTGTGTGTATATATATATATATATATATATATATATAGAAAAGCAGAAGTGGACTCAATTTCTTTGCGTGGAGTCCCAAATCGGTGCAGTGTGTTCACACGGAGATCCCTTCTTGGTGATTTGAATTGTTCATATTGTGGGGCTTATCGGGTAGTAACCAAACACAAATTCAAGTAGATAAAACACCTCTAAGGTCCATTTGATTTGAACACTCTAGTTTTGCAAAAAAATTGATAGACCTTCAATTCTTCCTAGATAAAAGCTTTTCGATAAATTGGTTGCCGATATTCGATCAATTTGAATTTTTTCCACTAAAAGAGCATTCCATGAGCGCTATAATATGAACAGCTCGAATCACCAATATGTGGAAACTGAAAGTGAGCAAATTGCACCAGGCAGTCTTTTTTGATCCGCCACCGGGCAGTCTCAACTCTAGATCAAGTAACACGCCCCTGAGAATTTACCCAAAAACACAAAATAACACCAAGAATTTAAGCTTGAAGGAATACCTCGTTCTAGATCACCAACCAAGCTAAGATGTCTCAGCTGGTAACGTCTCTGCCTCACCACACACCTTTGGTCGCAAGCCAAGTGTAGTCAAAGCTATGAGCCGCATAAGAATAGGAAACTACATGTTTGAATGACAGTGTTTGATGTTTGTTGGGAAGGTTTTGCTGGGAGAGAGGAAAACAGATCTAAGGAAGGAGCTTTCCGACTGAGTGTCGTTGTGCTTGAAAGGGATTGAAGTGAATGGAAACATGGCTTTAATTACAATTGAATCACCACATTAAAAATAATGCCACTAGCTAGTTTTGAAAAACAAAGCTAATAAAAAAAATTGACTTCGGTGATCAGATCGATGTAATGAGAAATTAAATAATGGAAACATTATTTTAAAAAAATTGGGTATAGCTAACCAGCTGTCAACAACGTGGTTCACGTCGGAGTTGGAATCCTCCTAGCCCCATCCTCCAAAACTAGTATATAATGAGCCAATGATGAGCTGTCCGACTCATGATTGAGGATCGGGATTTAAGAGTTTGCTTCCTCTAGGTCTTTCGTTACCCCTAATGTATTTACTTGGCCAAATCATATGGATTTTGCCCCGATTTAGTGGACAATAGATAGATCTCTTAAGATTTAGTCGAAGTGCACATAACTTGTCCTGAGTATATGATATGTTTATGATGTTCTTTCGCTTTCTTAAAATAAAATCACCACATTTTAAAAAGAATACAACTACTCTTACAAAAAACACACACACACACACACTTAATGCAGCAAATGGAAGAAGGCGGTATCTCACACTTTTGACTTTTTGGTCCTAGAAATGCCAATTACTAGTAATATTGCTGGGAAAAACAAATTAAATAGTTTAGCCATTAAATCTAAGGAGTTGGCTAAGTGATCTTGACATGTGACTTAGGTATTCGCTCTATTTTAAGGTCTCAGGTTTGATTCGTTTTACCGGCTAACAACTCTTGGGGTTACCTCACATTCCATGTGTAAGCGTGTGAAACGGCTGTAGTAAGGACTGTAAAGATCAGTTCAAGGTGTGCTCAAGCTGGCCCAAGACATCTAGCATTAAAAAAAAAAAAAGATTAGCTGTTTTCTAGGAATCCCATACCCACCCACGTGACAATGTGGTGATCCATTCTCTGTATTCCATTAGTTAATCAATAAAACAGATCTTGTAAATCAAAGACAGCTTGCAACAGCTCTAGTAATCCTCATAAACAAGGAGGGAAGAATGAAAACGCTTAGACGAGGATCAATATATTAATTTGTTCGCATACTCGAAAATACCTAATCGAATCCCGTTAGTGTATAATATATGGTCTTGAACATTTCATTGGTGCTTCATGCCTATTGGTTTGAGTTGGGTTCCCGATGGCCCGTTGGGTTCTCTACTGCAAAATCGATGATGGACCCTATGTCGAAATCTCGTGCTGATTTGATCTAGTAGTATGCGTTGTTGAGCCTATTAGCCTAAGTGCATGCTTTTGTACAGTTGCTTGTGTCTTAGATTTTGGTGGTTTTGGTTCACTCCTAATTATTGAGATGTAATCTTTGCCTTCGAGCGTTTGAAATGTAATGAAATTTGCCGTTGATTAAAAAAAAATGTCTGTAGAAAAGTTAATTTCAATGAGCTATATAAATGATATTCCCTCCGTCCCAAAATGATTTCCGGTCCGCAAAACGGAGTGATAAAAATAATGTAATTTTTTCAAGAAAAAAATTAAACTTTTTTCACAAATTAAAAATAGTCATTGATATCTAGTAAGTTGTTAAAAAACTTTTGATTTTTTCTTGCAAAAATTGTATTATTTTTAACATCCCGTTTTGCGGACCGGACAAATATTTTGGGACGGAGGGAGTATCTAACACTATAATAAAGACCAAAAGAGTAAAGTTATAAGGGCAGCATACCTAAATAAATTAGCTAGGCACACTCTTTTGTCAACTTTAAACTCCTACTGTAATGCTTTCAAGAACTCCATGGTTGTTCAATCGATATCAACCAATCTTTAGGAATATTGATGGGATCTGAAATTAAGTCAATAGTAATCACTATTATCCCACTGCTCATAAAAACACACTCATCCCAACAATATAGAATGGTTTCAAGGAGCTACTTTATATATCTAATAACACTATAATCAACACCAAAAGAGTGAAGTTTAAGGCATACTGATAGACGCGTAAATGTTCACATTAGCGCCCCTTAATTTATCTTTGTTAAGTCTTATTTATATTATTATTTGAAGTTTTATGTTTTTATTCTTGTATTGTAGATATCTGGAAGATTTGATAAAACAAGCACAAAGTTAAGAATATTAAATGGTGTTCGAAGCGGACCATTGGAAGGTTATATGGAGTCAAGAGTTAGTCCACGGGCATCACTGGGGAAAATGAATTGCAATTGCATTGATTGGGCCAAATGTTTATTAGTTGATGACTTAATGGTGGGCCAAACTTAATATGGAGTACGGCTGAAAAAGAAAAATAAGAAAAAGGGCTTTTCAAGTGGTACAAGGCTGGGCCACTATTATAAAAAGAGAAAGGAATTAGGCCTAGCGGATAAAAAAAAAAAAAAATTAGGCCTAAGGCACGGCCCACGAGGGTTAGTAATTTTTTAATGGCTACAGAAGGATATAAAAATGAGGGGAGCTGCGCACATCGGGGGACTCCTTCGGATCATTATTTTCGGCAGCTTTTGGGACGGCTCCCTGGGAGTGGAAAAAAAGGAATTTGATTTGGATGCAGATGGAACGGGGGCTGCCGAGCCGACTTTTTAGGTTCCAATATCGTACAGGTTTCATCCGAGTTTTATTTAATTAATGTTATTTGAAGTTTTGTTCAATTATTTGCATTCCAATAATTCGTATTAATTTTTGTTCTTCATTAAACTTGTTCGTTGATACTTGTTTATTAATTTATTTCTTTTGTTTATTTCGTATTCGAAAGCATGTTTCAAATTAGGATTTCTTTCGCAATGATTAGTGAGTAGTCGTATGGGTAGGGTCGCAATGTGATTAACGCACCGTGGCTGGTCTGGACACTGCTCTTATTTTCAAAAAATGAAAAAGATAATTTTAAATTGAAAAAATACTTCCCGCAAACGAACCCGGGTATTGTCGGAGCCCATGTGAACGGGGGAATGGGGGTCCAAAACTTATTCTCCGCTGCGTATGGGTGAACGGCGACCATAGGGTCTCGCATCTTGTGGGGTATCTTTGTCAATCCAAAGTTGAACGTTTTAAAGAAAACCGAATAGAACAGGTTAATCCGGACTGGTTGCGAGTGTTATGATCCTTACGACCGTGCCTTTCTTTTTATTATTTGAAAAATACCAATCAATTTTTAGGTTTTAGTTAATCTCAAACAACCGACATTGGGTGACTACCTAAGAGCCCGTTTAAATTCTAACAACCCGAATTTCTAATCAGCACACATCACCGTCTCTGTGGATTCGACTCCGGACTTACCGGATATTGTGCTACGACGGTATCCGCCCTACGCTTGTGACAACCCATTAATTTAAGACTATGAAATCGTCAAGTATTTTTGGCACAGTTGCCGAAAACGGTAATATGTGTTAAGAATTCGGGTAGATATTTTTTTTTTAAGTTGTTTTCTTTTTAGTTCATTATTGTTTTTTTTAATTTTTTTTATTATTGTTGAAAAGAAGAAAAAAATGGTCCATTTTGCAATGTGGTATGGAGGTTATGCAAACCAATTTGATTGTTCAGTGTCACTTTCTGTATTTTATGGTTTGACCTCAGAAAATCATTTTTCGCATATTCATGACCTTGAGAAAGCTTTTGGTAGTGATGAAGTGGCTCTCTTACATGTATTTTCAGCATCTTTGCGTGATAGTGCTTTAAATTGGTTTAATTTTTTGAATCCAAGATTGACATGGGGTGAGATTGTAATACAATTTTTCAATCATTTCAATCCCTCAAATGAGACTCATATACTTTTACAAGAATTATCAAATTTCTCTCAACATGATGATAAGTCTTTGTCACAGTGTTGATAGCGATTTAAATTTGTTGTATTCTATTGGTCGAGTTTTAATTGTAAGCTTAGCAGTATTTTGGTTATCTTTTGCCATAGTTTAAACTTTAAGCTATGCGAGGTGGATTTTAGGTCTACTGACGAATTTCTAGATAAAACCTCTGAAGACGCTTGGGATTTTTTAGATGAATTAACCCAAAAACTCTAATTTTGTGAGTTGACTGAAAATTCTGAGGACACCAGTTTTGATGGGAGGGAAAAAGAGGAAATAGAACCACCTGATTTTGATCAATTAGTTGATTCTCTTTCTTGCAATCAAGTTGAAAATTTTCAAGTGATTAATTCTTGTGTATTGGAAGATGAAACAACAAAGTCACTTGTAACTAACGAAATAGTTAGTTCACCTGAAGTGCAACAGCATTCTAGTACACTTGAGATGGATTTTCATGACGCGACTCCTGAGTAGTCATTGCCAATAATTATGCAAAGTCCACTTGTTCTTGATGATCAAATACCCCCAGCCATAGATATTGACGTCATCACTCTTATTGAGTATCTACCATTGCAAGAGATTATCACGTTAGAACAAATTGACTTTCTTTGTGTTGATAATTTTAATATAGTTTACCATTCATTTTTTCTGACACTCATTAACAACTTAAAAGTTAATTTAGTTCGGAATATGCAATTGGTGGAATTTAAATTTCAAACGCGACTAAGCCCATTAAGATATTCTAAATATTTGGTTTTGTGGCATGATCGCATACAATTTTTAACGGAGTGCTTGAAGTGGGTTGAGATGTTGATTTTGATTGCTCTTCATAGTGTGATGAATGGTTGGATTACACGTGATGGGAGTGAATGTCATTGACTTTTTTGTATAATTTTTTTTTTCTTTTCTATTTCTTAGATTAGTTACTTTTATTTTATTTTATCTTTTTTTTTGTGAGAACTAACATTGCAGGATGCTTTGTTCAAATTGGGGGGTCTTCTTTCCATTATGTTATTTCTTGCGTAGTTCTCCGTTCCGATATGATACATTTTCCTTCTTTTTCTTTTATATCCTATATTTTTATTCTTTTGTATTCAATGAGGACATCAAATGATTCAAGTTGGGGGGAGAGATTACTTTGATAAGTTTTTCACTTTTAATTCTTAAAAAGCCAAAAAAAAAATTAAAAATTTTCCTTTTCGCATGTAATTTGGCACTTGTTGTGATTACTTGTTGAATAATTGAGTTGAGGTCTATTGCCTACCATAGTGATTTCTTTTTTTTTTTTGGCTTGGTAGTTTTACTTGCTAACTTATCTTAAAAAGTTGATCATGGCGCTCTTGTATAGCACTATTGCACGTCACATTTATTTGAGCCTTGACCACTTGTGAGTTGTGACTTAATCAATCTTGATGGCTAGATTAGTAGAGACTTATAACCTAGTGAGCTTTTGGGCCCTATCTTTTATTGCAGTGGTGTCACTTTAACTCTTAGTTTGTCATGGAAATAATCTATTTGCTGTGATCTCATTATTCTTGATTGTTGAGTATTGGAACTTGAATGCATAACAATATCCCTTGGGTTTTGGTTCGTCACATGGATGTTACACCCCTTGGAGAGGATTATAGGCATTTTCTTGATATCTAGGCGAGTTCGTTCTTTTGTTTTCACATTTATCCCTTGCAAGCCACTTTGAACCATATATATTTAGCCTTTTCTTGGTTAGCTGCACTTTCCATATTTTGTTTCGAAAAAGGCAAAAGTATAAAGGTGTAATTTTTAGATAGATTGTGAATTTTTGTACTTGAATTGGTGGTGCCCATTAAAAAACAAAGAAAACAAAATAGAAAAAAAAATAAAAGAAAGAGAAAAATAAAAGGGGCGCCGATATAGATGAAAAGGAGGAATCGTACTTTTATTGCTGAAAAATGTTAAAAGGTTAGAAGGGGAGATAAGGTAGTGTTGAAAAAAGTGAGAAAATGGGCACGTATTGTTAAATAAGCCCCAAGTTGTTTGCCTATTTTCAAATATGTGATGTTTTACCCTAACCTTTACACACTTTCAATTACCCAACGTTACAACCAAAATTAAAGTCCTATTTGATACTAAGGGTGATGAAAAATGGATTGATGGAGTGAGAGAGAGTTCCAATACTTGGTATTCTATTCATGAGACTGTGTGTTCACCATACAAAGCGTTCTTTCCGTGTCATAGTGTGCGAGTGTTTTGATTTCATATATATAACTTCTAACCGCACACTTGAGAGTTCATACTATGCACCTTGTTTGGAGTGATTTTATTTATGAGTGCAAGACACAGTGAGAATTGCAGTCAAGACTCGGTTCAGAGAGAGCGGTTAGTTATTGGACACTTTTGGTTGAGGCCCATGTCATACACACATGCTAAGCCTAGGTGTTATGGTTTATTTCTTGACTTGATAGCGTTTGAAACTATTTGTGCCTTCTTATATCTTTGTGGTAACTGCGCATTTTTTACTTGATGGACCAATGAGTTGTATGACAAGTTTTGGATTCCACGTGTAAAGAGATCCGCGGTGTTTTGTAGGTAATCACTGCTGAAAATTCTCACGATACTTCACTTATCCTACCGGAACTGCCTAGGGGTTTAAAAGAACTATCGGTTTTAATTTGTTTTTTCTAGTTGCATTTTGTTTTCTTTGCTCGGGACTAGCAAAGTGTAAATTGGGGGATGTGATAGACGCGTAAATGTTCACATTAGCGCCCTCTAATTTATCTTTGTTAAGTCTCATTTATATTATTATTTGAAGTTTTATGCTTTTATTCTTGTATTGTAGGTATCTAAAAGATTTGATAAAACGAGCACAAAGTTAAGAATATTAAATGGTGTTCGAAGCTGAGCATTGGAAGGTTATATGGAGTCAAAAGTTAGTCCACGGGCATCACTGAGGAAAATGAATTGCAATTGCATTGATTCGACCTAATGTTTATTAGTTGATGACTTAATGTGGGGCCAAACTTAATATGGAGTACGGCTGAAAAAGAAAAATAAGAAAAAGGGCTTTTCAAGTGGTATTATAAAAACAGAAAGGAATTTGGCCTAGGCCACGGCCCACGAGGGTTAGTAATTTTTTAATGGCCACAGAAGGATATAAAAAGGTGGGGAGCTGCGCACATCGAGGGAGGAACATTATTTTCGGCAGCTTTTGGGACGGCTCCCTGGGCGTGGAAAAAAAGGAATCTGATTTGGACGCAGAAGGAACGGGGGCTGTCGAGCCGACTTCTTAAGTTCCAATATCGTACAGTTTTCTTCCGAGTTTTATTTAATTCATGTTATTTAAAGTTTTGTTTAATTATTTGCACTCTAATAATTCGTATTAATTTTTATTTTTTATTAAAGTTGTTTGTTGATACTTGTTTATTAATTTATTTTTTTTGTTTATTTCGTATTCGAAAACATGTTTCAAATTAAGATTTCTTTCGCAATGATTAGTGAGTAGTCGTATGGATAGGGTCGCGTGGTAATTAGCACACCGTAGCTAGTCCGGACACTGCTCTTATTTTCAAACAATGAAAAAGATAATTTTAGATTGAAAAAATACTTTCCGTAGACGAACCCAGGCATTGTCGGAGTCCATGTGAACGGGGGAATGGGGGTCCAAAACTCATTCTCTGCTGCGCATGGGTGAACGGCGATCATAGGGTCTCGCATATTGTGGAGTATCTTTTTCAATCCAAAGTTGAACGTTTTAAAGAAAACTGAATGGAACAGGTTAATCCGGACTGGTTGCGAGTGTTATGAACCCTACAACCGTGCCTTTCTTTTTATTATTTGAAAAATACCAATCAATTTTTAGGTTTTAGTTAATCTCAAACAACCGACAGTGAGTGGCTATCTAAGAGCCCGTTTAAATTCTAACAACCCGAATTTCTATGCAGCACATATCACCGTCTCTGTGGATTCGATTCCGGACTTACCGGATATTGTGCTACGATGGTCTCCGCCCTACGCTTGGGACAACTCATTAATTTAGGACTATGAAATCGTCAAGCACATACCTGAATAAATAGTAGGAGTGGAGAAGATGAAGATCCAGCCAGACCACAAGAAATAGCAAACTCAGTATTGAGAGTAAAGAGAGATTGAGTGACTGCAGATGGATAATTGACTGAACAAATGGAACCATGAAGTCTTTTAATTAAGGGCGCTGCTGTTCGCAGCCCTCTATTTACTCCCATAACCCGTTAAAAATTTTCAATTATACTCAACAGTTAGTTACTGAAATTGAGATATATTTTCAGCATCCAATTACTGAAATATAATATTTTTTGGCTTAATTGCAAAAACACCCCTTGAACTATCACTTTTTTGCAACTTGACCCCCTCATGTACATAACTCGACAACATGACCCCCTTAACTATCAAAATCAAACAACATCACCCCCTCCCCTCATTCCCGTTAACTTTTGCTAACATTTTGGATGGAAAAATGTTGAATTGGATGGGAAATGATTTCTATTCCTAAAAACCCCTTCCCCATGGCGGGAAATGAACTTTTGGGGTATATATACATCTTTACTCCTTTTTCCTAACCTACCAGGTTAGTTCTCTCTCTCTCTCTCTCTCTCTCTCTCTCACACACACACACACCACACCAGCATGAAATTTGGTGGATAATACCAGGTTTGTTTGTTCTCTCTCTCTCTCTCACCACTACCCCCTCTCCCACCACCACACACCATGAAATCTGGTGGAAAATGAAATCCAGAACATTTCCCACTTCTTTTTCTTCTCTTCTCTCTCTCCATAACCAAGAACACCTTAAACAGCAAGAACACCCAGTTTGAAACCCCAAACCCAGATTTCTTCTTCTTCTTCTCTCTCCATAACCAAGCACCATCCAAACCCAAACCTTGACCAAGAACACCATCCATTGCCCAGTTTTTGGACCAAAACCCACAACCAGAAAATTTGAAATCTCAAACCCAAAAAAATTTGGACCAAATATGTCTGCCTTATTCTGAAAACCAAAACCAAACCCACTGACTGTCCTCACCTCATTTCATACAACATGAGCAGCTCTAGTTCCACCAACATCAACTACTCACCGTACAATGGAGATGAAAAATGCAAATGTGGACGGAAGGCAGTCATGAGACCGTCATTGACTGTGAAAAATCCAGGAAGAAGGTTCATTGGGTGTATCAACTACAACGTAAATTTATCCTACAAACTCTCTTCCCATTTTTTATTTGATTGTAAACAATTTGAAATGTGTCATGTTTATTTTCAGAAACGAAATGGATGCAATTTCTTTGAGTGAGTCGATCCAGAAACCTGTCCTAGAGGATTGGAATATGCCAAGATAATGCAAGCCAAAAAGGAAGAACTTGAGAGACAAGTTGAAGAGTTGAAAATGATCAATGAAGGGTTGGAAACAAGCAAACAAATTGTCGAAGAAGAAAATGAAGCCCTGTTCGTGAAAATAGCAGACTTGACTGAGATGAATGTTAACCTAACAGCTACTAATGAAGCTCTACGCGCACAAATTGAAACAAGGAAGACTAGACAGATTGGAACATGTTTTTGGAACATTATAGTCTTGGTGGTAGTCATTGTGCTTGTGATTGGTGTACTTCTGTCAAGTGTGAAGCACACCCCTAAGAAGAAAACTTTGTATCTTCCTTAAATATGAATGAAATGCATGGTTTTTCATACATAATTGAACAATATGAATGAATGAAATTGATGAATTGATGCAATGCCAATGTTTCCATTCCATACATGTACAATAATACGAAAAGATATAAATACCAGACTAGTGTGAAGCCAATGCAGTACGAAATACAACAACACAAGTGCCATACTAGATCAGATCAATTGAAGCAAGGCAGTGCCAAAACCTGTTCAACACCAGTGCCAAACCAAGGCAGTACCAAAACCTGTTGAACACACAGCATAATTGAAGCATAAGTACACATTTAATTAGCAATATTCACCTCTTTTCTCATAAGGCATCCCAGAAAAAATATAAACTGGATTCCAAAACATAACATTCAGTAAACAAGGTACCAAAAGATTACATATTGACTACTGCCAAGCCCAAGGCAATACCAAAATAATTCATGACAGTGAACAAAATAGAGTTCTTGACATTGTGGCATTTGGTACAACAAAAACCATTACATTAAGTCATCAAAACAAAAAGTACAAATGCCATTGGGTACCACTTAAACCATTACACATTACAAACCATCACACAATATTAAAGTTTAGACATAAGCCTAAGATAAAGTTGATTCAAATGGCAGATCTCTGGGTACTTGGTGTTGAAGTTGCTCCTTGGGAGTCTAGCCTAGGAATATGAGTGTTTGGCATTGTGGCATTGCCACTTCCACTACCACTGCCACATGATGCTGCAGATGAACTTGCTGCCTGATTCCAAAAAAAAGCATTTCCTAGCCTTGTGGATCTCCTCCAACCCTACATTGACAGTCCAATATAAATAAGTTCACACCTATTGGCATGCGTTCACATCGACTAAACTATAGACAATGGACATGAGGTTAGTGTTATACCTGTGGTATTGGCAAACCCACCCTTGGGGCAATAGATTCTGCACCTCCAAACTTTGTCATTGGTATTTTGACTTTCCCAACTATTGGCTCCTTACCCTTCCCACTCTTTGCACCTTTATTTGTTCTAAGATCCACTTCATTGTTTGTATTTCTTTCTCTAATGACAACACCAGGAAGTGTAGCAATGGTTCCACCTTTTCCTTTACCTCCACCTCTACTACCATTCCCATTGTTTGCACCTCTTCCTCTTCCAAGAACCATTTGAGTGTTTGCAACTCTTTCCCTACCAATCAGAATACCCTGATTTGGGCCTCTTCCTGTTACAACCAACCCATTATTTGCACCAATGTTTGCTCTACCTCTACGACTACCTCTACTACCATTGTTCACTCTTCCAGTACCTCTACTAGCAGTGGGGACCCCCCTTCCTTTAGCTCCAGTCACTCCTTTTCCTCTACCTCCAATCACTCCTCTTCCTCTGCCACTCTCATTCTGAATTCCTCTTCCTCTACCTCCAATCACTCCTCTTACTCTGCTACCCTCATTCTGAATTCCTCTTCCTCTTCCTCTTCCTCTTCCTCCCACCACCATCACACCCTGTTAAATCCAAATAATGAGGACTTATAATGAAATAAAAGTGTTGTAAATCATAAATTATTAATGTAATCATGACAAAAGAAATAACAGATTGACCATACTTGTTCACCAGTGCTGTTCGTTGACTTGTGAGGGCAGGTTCTAGCATTGTGACCTGGCTGCTTGCATTGTCCACACTTTAGGGTTGTGTAATACTTACTCACTCCACTTGAAATAGTTTTTGGCTCATCAGGGCCCTTCCTCCTATTTTTTTTGGGTCTACCACTCTTTGCCCTAAAAGGAGGAGGGCTGATTGGATCAAAGTCTGTACGAACCCACATTGTTTGGTCTGGAATTGGTTTAATTGTGAAGCTGTATGTCCTCGCAAAAGTACTTTGATGAAAGCACTGATCAACATAATCTTCAGGATCACTTTTATCTGTTATGATTGCAGGCATTCCATGTGCACATGGTATCCCACTGACATCCCATTTCCTGCAAGTGCATGTTTTCTGTCCTATGTCCACAACATAGATCCTAGGTACACAAATGACTTCAAATATGGTGCCACCACTATACATAACCTCATATTGCCCCATTAGTTGTTGGGTTCTCTCAATTCTCCTACTAATCCTTGGACATATATTACCATTCCACCCCATGCACAACTGAAGTCTAGTTTGCAACCTTGTCATTAGATACCTTCTAATACTTTCCACCATGGTCAGAATTGGTTGGTCTCTTGCATCTTTGATTGCTGTATTAAAAGCTTCACTTGTGTTATTATCCATTCTATTGCACTTAGACCTTGTACTATACATGCACCTAGCCCATGTTGTTGGTTGTTCTCTCATCAACCATTCATATGCAGTTTCATCAATCTCTTTAATTTCATTCATCCTCTCTTCAAACTCCTGCACTGTGTAAACTGATGCAGCCCCCCACATAAGATCTTTCCACTCTTTACCCTTGTATAATTTATTGAAGTTTGAGTACATGTGTCTAATGCAGTACCTATGTTCTACATTAGGGTACTTTTGAGCAAATGTTTCTGTCAAACCCTAGAAAAAAATGAAACAACTTCAGAAATTAAAAAAAAAGCAACAAACATAATGTAAACAATATAAACATTTAAGAAAGTAAACAACTTAAGTAACAAATACCTTTTGCCTATCAGAGATGAAGCACCAACCCTGTTGCTCTGGATTCCCTATCATGTCGGTTAGATTCTCCAAAAACCAAGTCCAACTGTCTTTTGTTTCCGCCTCAACAACAGCAAATGCCAAAGGAAACATTTGATTGTTGGCATCTTTTGCAGTTGCATGCATCAATTGACCTCCAAATGGGCCTTTTAAGAAACATGCATCTAACCCAATTATAGGTCTGCAACCAGCTAAAAACCCCTTTACCTGTGCATCATAACCTATGAACATTCTCTGAAACACTGGACCTTCATTAGGCAAGGGTCTTTCAACATTCAGTTTAGCCACGCTACTTGGGTTCTGTATCCTAACCATCTCACAGTAATCCCACAACTTCAAATATTGTTTTTTATGATCTCCTTGAATTAGCTCGAGTGCCTTTCTCTTTGCTCTATAGACTTTGGTATGTGAAACATTTATCAGCCACTCCCTCCTAACTATGTTCTTCATTGATTTGACCTTAGTCTCAGGAGCATCAACCAGCTTGGTTATGTACTTTTGGGAAAGCCACGATGAGGTTGCATTATTATTAGTGTAAATCCTAGTACATTTATGCATTTGCGTTATCTTTTTAATTTGAAAGGATTTCTCATCGTACATGGGAGAGGCATGAAGCCTAAAGCCACAATCACGTGCACACTTCACAGTCACTCTTGTAGACTCATTCTTCAAAAATGTGAATGTATACCCCTCCTTTATGTGGTATTCCCTCAATAATTTCCTAAACACCCGCACATTAGGAAACTTCATCCCCTCTATTAGTTGGGGTTTCTTCATGTAACTCTCTTTAAACTCAAGAAAAATAGGTTTCCCATCATCATCATAGTCCTCTCCCAAGTTGTTATCATCACTGTCAGAACTAAGATCTTCATCACCTTTACTCCCAAGGTTGTAGGTATTTCCTAAACCTACCAAGGGAATGGTCTCCTCTTGTTCTTCATCAGAAGACTCTTCTATCCCACTAAAAGATCCACAAGAACTTTCACTATCATTATTGGGCTGCCACTCATAGTAAGAATCACTACCCTCATCCATTTCTTCTGCATCCACACCTTCTTGAACTATATGTTCAACTTCTTCTTCATCACAGCTTTCTTGAACTATGTGTTCAACTCCATCTCCAAGAAGGTGTTCCACTACGTGTCCTCCTACGTCTAAGTCACCTTCCAATTCAGTTAAGGAGCTAGGGTCAACAGTAGTATTTGTCTCTCTACATATCACCTCCACCTGATCCTCACAATCCTCGTCAGATTCTACCACATTAGGACAATGGACATATACATCAATTATCATATACTTCCTACCAGAATGCGCTGCAAACATTTGAAGCATATCATCATGAGAAGTCAATTCAACTAATCCATTGTTCGTTTCATGCATTGGAAGTCTATAAAACACAGTTATGTATTCTATTACTTCATTAAAATCTGTTATTCCATAGCCCATCTGCCTAATATTATCCACCAACTCATAAAATGTGAAGGAATCTGGATCTACCTTAATTTCTGCAATGACGCCATTCAAGTATTTTGACTGCGACCCCCTGACTACTTTACCACCAACGCGGATATTCAAAGTACACCTCAGATCAACCATGTTTTCTGTGTAACATAACAAAAAATATAACAAAACAGTTGGATTAATATCAGGACCAACAAAACCATACAATGGGTATCATTTAAATAAAAAATATGATTAATAACAAACCAGCAAAACAATACAGTGGGTGTTATTTAAAAAATATGCATGTGCTTAGAAACACTATTTTAAACACTGTTTTGTACTCTATTTTAGGATCCCAATCCAATTTTGTAAAGCACCAATATGATACCCAGTTTTTAATGCCCTAATCTCGTACTTTAAGGTTAAAAAATAAAAAGTTCAGGAAACCCCAATTTTTAAGCCCTAAAAATCTCACAGTTCGAAAATCCCCAATATTTAAACCCTAATCTCGGCTTTTGGGGGAAACACATTTTCAATATCCAGAAATTCCCAAACCCCCTATTTTTAAAGCCACAATCATTGACTTTTAGGGTTACATTCATTGTTTAGGGTTACATTCGTTAAAAATTTCGAAAACCCCAAAATCCCCCAATTTTTTAAACCGAAAACCACGTGAATGCATAAGTTGATATAAATGACTTACAGAAAACTTACGTATTCGCAGGAGAACCAAGAAAACCAGGTAGAACTCGGCGTACAGAATCGAACGAAGTAGACTCGGCGTACGGAATTGAACAACGTAGATTTTGCTACTCTAGGGTTTCGACTTCTGAGATGCTTCTGTCGATTGATTGATTGGAGATGGGTGGGAGATGGAGATGGGTGGGATGGGTGGGTGGGTGGAGATCGGTCTCAATGGTCGTGGTGGGCGGCGGCGATTATATCATCGAGAGAGAGAGAGAGAGAGAGAGAGATCATCGACAGAAAAGAAAGAGAGAATGAGTGGTGGTGGTTGTGTCTTTTTTTGTTTTTATCTTTTTCCTTTTTTTTTAAAGCCGGGGTACTTTCGTCTTTCTCTTTCACTCCGTCCAATTTTAAACGGAAATGAGGGGGAGGGGGTGATGTTGTTTGATTTTAATAGTTAAGGGGGTCATGTTGTCGGGTTTTATACATGAGGGGGTCAAGTTGCAAAAAAGTGATAGTTCAAGGGGTGTTTTTGCAATTAAGCCATATTTTTTTCAACAGATGTTTACCGAAAATGCATGTTCGGCAATTGTTTACCGAAAGTTGAACATATTTTCGACATGTAGTTACCGAAATATAATCTTGTTTTCAACAGCAATTTACCGAAATATTATTTATGACTTTCAACAACCATTTACCGAAATGTTGTAGGCTACAGGAGAAAATAAAGGGCTGCGAATAGCGGCGCCCTTAATTAAAATTCTACTTTTGGTAAATTCCATCAAAGCTTCCCTGAGGATTTTTATAATTACAGAAATCCTCACTCAAGTTTCAAAAATGAAAACGACCTCCACCAATGATAGAGTTGTTCTATATCAACCACAAAGTTTTCTTTATCCCAAATTTCATTTTCGTCCTCACTTGGGAAATAGAATAGAGTGCTGCAATACGTACAAATTTCTAGATACAGACAGCGTGCACAGATGGGATTTGGACCCGTCACAATTCCGACAAAAATGATCGGAGCTGCTCATTTTATTCAAAATGTCTCGTTTAAGGTTTATGTAAAAAATCATTTCATTTGAATATCATTAAGGGGAGTTTACAAACCCCCCAAACTTTGCTCCAGAAAATAGGCCTTTTCTGAATCAAAGTTTGGTTGTTTCGTAAACTGCCTTAACGATATCCAAATAAATTGATTTTTTATAGAGACCTTAAATGAGACATTTTGAACAAAATGAACGGCTACGATCATCTTTGTGGGATTTGTAGACACCCCAATCTGATTTTCTGATCGTTTTACTTCGTTTTTCGGTTGCTTGTTTTTCTGATGATGATTCAGGTCAAAAATAGTTTTGAGAGAATGAAATAGCTTGAGCTTGGTGTGTGTGGAACCCATTTTTAACCCTAAAGGCCCTTAAAATCAAACCCTAACCTCAATTTTGATAATCGCGTGACCCATTGGATCCCTCGCGCGATGGTTTACCTGCCAGGTGGTGGTCAAAGTCAAAATTTTGACTGTTGACCTTCGCAGGGCTAGTTGAACACTTACGCGATGGTCAACACCTGTCATTTTTACCTTTTTCCAGCTGGATTGCGTGATGATCAGGGGTCTATGGGCCTGTGTAACCCCATTTCGTCAACTGAACAACGTTCTGAAGGGTTGCCCTTGCACCCCCTCTCCCCTACTCTCCTATCACCTTTGGCACCTCACTTCTCCACCAAGTAATTGCAACCAGCCTTGTTGGCTAGGTGCATTGCCTTGCTTCGCCACCAACCAACACTTCTTTCTATAAGTACCACACACCCTCCCCCCCATGATCCATTTTTCAAAAAGGTTACCAAAATTTTCAAAGAAGAAAAAGGAAATACAAGCCCAAGCACTTCATACTTCACCCATCCCCACACAATCACTGTCCAAGCCACACCACCTCATTCAAGTCATTTTCAAGACACTCAAGCAAATGTATAATACATTTTTGTCTACTGTTTGGACCCCTGAGGGGGGCTGGCAGGGCCAAGGTTGGTAATCAATACCAGTTCTGGTCCTAAAGCCAGCAAAGTTACAAGTTACCGTGGACAAGAACTCCCACGCACGAGGTACCCACTTCATCGCGCGACTATTTGGGTCAGCACGATATGGTTATCGTGGGGGTGAATGTCCTGGTTTATTTACAGTCTTATGCTTTCCTATGGGGAATATTTATGATGTTTCACTGTTATGCATGTCAAAGTTTGTAGGTTAGCTTGTTTTTCCTATTCCTTTACTTGCTTTGGAATGCCCCTGTGTTGTTTCTGAATATGTCTCAGAGCTTAGGCATGCAAAATAATTTCTGAAAATCCAGTCAGGGCACTCGCGCGATGAACTGACTCCATCGCGCGATGGTTCCCCTGTTTCTAGTGGTTGCCCTTGCATCAACAGTTAAGATCTAGGCCTTCGCTTTAACATCTCCACTGTTTAGGGATTGCATCTTATTTCTGTTAAATCTCGTTTGTAATAATCATCTACTTTCAGCACACATAAACTGCTTGGTTTGTCCTAGGTGTGCACTGGTCCATTCCAAAACCCAGAAGGGGATAAAATCTGACTTATTGATATGATGGCAACACTCGCGCGTTGGATTGGGAGTGTCGCGCGGCGGTCAAACTTGCATGTGTGAACCTCCATGCATGCAAGCAGGCCGTCGTTGATGATAAACTCAAGTCAAGGTACTCTTTTGGCATCTGATATCAGTATTAGGTTTTTATTTCATTTATTCCTTGTTATTTCCTCCATCCATGCTATTATCTATCACATTCTGCAAAATATTACAGTTTTAATCCCCGATTAACCGTTCCCCCACCCTAATTGGCTAAAAAATTGATTAATGAAACAGAATCGCAAATAGACATCTTTCGCAAATACCTAAGTAGAGACCGATCTCTGGATTGGACGAGAGGGGTGTCATAAAACTCTTTCCCTCTCGTAACCTGGCTCTCGAACCCAGATATAGCTATGACGGACTAGTTCCTTGACTTTTTCAAATCAAATAGCGCGACAAGTGCTTCGAAATACAGTTCCTTAGGTGTCGAACCTTCAAAACCCGAGTGGCGACTCTGTATTTTGCGAGCGCTTGTCATCCAGCTTAAAAGCGCTCCCCCGATTCCTGGGCTCTCGCGTTTGAAAATTCGGAAATTTCCAAGGACACGCATGCCCACAGGATTCGAGACGGGGTGCAAATCATATTTGTGCACGCTGTCTATCGTTTGAAATCTGTGCTGGTAGAATTTCCGAATAGGATACCATCCTAAACTACAATCTTCTCCAATAAATGCTACGCTGGAGTTTGAACTAACATACCTTATTCTTGTTTTTTTAATTAGTGATTTATTTGGTGGTTAGTCTTTTGCAAACCAACGGCCGACAATACTAATGCTGCTGCTTTCATATCAACAGTCCCACACGGAAAGCTCCAAACAAGTCCTAGTAGGCATCGAGTAATTCTCAATTTTAATTAAGGGACAGCCTAAAATAAAATACTGAACTCTAAAAAAGGGACGAATGAAATAGAAAACTCATATTGTAATTTTAAAAACTTGAGGGAATATATGTGGTTTTTGGAAAAAACTCAGGAGAGGTCATGACCCCAATTCCACACCAACCCCCCCGCCCCTCTTTTTCTCTCTCTCTCGCCCTTTTTATCCTTTCCACCTTATCAATTGTCTTTTCCCTCAAAACGTCTGCACCTGATGGAGGTGGTCCCCGCCCACTTGGAAATGGAGCTGGTGGTCGTCCCCTTGCAAGTCGCAACTTTTAAGGAAAAGTCTAAGTAAAGTCTTTCTCAAAGCAGTGGCCGACAATACTAATGCTGCTGCTTTCATATAAACAGTCCCACACGGAAAGCTCCAAACAAGTCCTAGTAGGCATCTAGTAATTCTCGTCCTGCACTCTTCTTTTTAATCTTCGATGATGTTTTTGAAATTCATTTTTTAACTCGCGCTATCGCTCTCGTTCTTGCTTATACATGTGCATCATATGATTTGGATAAGTATCACAATCATGAAAATCTCTTTCTTGACATGGATTAAGAGGACAATTTTATCTCCAATATGACACCCCTTGCCGTAACGAACAAGTTAATTAAATTTCCCAATCTACCTCTAGCTCTGGAAATTTCAACCTCCCCCTCCATCTCCTTTCCTCGTTTTCAGTGTTCATCTCCTTTGTATGGTCTCTAACTCTCTACCACAAAATGTGTAAAGCACATACAAATATGTTTTAGAGAAGAATTTGGAGCATCTCAACGTGGTGCTCCAGAGGTAAGAAATAACTCCATTATTTGCCATTAGTCCGATGTCGTTAAGTGTGAGTTCCGTGTTCATCATGTGTGACAAGGGAGTCACTACTATTATTTTAAAAGCTGAAGGGGAAGGTCTTTGTTTTACAAAAATCTTAGGATAGCCGCCCAGGGGCAGAGCTATGTTGGGGTCTGGAGGGGCTCAGACCCTCCGGCCCCAACTCTACGAGCGTTCGAGTTTTAAAATTTTTATTTTGTATATGCTTGAATTTAAATATTATTGATAAATATTCATGTATAACTACTTATAATATTCATAAAGTTGGTTTGATTAGATAAAAATTCGGTTATTTTACATTCTCATTTCTCAATTTCTTTCATAAATAAAAAATAAGCACGTGACAGTTGAAGTAACCTAAGGAAAAAAAATTGATTGGTCTACTTTAACTGCATTAGACTAGAATCGTTTCAGTGAATAAATATAATCTATTTGAAAATAAAATCTTATGATATAAAAAATATATGATCCGATAAAAAATATATATCTATTAAGCCGTCCCCTGAATTCAAAGTTTTGGCTTAGCCACTGTGATAGCCTCATGTAATCTACCCTTTTACTATTCTCCCACCCCTCCATGCATTTTTTGGATAGTTTGTGAAAATGACTTGTCACTTCTTAACAACTTAATTCACTACCGAAAACAGCTAACAACTTGATTTCAACAAATTCTTTCTCAAAACTTTTTTTCTTTCTCAAAATTTATTCACTACGGAAAACACCTATTGATCTGGAAATTTCTCTCTCCTCCTCCATCTCCTCTCGTCTTGATTGTTCATCTCCTTGCGTCAATGTGCCCTCTTGGCGGTCTTGCCTAACATGTTCCAAAACCCACTTAAGTATTGAAGGTCGTTCCCAAAAGAATTTCAAAATTGACTTGTGGTTCTGTTGTTTCCCCATACCAATTCTTCCTTGTGCTCATGCCTAGGATTAAAAATTCTATTGTTTGAATGCACAAGACAGACTCTTATTCTTGCATGCATGCATCCAAATTCATTTAAATCAATCAAACAAATTTGGGCTTGATTGAAGAGAGAGAATATATATTAAGGAAAAAGAGTGCATTGGTGACTGTAACCTTATTAACTCTATATTTGCATATCACACTATGTACATATTTGTATTTGCATGCGCCTACACATGTTTTACGAATTCGTCCGTTACAATTTCTTGTTTAAATTTATTTAAGTTTATTTGACTAAAATTCCTATTTCGATCGGTCTAGACTTATTTTCAACGCATTTCTATAAATAGGAATCTTGGGGATTCCTAATTTTTGTCTCTTGCAGGTTCATTAAGGAGAGCCTCCTTTGGGTATGATTGTGGAGTTCTTTGTTTTTTAAATTGTTGGGACTTGATATTAAAGTATTGATCAGTTGTCTCTTTGGTTTGTGGTCCCTTTGGGTTGTACCAGAGATTTGTTCCTGAATATCCTCTCAATGATAACCCGAACAATACAAACCAGTTAATTGACGCCAAATTTTCTCACTCGTGCAGCCAATTGGCGTGGTTCTTGTTTCTCTATGTAGTTCAATGTTATTTGAAGTTAATACTCTTGAGAAATCATGAAAAACAAGAAAAAGGATGAAGTCGCTCTTCGCACGTAGAAATATTCTTGCTTTGTGCTTGAGTGAAACCACGTAAATCTTTGCATCCTTGTTTTGATTGCTTGTTGGTTTATTTATTCTCTACTTCGTGATTGTCACAACATCCATGATGCGTGCACCTGTGTATAAACGTGTAATGTTTGTAAACAGTCCAAAAAAACACAAGTCGAAGTGCAGATAAATAGTCCAAATCAAAACTCATACTCCTGTTTTTCTACCATCTCACACTAGGTTTTAGCTTCTCATAGCAGTCACCACCAGAAGATTTCTTTCTACAAATGTAAAAATTAGGAGTAGAATGCATACACAAAATTTCTACCAGTAGACCTGCGGTCAATCATGGTGAACAAAGCGGACATATCATTGAAAGGAACAATTAGCTTATACATACAAAAAGGTACTTATATACACACGGGAATCAGTAGTTGCATAATTTTGACTCTCCAGGCTTGCCCTAAAAAGACTTCGCCTAGGATATTACTCTTGTACGATGGAGAGGGATTGCATCCATTTTCTTCAGAGATGCCACAAGTGCCAAGTGCATGCGAATTTGATCTACACGTTGCCGACAGAGCTTCATAATCAAACCACACCATGGACCTTTGCAGTATATTGCCTAGATATCATAGGAAGGTTAACCAGAAGGCGAAAGAAAGACAGAAGCGGAAGAAGTCGAAGTCCAATCCTTAATATATATTGCCAGAACTGGCTTTCAGAAGGACCTGAACTTACTAACTCAAAAAAAAAAGGCAAGTCTGCAGCCCGTGGAAAGCTAGTCTCCAAGTACCCCGCGTTCACACCAAAAAAAGGAAATTACAAAAAATAAAAGCCAAAAAAAAAATATCGACGGAGAAGGTAGACATGCAAGCAAATATTGGTTGCATACTTGTCGTACTTCTGGCGAAGTATCTGATGAAGATATACTTGAAAGTACTGTTCTCGCATCCAGCAGTCCTCCCGTGATACTTTCCAAAATAGCAGCGTCACTAGCCATTAGCTTTGCACCTGTGCTACCTTCTCCTGGTCAAGAATGGAAAGCCATTGTACAAAAGCTCGCAATTTATAAACTCAAATAACGAAGATACATGACAGATTAACTAACGCATGTCGAGTTTCTTAATAAAATTTTGTTGCCTATCGAAAAAAAACAGTTAATGACGCATGATAATACAACATCTACGTGATGTCCCTTTCTCAATGCCAAGGACATATTTGTTTGACAAGAGTATCTGGTAAAGGGATAGTTAAATCACAAAGGATACGTAATCCCATTCGATTAATATTTGATGGGAACAAAAGTAGCGTGTCTCCCAGGGAACAGATTACTCGATCCACATCTATCCTCTCCTCTTCTTCCCTTTGAGCCGAGTAGAATAATCTCTATTAATTCATGTAATTGCTTCACTCATCACGTATGGCGCAAATTTGGCTATCAAGACTCGGATCCCAAATTAGCAAGCAGTTCAAGAAGAGAAGAAACATCAATTGAAGTGTAAAGCTTAATTGCTATTGAGGTGCCAATGTTTAAGACGGAATACAACATGACTTGTCTAGATAAATATGCATGATTCATTAAATTTGTGATAAAGTTATATTTTTTGTGCACTTTTATCTTATATTTTTTTTCCTGCACTTTTAAGAATTGAAAATTCACCGTGATGCTTCTGCTCTCAAACTACATATATAGTCAGACCTCGCCTTGTGACGATAACTACATTTGAATAAAGATACAAATTGACCGGCACAAAAAGTCATCTCTTATATTTAGAATTGCCGTTTTTTCATGGTCCCGTTATCTGTGACTTTAGTTAAACGCGTTTGTTGATAATTGAGGAAGTTCCTAATGATGTCATGGGCGAACATACTGACCTTACGAGTTACAAAATCTGAAAATCTTACACCGTACGTGTCGGACAAGTGTCTAAACTATGTCCGGAGCGTGTCCATCTCTTACACGGTTTTGACACCGACACTTTGATTCTGGCAAAATTTTGCTGCTATGTAGGTTGCATATCATCGATATTATGTAGAATGACATCAAAATCTAGGTTGGGTAGCTCGCTTAGTCACTCAAGAGCCATGCTATAATTTGTTATATAACAACTTGGAGCAAAATCTCTTTCTTTTTCAGAACCTTTCGTAAATTTGACACGTTATATAATTGCTTTTTTTTTGTTTTGGCGATTTTGTACAGATAAGTAAGGAGATGGAGTTGCTTTTTGACAGTTTACCAAGATAGAATTGAAGATATTTTGGTAGTTAGATGGAACACTTGTTTTGAGTTCTTTTTGTTATTGGTCACACCATGGATATTGTTTTTTTGTAGTTTCAATAATGCTGTTAAGTTTGAAGTGGTTATTGTTGGAAGGTGAATGTTTTGAAGGGTTTTGAAGTTGGATGGTGAATGTTGACTTATTGGATATTTGATTTGAATAATATTTTACTTCATCGCAATTTAAGTTTTTCTAAGTTGAATCATAAGATACAAAAAAGTCTGAAACTTCGTAAGCAAGTGGAAACAATGTGGAAAAATATATTGCTGCTAAAGTCCTATTTTTTGGTGACAAAAGAGATTGTCACTATTGTGTGTTTACTACTATGATAGGTTATTGGTGACACACAATTGATTGTCATGGTAAGTACTTTTAGTAACAACCTTTGTCACAGAAAAATCTCTGTTCTGTGACAGCATAGTGTTGTCATCGTTACTTTCCGTGACATAATCACTTTTTGTCGCAGAAAATCTCTCTTTCATGACACTATATTGTTGTCACTGTTCTTTTCGGTGACAATTGACAACATTCCATGACAACTACACAATTTTGTCACCCTTGACTTTCGGTGTCATGGATACAATGACACCTCTTCTTATATCACCAAAGATAATAGGTGACAAAATTTGAACTTTTGATGACATTTTTGCATGTTTGGGTGTCTAAAAAGGCAGTTTTCCCAAATACTTTTTATCTTTAGTCAGGAAAAAATCTCTAGTCAATATACTTTAATTTTTTCGAATTGACTCCAATAGAATAATTAAGAAAGGACAAAATTTTGGATCCAATGTACAAAATTTCACTTTAAACAATACAGAATATTCATAAAAAGGCAGTCTTCTCAACTTCGACTTTTTAGACATCTGAAACACAGTCAAAATTTTGTATTTCAAAGAGGATCGATCAGTGTAAATGTTTTTTTTTAATGATATATAATCACATGAAGTGGACATCCGGTTATTTAGAAATATGCATGTTCATATGTTTAATTACTTTTTCCTAGCTTAGTTCACATATGAGGCATTGCTTCAATCTTCTGGTTAAGTCAGTGCAACCGAACTAGTCATTGGAACTCAACTAGCCCAACACCACTTATTTATCAAGAGACACATAATTATACGAGTCAGATAGGGACCACTACTCATAAACATATATTCATGGGGGGTTTGACTTAATTCAACTCGATCCACAGTCTTTTCTCATGGGATGATACGGTAGGGTTGAATTTCGGTAGGGTAGATGACCCGTTTTCAATTGAAGAAAGTCACAGACTTTCGTGAACCGAATGTAGCTGGAATCGGCTGATCCGCTGATGTACATGAATCGATCCCACAACATAACAAATATTTCACGAGTATCGATGGAATGGTTTCGAAAGCAGATGTTAACTATTTGTGCAAAAATCTATGCACGTAGCATTGTTGTGTCGATGATGCTAAACACATGATGGACACATTTGCATGAAAATAAAAGGGCTATAACCACACATGCACACAACGGGCACGTTTATATGCTTGTGTATTTTTTCAACACAAAATAATGTGTGGTGGATGTGTGTGTACTTTGCTTGTGATTTAAGACTTGCTGCACGATTTTAATTATTTTTGCGCAGCTTTATAATCACCTGAACCCCTGCCCACCAGTCAATAAGCCATACGAGCTCCAGCCACAACAATTCTGCAACCCCTCTGTTAATCCTTCTGTATAAACTCTTTGACAATGGCCGAACAAGGACAAAGCAAATAGCCTGAACAAAGATAGTTGCAATCCACTACTTGCGGGGCAATCCTCATCAATGTAACGAGCGTAACAAATGGAAATAATGATTCAGACACAAATGAACAATGGTAAACAAAGCCTAAGAACACTGTTGCCTCTCCTGAAATAACAGCCACTGCATTTTAGGAGATTTCCTGTAGATCCTTATTCCCCAAGTAAATCCTCAACATAAATCCCAAACTATATTTGAAAAGCCATGTCAGCAAAGCCCCCCAAAGAACGTAATAAACTCGCTATGACTTTTGGCATAGTGAGAAATGACTCTTCAAAATGCCACATCATAAAATAAAGCAACTTTGATTGATGAACTAATTAATTTCTCTTAGCGAAATGGGTTCCTTTAAAACAAAGGAGTAACTAAAAAAATATGTACTTTGAAGAGTCACTTATAGTGCACTTGTTGTTGCAAGTCACTCTTCAACTTGTCACACAAGTCACCGTAAAGATTTGCTAGCTCCCTTCAGATGCTCTTCGAGCGCCTCCAACTTTTTCATTCCTCTCAATTCATTCTCACTCAAAACCACCACCATTGCTTTAGCCCTGCCCCCTCACTACTTCGATTTCGTTACTTCTTTGATATACTAAAATAAGATGCAATATAGTGTATGGATAGAGGTAATATTATGCCTCAGAACACATGCAACTTCAGCAATCAACGCCATTCCCCACAGAATTCAACTTATTGACAAACGTAAACAACGTTCAACAAAAACCCCAATCGTAGAGCACAACCACTCTACTCCACGAACCCTTAAAAAAGAAACCAAAATGAGGAATGTACGACCTCAAATCAGAGCAAAAACTCGAAAATTAGGCGCAGAGTTGGCTCAGTTGGAGTCAAATCTGTACATGTAATGAAGTAGTATACCGAAGTCAAGACGTGTGTGATTGGTTACCTGGATGAAATTGACGACGAGACCCGAGAGGAAAAAGAGCACGCCTAGCGGGACTATAACAACTGCCGCTGCAATCGCCATGAGAGAGAGAGAGCGAGCGAGAGAGAGAAGATTTCAAGATTTACTCTCTGAATATATATATATAGATGTGAGTATTAAATAAGTGTGTGTATGTTTTTGTGGATTTATGAGTTTATCGATGACGAAGATGAAGAAGAGATGCAACAGAGATAGAATTGCTTCCGTTTCTAAAGCTTTAAACCTAAGAGAATAGAAGCCAATTCCACCGCTTGCCAATTTTGGTCCGAATTTTCCAATTGAGCCCCTCAATTGGCTGGGCTTCCCTTGTAATGTTGAGGGTGATTTCGTCTTTTGGATAATGTGAGTGGATTCAGTGGATGGTTCCAAACGAAACCAGCGGAGTGCACTGGGAAATCAATTGCTTCTGCGATGATATTCTCACCTCCTCGCCCTTCTCGCCGCCCGGATCTTCCTCTAACTCTTTCGCCCATCCGATCCCCTGTCATCATTGACCGTGCCTTCTCCGAGATCGAAACCCTAGGCGATTGCCAGTAGACGCTCTTTGGAGCCGATCTTGCGTGTTGCGATCTGAGATTTGTGCGCTGTCTTCAGGTGAGTTCGCCCCTTTGCATGCCAATTGTGTTACTTTTCCCCTTCGGTTCGAAAGGTTGGGTCTGATTTCTGAGCTTTTAAAATCCCGCTTTCTGCACTGTTGTTTGGTTTTGCACAGGGAAGTGTGATTTTTAGGTTCTCTTAGCTTATGGAGGATGTTGGGCATGACTCATCGCATGCAAGCTGATCGATTCCTGGATTTTCTCTCTCTCGATTTTAAAACTTCTGATTCAGTTGAGTCCTGCTGCTTAAATTTCTTTCTTTTTATTGTTTCTAACGATAAAATCAATGCCTTCTATTTTGATTTGATCTGGGTTTTTTGTTTTTTCGAGTGGTTTGTGGATGTTCTGATGTGGGTATAGGTTTTCTTGAAGTCTTACTACTGTGTTTAATTAGGGTTTTTTGAGTTGTAATGAATGGATTCAATAGTTTGGTCTTGAAAGTGGATTTGTGTATATGATATTATGATATCAGTTTGAAAAGATTGGTGGGTGCGATGATTATAAACAATTCCTCGTTCTGAATGCAATAGCCATAGCATGACAGACACTTTTACACCCATAGAATATGAGCACCCCACCAAATCAGAAAAGGCCCTCTTTTTTTCAGTTAATAAACTGTTGCATATTCTGAATTGCTTTTACAGTGAGGCATGAAGATCAGCCTTAGGATAACGGTATTAATAACACACATTTATAGGTTTTACTTGAACACTGATTGGTGAATTGGTGACAGGTATGGAGCATTGTTTTTTGTTTTTTTGTTTTTGAGGAGCATAGGTTTGGAATATTGAAAATATGTTCTTAGGTTATGTGTTGTAGTTCTTTGTTGATTCTTTGAGTATGGGGGATGAGGAAGGGGATGGGCAGAGTGGAATGTGGATGTAAATTCATTTGGCATAATCTGTAATACCATGTATTTGTGCTTAGATTAGAGAAAAATGTATGAATTCAGCTGTTAGTCAAGAGTGCACTCATGCTCATCCCTCAGGGAATGTGTTTTGAATTTATGTGCAAACCATTACTGATTCTAGGTATGTCGTATGATAATTTTAGTTCGATATGCTAGATTTCTTCTAAACTTTTCACTTTCACCAAAGTGCTTACTTACACACGGATGCATGCCTCCAACTCATTAATCTGAGATTGTATGACTCCATGAACAAATTAAGATAAGATTTGGTAAGGAGCATTAGAATAGTATGCTGAATAGTTATGCTTCATTGAATGTTAAAAAGATTATAATGTTTGTGCTAGACCTGACATTAGTTCGTATATTTTGATGAGATATTGTGGCCGGTGGCTCAAACCTTTGAATGTTTGAGTTTTACACGAGTGCAGTTGAATCTCGACCTTATGGGAGCAAATGTTGGAGAACTTTGCAAGTTCTCATAATCTAACCTCTTATCAGAGGAATTGATTTCTTGGACATTCATGTGTGAATGCTTATGAGAGCGGTCACTAACGTGACTTTGCGATTAAGAAAAAAGCCCCAACTTTTCAGAACTTGTAGCAACTGAGCACTTTAAAAAGATACCTATCATCTTTGAATACCTCCTAATTCCTATGATGCACTTGACATGACCTGTGTTTTCACCATTGCACTTGCCAAATGGTGTTTCCTGCGGTTTATTGCATTATTAGCAATAAAGGTGTGGAAAAACCCTATATGTTGATGGGTTAAAAGCCCTCTCTCTCTCTCTATAGTTTTGGCGTTTCACCAATATAGAAGAGGCCGCTTTGGTTAAGGTAAACATTACCTCTACTTGTATCTGCTCTTTATATGCTTTTAGTGCTTTTCAGTTCTGTTTCAGGAGTTGAATGATCTCTTACAAAAATATCAATCTGCAATTGTACTTTCATTGCGATGGTATTTCCAAAGAGGGTTTCAAAAATATCTCTCTGCAATAATGTTTTCATTACTTCCTTCGTAGCAAGTTTATTAATCGTTTATTGATTGTGATTTTGTTGTGTTCGATGTTAATATATATAGGACTCTTCCAATGTGATTGTGAGGTGGGAGATTGTGTGCAATGTCGTGAACAAGTAAGAATTTTCAATTTAATCGACACATTTAGCCATTTTTGGGGGTGTAGGCCTTTGGTTTGAGTTGTGTAGTTGACTAAAAGTTTTCAATTCATGGATTTGACTAGGAATTAAAATCTGTGGGGACTATTTCGAGTTAATATGTAATTGATTGTTTCTGTATTTGATCAATTTCAATAAGAAGATTTGCTTATTGTTTATAACTTAAATGGATGTTGAGGATTACATGGATTTTCATAGCCATGCCAGTCACTCCATATGGTATAAGAGCTGTTTTAATTCATAATTGGTTTTTTCTTTTGGCCATCATACTTTTATTTTTCTCCCTACACCCAACTATTCTTCGCTCTTCAAGCAGACAAACATTTGAATGGAGTTCCTCCTCAATTGGTGATAACATATCTAGAAAATTGTTGAAAAATTCATGCGCATATGTCTTACTTTTTGTTATATGTCATACTATTATTTTTCTTATTCAAACTTCGTTATTTCTTATTTGTCTTGTATTTTTTATCTAGGATTTATCTAGACGGCCGCTTTTGAGTTACGATTTACACATACGTATCAAGAGCATTGGAAAATATGGCATACAGGTAGCTTATTCCACTGTATCTGTTTATTTGTATGATGGGAGGTTGCTTGAAATCCTTATGGACGTCATACTTGTATAGCTGCATATTTCTGGCTATGATGATGGTATTTGACAAATTTAGTACATCTTGGTTTGATGAATTGTTTTGGCCAAGTTGGACATTAGACCATTTCACATGTGAGGGAGAAAGATGAAACTCGATTTCTGGTAATCCATTTGCTTGCCTTTTATGATGAAACAATGGGTTTTATGTGTTGTTGGTCTCTTAGGTTACATCTGTTTTACGAAGATCCCCTGTTCTTTGCATTCTATTTTTTATTGAATATTTTTGTTTAATTTTGAGTTATTATATAATGTTTTTATGTTATTTCATTATGAAATATGGAATTTCAGGTGCTAGGTTTTCATCAAAAACCAAGTATATGTTTGGGAAAGTGACTACTTAGATCAAGCTTGTGGAAGGGGACTTCGCTGGAACTGTCACACCTTTCTATGTGAGTTTTTACAGTATACGGAAAATTAGGAGTAACTTGTTTTGTTTACACCGAGTTCATCGCCGAGTAACATTGAAAATTAACTTGTTCCTTAGCTCCAAGGGCGTTAATCATAGCTGAACAACGACTCGCAAGAGAATCATAATATGGCACCTTGGATTGAATCCCAATGTTGATGAAAAGCTCTCAACAAAGAAGGCTACATCGCTCTTTGGTCATAAACGTAGAGTGGTGTTACTGAGTTCTCTTTTCTTAATATCTTCTTTATTTATTTACTTGTTGAAAAAAGGTTGCCACTAATGCAGGGAGGGTCTTCCCTTTCAAATCTTATTTTCGAGATCAGGTTTGGGAGATGGGGTGGGACATGAGTGGAATGACACTAGCAACCACTAGAGGTCATGGCGTGCTTACGTTGTGGCAGTCTAACTTAAAATGGCATTTGGCATGAACAAGCAATTTTGACTCATCCACTTTTCTTCTTTATTCTGCCAAGTTTACTGTTGTATTCTAGCTTTCTTGTTTAAATGTCAGTTGATTTCCTTTGCTCTCAATTATTAGCTTCTGGGTCTCTCTTGGCAGATGTGGAATGTAGCTGCTTAAATTTACAAATTCAATTATGCAAACAAAGCAATAACAGGCATGAGACACCTCGTGCTAACACGAGCCGCCTACCTAGTCTCATTTAACGAAGCCTATTGGGTCTGGCTTCGGATTGGAATAGGTAAATCCCCTTGTGAAAAAACTAGTGTTGATAAATAGGTGAAAGCCTAGCCAATTTTATACGCTCTTCAATCGATTTAACGGCGAACCGATCTCGAGTAATTTGAAACATCATAAATTAAATGAGCGAAGCAACAACTTATTTGAAAATTTACTAAGCTTTAAAAATACATTCAAGCTTTGTTTGTTTGGAAAGTTTGTCATCACTGATTAGAAAAATAAATTGATTGGTTATCAGTATGGGAATGATCAGATAACATATTATATTTTTTAGAAAAAAGAAACTACAATTATTATGATGAAGAGAATGACATTGTAAAACATATCATTCTCGATTAAATGATTATAAATGTTTAATTAATTAAGTTTTTTTCCTATACGTTTCATTTGTCGTTTTCTAAAAGAAGAGCTTGTCGTCGATGTGTGGTTTGATTATATATTCTACGCGATCCCACAACATTTAGGTTTTAAGTATTTTGAAAGACAAAAAAGGTGTCAGAGTGGTTTTTATTACCCTTTTGTGATGATCTTACGCATTGAAAAATTGAGTAATGTTATTATTACAAAGGTTTACCGCTCGGGTGTGCAAGAGGCTCACTCTTTTGCATACAACGAGGCATCGGGATAATCCTAATACTAGTGTAATTTTAAGTTATTATTAATGAAATTTGTAGTGTTCGCTTTTCAGGAAAAAAAAGAAAGAAAGACGCAAACCATATATGAGACATTGAGTGATTAGTATAAATGGAGCAATGCTTCAAGATATTCAAATAATATCTCTTCATGGAGGTCATGAAAACCTACTGTGTACATTTGGGTGAGAAAATATAGAGATCGTTGATTTGGCCATAATCTTAGATTGTCGAGAGTGACAAGAGAGAAGTTGAAGGAGTACATTGGCTCGTGAGATGAAGAAAATGTTCAATTTTTTGTTAGGTGTCGGATGAACCAAATTTTCATTGGATTTGATTTTTCCATCAGAAGGGGGATTATATTTATTAGTATGTTGTAAAAGTAGTTGTATCTGTCTTCTTATCAACAACAACAACAAAAGAAGACGCGGAGGAGGAGTGCCCATGGATTTGGTTACACAATGTCATTCCCTGCGATCGCTCTAAAAATAAACTTGCAGGGGCAATATCGAATGCTATAAAAGACTTAATTGAAGCCATCGCTAACACCAATTGATTTTAGGAGAGACGGTGAAAAAACGGTCCAATAATACCTCTCTTTTTTGCAGAAGAGTAGTATTTTGTGTGTGTTTGTTTTATCTTGTGCAACGCCATTAAGACTGGATACGACATGACTTGTCTAGATAGGTGCACCATTCATTGAATTTTGAGGCTGCCGAAGTTCGATTGCAGAATTATCATCTAGCCTGCATGCACCTTTCTATTGTTGTTTCACCTTTCTATGCAATATGTCTTTTACTTAAAACAAAAATTGTAGAAATCACCGTGATGCGTCTGCTCTCAAACTACAATAGATATACTCAACCACGACTTACGAGGTACGATAACTACGTTTGAAGAATGATACAAATTCTAAAAAAAAAAAATTGAGGGGTCCTTCGTAAGAATCAATGGCATCCGATGTGTGTACGATACTTGATCTAAACACCCTATTTTTTGTGTATATATGAATATGGTGTAAAAACATGAAAAATAGGGTGTTTAGATTATCACTCTACACATATCGGATGTCATAGATTCTCGTGAAGGACCCCTTATTTTTTTTTTATAGAATTTTTGAACGGCTCGGATCGGCCGTCCGGTGGCCGAAGACGACCCAGCACGATCGTGGGTACGATTTCCCTACATGGCCGTCGGTACCTATATCTTTACTGATAAAGAATTTTGGTTGATATTTGATAATTTGATGAAGTTCTAATGGTGTGATGGGCGAACATACTACCATACTGACCTTACGATTTACGAAGTCTTAATTCTTAAATACAAGTACAATATTTCCTATTTGTGATAGGAAAAAAGGAAAAAAGGAAAAAAAGGTTATTAATATTGTCAAAGGTAGCTTTGTACCTAGCAATGCAAGCACCACACGTCTACAAGTGCACGCATGCGAGCATGTGGCCGCCCTTTCAATGCTTTCATTATCCCTAGCTTGTTAAAAAGTTGGATGTAAAATACCAAAATATATCAAATGTACTTGAGAGAAATCAAAGTGAGTGGGGTTTGGTGACGCGCTTATATCTTCGTCACTCGCCCCTACATGTCTCGGATCGTACTTAATCTTTTGTTTTTTGGTACGTGAAATATTTTGACACTTCAATATTGACTTAGTGAAAATCTTGTATCGTGTTTGGATGTCTAAAAAATCATTCCTCCCAAATACTTTTTATCTGTAGTCAGAAAAAATCTCTAGTCAATATTCTTTAAAATTTTCAAATTGACTCGAATAGAACAATTAGGAAAGGACAAGATATCGGATCGATCCAATGAACAAAGTTTCACTTTAGACAATATTCATAAAATTTGGATTTCATTATTTGAGTATGTTTTTGTTTTTAGTGAACATCAACCAAAAAAAGTTTTCAAGTTTTCAAACAACTTTGACTTTTTGTTGGATTTTTCTTTCTTCTCTCCTCGTAACTAACGAAATAGTTAGTTCACCTGAAGTGCAACAGCATTCCAGTACACTTGAGATGGATTTTCATGACGCGACTCCTGAGGAGTCATTGCCAATAATTATGCAAAGTCCACTTGTTCTTGATGATCAAATACCCCCAGCCATAGATATTGACGTCATCACTCTTATTGAGTATCCACCATTGCAAGAGATTATCACGTTAGAACAAATTGACTTTCTTTGTGTTGATAATTTTAATATAGTTTACCATTCATTTTTTCTGACACTCATTAACAACTTGAAAGTTAATTTAGTTCGGAATATGCAATTGGTGGAATTTAAATTTCAAACGCGGCTAAGGCCATTAAGATATTCTAAACATTTGGTTTTGTGGCATGGTCGCATACAATTTTTAACGGAGTGCTTGAAGTGGGTTGAGATGTTGATTTTGATTGCTCTTCATAGTGTAATGAATGGTTGGATTACACGTGATGGGAGTGAATGTCATTGACTTTTTTGTATAATTTTTTTTTTCTTTTCTATTTCTTAGATTAGTTACTTTTATTTTATTTTATCTTTTTTTTTGTGAGGACTAACATTGCAGGATGCTTTGTTCAAATTGGGGGGTCTTCTTTCCATTATGTTATTTCTTGCGTAGTTCTCCGTTCCGAGATGATACATTTTCCTTCTTTTTCTTTTATGTCCTATATTTTTATTCTTTTGTATTCAATGAGGACATCAAATGATTCAAGTTAGGGGGAGAGATTACTTTGATAAGTTTTTCACTTTTAATTCTTAAAAATCCAAAAAAAAAAATTAAAAATTTTCCTTTTCGCATGTGATTTGGCACTTGTTGTGATTACTTGTTGAATAATTGAGTTGAGGTCTGTTGCCTACCATAGTGATTTCTTTTTTTTTTTTTGGCTTGGTAGTTTTACTTGCTAACTTATCTTAAAAAGTTGATCATGGCGCTCTTGTATAGCACTATTGCACGTCACATTTATTTGAGCCTTGACCACTTGTGAGTTGTGACTTAATCAATCTTGATGGCTAGATTAGTAGAGACTTATAACCTAGTGAGCTTTTGGGCCCTATCTTTTATTGGAGTGGTGTCACTTTAACTCTTAGTTTGTCATGGAAATAATCTATTTGCTGTGATCTCATTATTCTTGATTGTTGAGTATTGGAACTTGAATGCATAATA
The DNA here is from genome assembly GCA_019656835.1 of Rhododendron ovatum. Classification (NCBI taxonomy): domain Eukaryota; kingdom Viridiplantae; phylum Streptophyta; class Magnoliopsida; order Ericales; family Ericaceae; genus Rhododendron; species Rhododendron ovatum. The sequence goes on from CM033791.1 coordinate 2,574,665, forward strand.
ATATCCTTTGGGTTTTGGTTCGTCACATGGATGTTACACCCCTTGGAGAGGATTATAGGCATTTTCTTGATATCTAGGCGAGTTCGTTCTTTTGTTTTCACATTTATCCCTTGCAAGCCACTTTGAACCTTATATATTTAGCCTTTTCTTGGTTAGCTCCACTTTCCATATTTTATTTGGAAAAAGGAAAAGTATAAAGGTGTAATTTTTGGATAGATTGTGAACTTTTGTACTTGAATTGGTGGTGCCCATTAAAAAACAAAGAAAACAAAATAGAAAAAAAAATAAAAGAAAGAGAAAAATAAAAGGGGCGCCGATATAGATGAAAAGGAGGAATCGTACTTTTATTGCTGAAAAATGTTAAAAGGTTAGAAGGGGAGATAAGGTAGTGTTGAAAAAAGTGAGAAAATGGGCACGTATTGTTAAATAAGCCCCAAGTTGTTTGCCTATTTTCAGATATGTGATGTTTTACCCTAACCTTTACACACTTTCAATTACCCAACGTTACAACCAAAATTAAAGTCCTATTTGATCCTAGGGGTGATGAAAAATGGATTGATGGATGTGAGAGAGAGTTCCAATACTTGGTATTCTATTCATGAGACTGTGTGTTCACCATACAAAGCGTTCTTTTCGTGTCATAGTGTGCGAGTGTTTTGATTTCATATATATAACTTCTAACCGCACACTTGAGAGTTCATACTATGCACCTTGTTTGGAGTGATTTTATTTGTGAGTGCAAGACACAGTGAGAATTGCAGTCAAGACTCGGTTCAGAGAGAGCGGTTAGTTATTGGACACTTTTGGTTGAGGCCCATGTCATACACACATGCTAAGCCTAGGTGTTATGGTTTATTTCTTGACTTGATAGCGTTTGGAACTATTTGTGCCTTCTTATATCTTTGTGGTAACTGCGCATTTTTTACTTGATGGACCAATGAGTTGTATGACAAGTTTTGGATTCCACGTGTAAAGAGATCCGCGGTGTTTTGTAGGTAATCACTGTTGAAAATTCTCACGAGACTTCACTCATCCTACCGAAACCGCCTAGGGGTTTAATAAAAATTCTGCCTATCAAAAAAAACTTCGACTTTTTAGACATCTAAAACACAGTTTAAAAAATAATTTTGTATTTCAAAGAGGATCGATCAGTGTAATGTTAATTTTTAATGATATATAATCACATGAATATAGTATATTTGCATGTAAACCCCAAAATCACAAGAGGTTTGGCCAGGTAGTTATGAGAAAGCAATAAGTGTTCCTCCATGACGTCATAGGTTCCATTTCCACAAGGAGGCCAAACATTTCAAACCCTGGGATCATTGGAGATTATGCACGGTCGTTACCTTCAGAGCTCTGAATTAGTTGAGGTGCACGCAAATTGGCCTAAACATCCGGTTATTTTTAGAGAAAAAAAAATGCTATATATGCATGATCATATGTTTAATTGCTTTTCTAAGTTGGTCAACCATCCCTAGCTTAGTTCACCTACGAGGGGCATTACTTCAATCTTGTGGTTAGTCAGTGCAACCGAACTAGTCATTGAAACTCAACTACCCCAACACCACTTATTCAAGAGAGACATAAATATACAAGTCAGATAAGGAACACTATACATAAACATATATTCAACTTGATCCACGGTCTTTTCTCATGGGAGATGATTCGGTAAGGTAGATCACTCGTTTTCATCTGAAGAAAAAGTACACAAGATATTCGTGCTCGGAATGTAGCTAGAACCGGCCGATGTACGTACATGAATCCCACAACATAAAACTAAGTATTTAACGAGTATCGGTTCGAACACAGAAGTTTAATTATTTCCATGAAATTTATGCACGTAGCATTATTGTTGTGTCAATAATGCAAGTCAGATAGGGACCACTAGTCGTAAACATATATTCATGGGGGTTTGACTTAATTCAACTTGATTCACAATCTTCTATATAGTTAGAAACATTGATTGGATAGGAGGACACGGTCAATTGTTTGAGATTTGATGGATTTATGTGACAGTTAATTTTGTGTGATTTTGCTTTGGTTAAATTTTAAGTACAAGTAATTTTTTTTGTAGCATTTAATGAAAACCACCAAAAATCACTCTTACTTTTATCTTTGACTTTTTTCTTGACTGTTGTTTACTCAAAATTCCGTAAGTTAGATTTTGGAAATCTTTCAAACAACACCAATTTTTTTTATTATAAGTAAGCTGAATTCATTCTTGAATCCAAACAACACTCACTTTGATTGCAACAGTTTTTCAATCCATTGAAACATATTGGCATTGACATTTAGCAAAATAAATTGTGTATTTGTATTCGTGTTTTCTTTTTTTGCTTGGGCTAGTAAGGAGATTCAAAACTTTGTTCAAACCAATCCTTCGATAAAAGGAAAATATAATTGTTTCATAAACTTTCTAAGAACCCAATTTGTTAGTTCTTTTATTTATTTTTTCTAGAACCCAAACAAACAAAAATATCCATGAAAGTTGTATTCACTATTCACGGAACTTGGGTCAATGCCTGGTTCACCCAAACTCAGTAGTCAATGCCTGGTTCACCCAAGCCCAATAATGTCGATGGGCTTAATTAAACCCACACGGGTAGCCCAAGCCCAGCAGTCAAGGCTAAAAGTCAGATAGCATTCTTTTTAGGACCTCAGACCAAAAGAAATGCATTCTTAGGATCACAACCAAAAAGTAAAGAGGTCTTCTTGTGGGTTATAGTCAGAAAAAATGCTATGGAAACAGACAAATGTGTAGAAATCCAAACGCAGTGTGTCCAGAATCATCTGATATGGATCGGTCACGTGTATAAGAAAGTTTCATATGTGTCGGAATCTGTGCACATTGGTCTGTATCTGTAGCATTGTCTGTTAGAAAAATGAGGCTCAGTAAAAAAGGAAACCTTTTGATCACAATCTCAACCTCCCTCTGTGTTATATATGAACTTCCATTTCTACCGGTGTTGATTTAAATTGAATAATTCTAATTTTGGCATTAGGTCAAAACTGATGCATTTGGCACATAATGTGTGTTTTGGAATTGGAAGATTTGAGAATCTCTCTTTAACAACCCGCACCCACAAGCACCACGGTCAGGCCTTAACAAAATTGGATCTACGCCACCCAACCAATATAAGCTGACCGACAATTAACTAAGAGCCAACACCACTTCCTTAATTATTTACATAATTTTCATACACAAATCTTGCTCTTAATTATCTGATTCTAACACCCCATCCCAAATTCTCAAAGCTCCCACAATAAACATCAAATCCAATTTGTAAACCCTTAACCAAGTTACAAACACAACTCCATATACACTTTCCTTTCTTTTCTTATCCTTAACCTCCTTCTGTGCCTAAATTCCCCTAATCCCAGTGAGTTGGTCCCAACTCAACCAACCCCTCCTCCCCTCCCCATTTTGTCTTGTTTCTCAAGTTTATATAGGCCTTGCACGAAATTCCCAGCACCTCACGTGCTCACACACACACCTGTTAGCCACCGAGACTTCCCATGCAACAAACTTATCTACTTAATCAATAACCCAAATGCTAGAAACTACAACATAACTAATACCCCATTCTATTCTTTTTAATTGTGAATAAAACAGAATGAATATTATTTTATTTTCCTTTTTCGGCTTATTTTAATACGGGGTCTTACACTCTCCTTGTTCCATCCTCAATCACATAATACCAGTGCTTGAGAGAGAGGGCGACCGTAAAAGTGTATTTCAAAAACATTCCTAACTACTAAAATTTGTAAGCGAAGAATGATATTGAGAATGATCTATTAGGTAAATGTGTTTCGCTCATATGACGACAGATTCAATTAACTTAGAATTTTCACGAATCACCTATTCAACGAGACAGAGAAATCAAACAATTCAAATAAAATATTCAACCTTAGATGGGAATGATTCTGACTACACATCATGCGTATTATATCATAGCCCCTATCCCCCTAACTAGGGTGGGAAGTGGATATTTCTTCTTTCTTTCTCTATTGTTGTGAATCTAATACTTAATCAAACATTCATCTCATTGCCTTCTCAACTGCAAAGTACTATAACACACAAATAAAAAACACAACTCATTTAGGTAAGTTCATAAGTTCACGAACATTATTACAGATATAGTTTACAAAATAGTCGTCCAAGAAGCAACCTCACAAAAGTTCATAAACATGCAAATACGAAGGACAAACAAGTTTCCAATGTGAGATCCAGTTCGAATTGGAAACTATAAAAGCGATTGCAGCTTAAAACACAAACAAATATGGAAACTAGAAAATTATCCATCTTACAGTCCAAATAGAGAAAGCATCATCATCAGATGCGTCTTCAACTTATTAAATGGAATAAGTAGTTTTGCACTTGGATGCAGGAGACTACTCCAATGCACTCTTGCATGTCTCCCCAGCAATCCGATCGCGCCCGTAACTTCCTGCGCAAACTACTGATGAAAGGGGCAAAAGTAAAACACGTACATTAGGTTTCCTGTTGTATATTATACTTGTGCAAGGTGCCTGGAGGTTGCACCAAATATAGACAGTAATTATCGATCAAAAGACCAAAATTGAAAAATATTGTATCTTTTTGCACAATGTAGACCAAAATTGAAAAAAATTCATAAGAGATGGCCCAAAGTACACAAAAGATTGTATTTTTCTATCATTTTCAATCTTTTTTCATCTATAGTGAATTTTTTCGATTTTGGTCCATACTTTTACCTTTTCCGATTACTTCTGTCTAAACGAATGATTAATCCAAAAAATTGATCTGAATCCAATACAAATTAAGAAAAAAAAAACCCAGAAAGACTGTTAAAAAACCAAAAAAAAATTAGGCTAGAGGCCGTATCGTTAATATTAGAATGATAATTCTTTAATAACAGCAAGTGGCAGGATTACGTTTGGGCTTAGGATGCCAATTAAGGGAAGAAGAAAGAAAATAAAAGATGAAGTTCTTAATTTGCTTCTAGAACAACCTATAACGAAACAAAAATAGCAGAAGAGTAATTAACCAAACTTTCATGTGTATATATGTAGCCGTACCATCATCATGACATATATTCAGCCTTGTTCACCATTATGGTCATTTTGTTTGCCACTTGTACCACATTCCTAATCCAAACAAAGTGGAAATTAAAACTTAGGAAGCTAAAACAAAATAATCCAAATTTCAAGCATGAGTTGAATAATTTATGATAAATACTCGCAGACTATTGTGTGTATTAATCAACACAAAAACAAGTTAGAAATCCTAACATCCATGGATACCTCTTTTTTTGGAGTCTCTAAATCTTCATCAAGTTCTTCACCATTGTGGTCACTTTCTTTGCCACTTGTGTTACATTCCTAATCCAAAGAAAGTGGAAAACTTATAAGCTAAAAAAAAATTCAAAAATTTTAAGCATCACTTGAACAATATATTTCCGATAATATTTACAGACAAGTGTTATTAAGTGACACAAGAACAAGTTAGAAATACTCGCAGACAATTGTGTATATTAATCGACACAAAAACAAGTTAAAAATCCTGACATCCATGGATATCTCTTTTGTTGGAGTCTCTAAATCTTCATCAAGTTCTTCACCATTGTGGACACTTTCTTCGCCACTTGTGGTACATTCCTAATCCAAAGAAAGTGGAAAACTTTGAAGCTAAAAAAAAATTCAAAAATTTTAAGCATCACTTGAACAATATATTTCCGATAGATATTCACAGACAAGTGTTATTAAGTGACACAAGAACAAGTTAGAAATACTCGCAGACAATTGTGTATATTAATCGACACAAAAACAAGTCAGAAATCCTGACATCCATGGATATACCTCTTTTGTTGGAGTCTCTAAATCTTCATCAAGTTCTTCACCATTGTGGTCACCTTCTTTGCCACTTGTGCTACATTCCTAATCCAAAGAAAGTGGAAAACTTTGAAGCTAAAAAAAAAATTCAAAAATTTTAAGAACCACTTGAACAATATATTTCCCATAAATATTCACAGACAAGTGTTTATTAAGTGACACAAGAACAAGTTAGAAATCCTAACCTCCATGGATACCTTTGTCGTTGGAGTCTCTGAATCTTCATCAAGTTCTTCACCATTATGGTCACTTTCTTCGCTACTTGTACTCCATTCCTAATCCAAAGAAAGTGGAAAAGTTAGAAGGTAAAAAAAATTCAAAATTTGAAGTAACAGTCGAATTGTTTCTGGTAAATATTCACAAACAAGTGTTTATTAAGTGACTCAGAAACAAGTAAAAATCTTAACCTCTGTGGATACCTCTAGCTTATCGTCAGTAATTAATTGAATCATTTATGATAATTGGAATTTAACGTTTCTGACGACTATTGAGGCATGTTCATCTAATAGGATCCAGGAGCTAGTATAGCTAATTAAAGATCCACCTCACCTTTTGTCAACAGATTACAAGATAATGGATTTATGTACATATTGTACCCCACGATAAAGCCATTCGCTATATTATACGGTCGCAGACAAATACAAAACCTATAGGAGAAAAAATAACCTCGTGGAGTTGTTGTAAGCACGACATTGTAATTGTCAGACTATTAAATTGTTAATTGGCCACCAACTCATCTAAAAGTTTAAGCTGTTAGAGAGAGGGACAATTTTTATTATTTAAACTTGTAACACAGACTGGTCTCCACATCTGTCATAAACCTAATTTGTGAGTTAGAGAGAGCTTTAATGAAGTTTTTTATGGCATTAGATATCTTATCCGCTTGTATGTTTTTAAAGTGGTCGCAGGAAGTGGGCATCATGCAAACCACTCCATGGGGCTAGGCACTCCGGACCCAACAATCCCTCTGTAATGATAACGCCCCCGCGATTCGAACCCATGACTTTCAGGCTCTAATACCACTCATGGGACTGTTTCGCCACTATTTCTCCCGCAACTAATTGGTGTTAAGAAGGTTTTCAATTAAGTTTTTTTTATGGCATTCGACATCGTGCCTAAAAGTCTATTTTTAAAGTGGTCGCAGAGAGTGATATTGTATAACCAAATTTATGAGGAAACTCGATTCCCATCAATAAAAATCATTTCAGGTAGGGGGGAGAAACAAGAGAAACGAGCATCAGTTGAATAATTTCGGGTAAATATCCACCAACAAGTGTTTATTAAGTGACACAGGAACAAATAAAAATCCTAACCTCCATGGATACCTCTTCCGTAGAGGTCTCGTTTCTGAGAAACTCTAAAGTACCTCGAGGGCGTAGCTTTATTTCCTCCAACACTGGGAATGCATCCTGCAACAAAATTGATGTTAGCGTGTCGTTAGTAATTAATTAAGTGAATAAGTTATGCTAATAATTAGAATTAACGTTTCTCGCGATTATTGAGGCATGTTTATCTAATCTAATAGGATAAACACAAAACCTATAAAGCCTATGGATATATTGTAACCCATGATAAAGCCATTCGCTATGTTACATGGTCGTGACAAATACAAAACCTATACGTAGGATAAAACACAACGTCATGATTAATTGTCGGTCCATTTTTCCATTATCACTCCTAAAACCAATTTGTTTTAAGGAAAGTTTTAATTAAATCTTTTATGGTATTCGATATCTTACTACATGCATGTTTTTAGAACGGTCGCAAGGAATTGTGTTAGAAATTGAACTCCACATACAATCCACAACACCCCCTATGGATCTTGAAAGCTATGATCACAAAAATCACATGGCAAATGAAAATAGTGCTTATGAAACAGAAACACAGAAGACACATAGATATATGAGGAAAACCTCAACGCGAGAAAAAATCATGGGAGCCACACTAGTGTACTATAATAAAGAAACAATAGAGTACACGTCCTCTCTTTTTTTGCCGATAAAAAAAAAAAAAGTCTTCTTTCTTCTCTCTGAGAATAGTTTTCTTTCGCCTCCTTTCTATTTTTTTTCTTCTGAAAAACGAATTAACCCTAATCACATAGGAACAAAGTTTTAATTAAGCCAAACACGAGCCAATCTTGAGTAGCTTAATTTTTTTTATACATAATTTACGAACGAAACAAGTAGTAGCTAGCGACTTTCAAAAAAGAGTTAAACAAACCAATCTTGAATAATCTTTTAACGAACAAATACGAGCTCAAACTCGAGTAGCTTGGTTTCTTTAGAAGTCCTAATTTCTAGAAAATTTAATACAGTTCAGAATTTTTGACATTCTGTTAGTTTTGTTGCTTTACCTAATACGTATGGTGGAATTGGCTGTGATAACCATACGACTAGTTTTCAAAATTGTAAAAATAATACATACCAAAATAGAAATGTAGAGACAATGTAATTAGTATTAAATTGGGCAGTAATTGGTTAAGTTTCAGGTATCTGTTAAGTTTACACGATAAACTAATTTGCCTAAATTGTAATTGCAATGAAACTACAGGATTATATACATGCATGTGTGTCCACTGTAAATAGGAATTTGTACCTTGTTGGAGAAGAAGAGTTGCGTTTCACTACATATGAAATTTTTGAGATTAGGCAAATCCTTGAGCCACACGGTCTTTAACTGAGGGAACCGAATGGTATCATTGTTGTTGGTGGCTTCTTTCTCTTTCGGGTTGTTTGAGATTATGATCACCTCCATCTTCCTACATCTCTCTATACGGAGTTCTTGCAGATTCTTTAACTGATGAAGCATATAGGAGGGCAATACATACTCCAATTGGTCACAACCATCAACATCAATCTCCATAAGTTGGCAGAAGGATTTAGCTTCTTTTTCTGGTTCTAAGAGTGGTTGATTGTCCCAAATCCTTGTAATCTTAGATAAATTCCTAAAATCCAAAGTTTTCAGGACAGGAAAAACAACCTACAAAGTTGTTTACACAATGTTCATTAGTGATTGGATAATAATGAGGTAATGAGGTCCAATCAAGCTCTAAAACCCATCTCTAAGCATGCAAAAATCAGAAAGTGCAAACTGATAAAATCACAAAGCAGATAATTTTTCCATGAGATTAGTAAATAGAGAAATATGATAGTTCAACATATTGGGTTGGACACACTAATGAAAATTGATAAGTTTGCCAAAATTAATAAATTTACCAAGCATGTAAAATTAAAAAGTGCGAACTAACAAACCACAAAAAGTGATCATGTTGCTAAAAGTAATATACATGCCGAATTGAGAAATTTCTCAAATTTAAAATTAGAGAAAATTGGTAAATTGTCGTATTATAGGTATCATATACATTTGTCCAAATTGATAAATTTACTAGGCATGGAAAAATGATAAAGTGCGGACTGATAAAATTGTAAAAGTGAGAAATATTACTAAATGCATTATACCTACCAAAAGAAAATTTTGTTAGACTAGTAAATATGGGGAATAATAAATTAACACATGGGGATGATATACTTTTCACAACCCGAAAATGGCGTTCTTCAACATTAATGATGTTGTTAGGAGATCTTTTGGGATTGATTGGATACTTGCTACATGATGATGCTGTCCTGAGAGGAGTCTGTCGAAGAAATTTTTTTTGAACTGGTTTTAGCCTCACAAATTAGTTTCCAATCAATCCACTTATTACCCCACCTGCTGCCAGCTCAAATGGAAGAATGGGATGAGGATGCAGATACATGGGAGGAATACTGGCGTCATGTTTTTGATTGGATGTTCTTTCGTTGTTGGCATTGGTAGTTTGGTGTATGTTTCTTTTCTACTCTTTGTTGGAAGTTTCCCTCCCCTCTCCCCCCTTCTCTTCGCTCTTTTTTTACCCTTTTCTTTTTCCCTCTTCTTTTCCTCAATGTACCTATTGTCGAGTTAATCTTTAGTAAAAATTTTTGCTGTTTCAAAAAAAATGATGTTGTTAGGAGCATTGGGGGAGGATGGACTTCAACGATAGAAATAGTTGATTTGGGCAATCAGCAGCAACCGAAGACTCCGATTGCCATAGCACTAGTAGCTCCAAATTTATTGAGCTTATTGGAGATGCTCTTAGCTATTTGCTTAATCACCACTCACAAAATTCCATAACATTCAATTTTTTTAGTATGTCTTCCAACGAATACTTGTCGCCCCATCTGTGTAGTAAAAATTAGATACGCAATGAATATCAATCAACAAGGTTTTTTAATGCATACTCAGACAAAAACCAGTTTAAAGTGATCACTGTTCGCAAGGGGACCATATAGTCTACAGCAGATTGAAGAGAAATCTATTACTAAATAAAATAAAATAAAATAATTCAAAAGAAGCTATTTCACTGGAAAAGGAGAAAAACAATGGCGGAAGGGGCTCCGATGACATTAGAGAGTAAGGGCACTAAAAGAAGAACAAAGCCTACTGGCCGGGAACCATTCATTACATCCGCAGTGTGGCCTCTATACAAGTGTGTTTGTGTGTGTAAGAGAGAGGATATCTAATGATAATTTTTAAAGCAAAAAAGCATAATATAAGAAGGATAATGATAAAGCAAATGTACCTTTCCGTTGAATAAAGGTAGTGCATGGATAGTAGAGTTGCCTTCAGTTGTGCCCGCTTTCCCCAATTTGGTACAGAAGCTTTCAAGGTTTGGTAGACTGGATAATTCCAAGGAACTCAATTTGCTAAAACATACCTAATTTCTGAGTCCATCTTCATCTATCTCTCCCTCAAATTCAACTATTCCCTCCATGGTTGGACAATCACTCACGCGTAGCACTTTCAGATTCTTTAATGGTGAATGCATTTTGGAAGGAAACACATGCATCAATTTCTCGCATTCGGAGACGTCCAAATCCGTCAGTTGGCAGAAAAACCCTTGTTCTTCTAAGACTGCTATTGATTGCTTGTCCCAAATCTCAATTATTTTATGCATCTTTCGAATGCTCAATTTGTTCAGCACGGGGAAAATAACCTAAAAAGTAGTTTAACATAGGAATCTTTAGGGACTAGTACTCCATGGAAAGGTTACTCGCCAAACATTATTGAGCAACTGTTACACTGCACGATGAATAAATCAGCTCTTTTTTTTTCTTTTTTTTTGCAAGGAAATCAGCTCATTGTTTGAGAAAACCTTTACACACAATTTCTTTGTTGGGAATGCTTTGACGGGAGACAACGTAAAATAAGTGATTTTTAGAATGCCGTGCATTTTCAAAATAGTTATGCACCATTGCTAGGCCCATGTGTGCATTTTATATTTTCACTCTGATAAAAATCAGATTGATCAACTTCTGTTTTTCTAATTGCAATTAATGAAACTACATAAACTTCAGTAAAAAGGGTAAGGAGCTTAATGTGTACCTTGTCGGAGAAGAAGAGTTGCGTTTCACCACATATGAAACTTTTGAGATTAGGCAAATCCTCGACTTCCAGGGTCTTTAACTGAGGGAACCAAATGGTATGATTGTTGTTGGTGGCTTCTTTCTCCTTCAGGTTGTTTGAGATTATCACCTCCATCTTCGTACAACCAGTTATGGTGAGACTTTGCAGAATCATTAATTGACGAAGCATATACAAGGGCAATACATACTCCAAGTCCTCACAAGCAACAACAGAAATGTTCGTAAGTTTGAAGAAGGATTTAGCTTCTTTTTCTGGTTCTGAAAGTGGTTGCTCGTCCCAAATTCTTGTTATCTTATGTAAATCTTCAAATTTTAAAGTTTCCAGAACAGGAAAAGCAATCTGCAAAGTTGTTTACACCACATTCATTAGTGATTGGATAAATAATGAGGTCCAATGAAGCTCTAAAACCCATCTCTAAGCATGTAAAAATCAGAAAGTGCAAACTGATAAAATCACAAATCTGATAATTTTTCCATGAGATTAGTAAATAGAGAAATATGATAGTTTAACATATTGGGTGCATTGGACACACTAATGAAAATTGATAAGTTTGCCAAAATTAATAAATTTACAAAGCATGTAAAATTAAAAAGTGTGAACTAACAAACCACAAAAAGTGATCATGTTGCTAAAAGTAATATACATGCCGAATTGAGAAATTTCTCAAATTTGAAATTAGAGAAAATTGGTAAATTGTCATATTGTAGGTATTATACATTTGTCCAAATTGATAAATTTACTAGGCATGGAAAAATGATAAAGTGCAGACTGATAAAATTGTAAAAGTGAGAAATATTACTAAATGCATTATACCTACCAAAAGGAAATTTTGTTAGACTAGTAAATATGGAGAATAATAAATTAACACATGGGGATGATATACTTTTCACAACCCGAAAATGGCGTCGTTCAACATTAATGATGTTGTTAGGAGATCTTTCAGGATTGATTGGATACTTGCTACATGATGACGCTGTCCTGAGAGGAGTCTGTCGAAGAATTTTTTTTTAAACTAGTTTTAGCCTCACAAATTAGTTTCCAATCAATCCACTGATTACCCCACCTGCTGCCAGCTCAAACGGAAGAATGGGATGAGGATGCAGATACATGGGAGGAATACTGGTGTCATGTTTTTGATTGGATGTTCTTTCGTAGTTGGCATCGGTAGTTTGGTGTATGTTTCTTTTCAACTCTTTGTTGGAAGTTTCCGTTCCCTCTCCCCCCTTCTCTTCGCTCTTTTTTTACCCTTTTCTTTTTCCCTCTTCTTTTCCCTCGATGTACCTATTGGCGAGTTTATCTTTAGTAAATTTTTTTGCTGTTTCAAAAAAAATGATGTTGTTAGGAGCATTGGGGGAGGATGGACTTCAATGATAGAAATAGTTGATTTGGGCGATCAGCAGCGACCGAAGACTCCGATTGCCATAGCACTAGTAGCTCCAAATTTATTGAGATTATTGGAGATGCTCTTGGCTTTTTGTTTAATCACCACTCACAAAATTCCATAACATTCAATTTTTTTAGTATGTCTTCCAACGAATACTTGTCACCCCTTCTGTGTAGTAAAAATTAGATACGCAATGAATATCAATCAACATGGTTTTTTAATGCATACTCAGACAAAAACTAGTTTAAAGTGATCACCGTTTGCAAGGGGACCATATAGTCTACAGCAGACTGAAGAGAAATCTATTACTACATAAAATAAAATAAAATTATTCAAAAGAGGCTATTTCACTGGAAAAGGAGAAAAACAATGGCGGAAGGGGCTCCGATGACATTAGAGAGTAAGGGCACTAAAAGAAGAACAAAGCCTACTGGTCGGAAACCATTCATTACATTCGCGGTGTGGCCTCTATACAAGTGTGTCTGTGTGTGTAAGAGAGAGGATATCTAATGATAATTTTTAAAGCAAAAAAGCATAATATAAGAAGGATAATGATAAAGCAAATGTACCTTTCCGTTGAATAAAGGTAGTGCATGGATAGTAGAGTTGCCTTCAGTTGTGCGCGCCTTCCCCAATTTGGTACAGAAGCTTTCAAGGTTTGGTAGACTGGATAATTCCAAGGAACTCAATTTGCTAAAACATTCTTCATTTCTGAGTCCATCTTCATCTATCTCTCCCTCAAATTCAACTATTCCCTCCATGGTTGGACAATTACTCACGCGTAGCATTTTGAGATTCTTTAACAGTGAATGCATTTTAAAAGGAAACACATGCATCAGTTTCTCGCATTCAGAGATATCCAAATTCGTCAGTTGGCAGAAAGACCCTTGTTCTTCTAAGACTGCTATTGATTGCTTGTCCCAAATCTCAATTATTTTATGCACCTTTTGAATGACCAATTTCTCCAACACGGGGAAAATGACCTAAAAGGTAGTTCAACGTAGGAATCATTAGGGACAAGTACTCCATGGAAACGTTACTCGCCAAACATTATATATCAAACAACTGCTACACTGCACAATGAATACATCATCTCATTGTTTGAGAAAACCTTTACACACAATTTCTTTGTGGCGAATGTTATGACGGGGACAACGCAATATAAGTGATTTTTAGAATGCCGTGCATTTTCAAAATAGTTATATATGCACCATTGTTTAGGCCCATGTGTGCATTTTACATTTGTTACTCTGATAAAAATCAGATTGATCAACTTCTGTTTATCTAATTGCAATTAATGAAACTACATAAACTTAAATAAAAAGGGTAAAGAGCTTAATTTGTACAAACTGATAAAATTATAAAAAGAGAAAATATTAATAATTGATAAATTTACCGAAATTAAATTATGCATATAAAAACTTGAAACTCCCCCGTCCTTGGGATAAAATTGTATAGTTCTAGCCCTTATCCAAGGATAGATCATAAGAATAATTGTATAGTTCTAGCTCCTGCAGAACTTGAAAACTATCAATCACAGAAATCACATGGCAAATGAAAATAAAGCCTATGAAATAGAAACACAAAAGACACATAGATAGTCACACGTCTTTTCTCTTTTTCACCGATTAAAAAAAAAGTCTTCTTTCTTCTCTCCTCCTCTCTATTTTTTCGGAAAAACGAATTAACCCTAATCACATAGCAATTGAGTTTTAATCAAGCCAAGCATGAGATGATCTTGAGTAGCTTAATTTTTTTTATACATAATTAGACGAACGAAAGAAGTAGTAGCTTGTTCAAGCACTTGGTTTGAAACCTTAACGACTTTCGAAAAAAAGTTCAAGCTTGATTTGTTACATAAACAAACCAATCTTGAATAAGTTTTTAACAAACAAACACGAGCTCACACTCGAGTAGTTTGATTTCTTTAGCGGTTCTAATTTCCGGAAACTTTAATATTCCAGTTCAGAATTTTTGACATTCTGCATTTCTATTGGTTTTGTTGGTTTACCTTATACGCATGGTGAAATTGGTCACATGGGTGACTGGGTCATGGGCTTTTATGGAATGCGACATTTCTCCGCAAGCCTGGAAGCAGAGATTTGTAGCATCTATACAGGTTTGAAGATCATCCTGGAAAAGAGTCTTAAGAACATGATAATCGAATCTGATTCTCTCACGGCTGTCAATCTGATCAAGGAAGGGAACCCAAGCAATCATCCACAAAGTGTGCTCATTAACGAAGCCCACTTCATCATGGCCAAGACCAATACTTTGATCGAGCACACCTATCGTTCAGCAAATTAATGTGCTGACCATCTCACAAGAATGGGAGTCGAGCAGACGGATGAGCTCGTTTTTGTTATGGACATGCCCATTTCATTGAGGGAATTTGTTCTTAGGAACCGCTTGAATATCAGGCAGGTTCTAGACTAATTTTAGACGCTGTGTTTAGGCTAAGGACCTCATGACTATGGTTGTATCCCGTATGTGGTACTTTGTCTCGTAATCTAATTTGAAATTCCGCTTGACAAAAAAAAAAAAAGAAAACCGTAGAACTACTTTTCAAAATTGTAAAAATAATCCAGACCAAATAGCAATGTAGAGACAAATGTAGTCATTAAATTGGTCTACGGATTCATTTACTCGGGAAAATTTCCGTAGATAGTTTTGGGCCATCTGTTAAGTTTACTATCAACTAATTTGCCTAATAAATTTGGTAATCTCAATTAATTGTGGATCAACTACTCTTTTTCTAATTGCGATGAAACAACAGGATTAAGTGAAAGGGGTAAAGACCTTAATTTGTACCTTGTTGGAGAACAAGAGTTGCGTTTCATCACTACATATGAAACTTTTGAGATTAGGCAAATCCATAAGCCACACTTCCTTTAACTGAGGGAACCAAATGGTATCATTGTTGTTGGTGGCTTCTTTCTCCTTTGGGTTGTTTGAGATTATCACCTCCACCTTCGTACAATTCTGTATACTGAGTTCTTGAAGATTCTTTAACTGTGGAAGCATATAGAAGGGCAATACATACTCCAATTGGTTACAGGCATAAACAAAAATGCTCTCAAGTTCGGAGAAGGATTTAGCTTCTTTTTCTGGTTCTGAGAGTGGTTGGTTGTCCCAAATCTTTGTTATCTTATCCAATGACAATGACAAGTTTTTCAGAACAGGAAAAGCAACCTGTAAAGTTGTTTACAAAATATTCATTAGTGATTGAATAGCAATTAAGTCCAATCAAGCTCTAAAACCCATCTCTGCTTATAAGCACGAGATTCGAGTCTCAAAAATTGGAGAACTTGAAAAACTTGTTATTTTATCTAAATCTTTAAATTTTTAAAGTTTCCAGAACAGGAAAAGAACCCTACAAAATTGTGTAAACAACATTCATTAGGGATTGGATATTGATGAGGTCCAATCAGAAAGTGCAAACAAGCAGATAATTTTCCAAGAGATTAGTAAATAGAGAAATATGATAGTTTAACATATTGGGTTGGACAAACAATGAAATTGATGAGTTTGCCAAAATGAATAATAATTTTTTTGGGGTAAATAATATTACCAAGCATTTAAAATTAAAAAGTGAAAACAATCAAAACCACGAAAAGAGATCAATTTATGTTGCTATAAGTAATATACGTCTGTTGCCTATTAAAAAAATATACGTACAGGCCAAGTTGAGAAATTTCTCAAATTTTGAATTAGATAAAATTGGTAAATTGTTGTATCGGGTATTATACCTATGTCCAGATTGATAAAGATATCAAAAATTAAAAAATTTACTACGCATGAAAATTCAAAAAAATGCAAACTGATAAAATTGTAAAAGTGATGAATATTCCTAAATGCATTATGCCTACGTACCAAAAGAAAATTTTGTTGGATTAGTAAACATGGAGAATAATCTATTATACAATTCACGACGGGAATGACATAAATGTGTAACCAAATTTATAAATCCAGTTAAGAATTTTTGACATTCTATTGTTTTACCTAATACGTATGGTGGAATTGGTATGTGATAACCATAGGACTACTTTAATATTCCAGTTAAGTTTATTCGATAAACTAATTTGCCTATATTTGGGAATCATGTCTTAAATTTTTAATTGCAATGAAACTACAGGATTGTGCCCACTTTTATGTGCTTTCCATGACCATGATTAATTAATTAAGAGAAAAGGGGTAAAGAGCTTAATTTGTACCTTGTTAGAGAACAAGAGCTGCGTTTCATCACTGTATTTGAAACTTTTGAAATTAGGCAAATCCTTGAGTTCCAGGGTCTTTAACTGAGGGAACGGAATGGTATCATTGTTGTTGGTGGCTTCTTTCTCCTTTGGGTTGTTTGAGATTATCACTTCCACCTTCGCACAATTCCGTATACTGAGTTCTTGCAGATTCTTTAACTGTGGAAGCATATAGAAGGGCAATACATGCTCCAATTGCTTACAACCATCAACTTTAATCACCATAAGTTCGCCGAAGAATTTAGCTTCTTTTTCTAGTTCTGAGAGTGGTTGGTTGTCCCAAATCCTTGTTAACTTATCCAATGACAATGACAAGTTTTTCAGAACAGGAAAAGCAACCTGTAAAGTTGTTTACAAAATATTCATCAGTGATTGAATAGTAATTAAGTCCAATCAAGCTCTAAAACCCATCTCTACTTATAAGCACGAGATTTGAGTCTCAAAAATTAGAGAACTTGGAAAACTTGTTATTTTATCTAAATTTTTAAATTTTTAAAGTTTCCAGAATGGGAAAAGAACCCTACAACATTGTGTAAACAACATTCATTAGTGATTGGATAATGATGAGGTCCAATCAGAAAGTGCAAACAAGCAGATAATTTTCCACGAGATTAGTAAATAGAGAAATATGATAGTTTAATTTATTGGGTTGAACAAACTAATGAAATTGATAAGTTTGCCAAAATGAATAATAATTTTTTTGGGGGTAAATAATATTACCAAGCATTTAAAATTAAAAAGTGAAAACAATCAAAACCACGAAAAGAGATCAATATATGTTGCTATAAGTAATATACGTCTGTTACCTATTAAAAAAATATACGTACAGGCCAAGTTGAGAAATTTCTCAAATTTTGAATTAGATAAAATTGGTAAATTGTTGTATCGGGTATTATACGTATGTCCAGATTGATAAAGATATCAAAAATTAAAAAATTTACTACGCATGAAAATTCCAAAAAATGCAAACTGATAAAATTGTAAAAAGTGATGAATATTCCTAAATGCATTATGCCTACGTACCAAAAGAAAATTTTGTTGGATTAGTAAACATGGAGAATAATTTATTATACAATTCACGACGGGAATGACATAAATGTGTAACCAAATTTATAAATCCAGTTAAGAATTTTTGACATTCTATTGTTTTACCTAATACGTATGGTGGAATTGGTATTTGATAACCATAGGACTACTTTAATATTCCAGTTAAGTTTATTCGATAAACTAATTTGCCTATATTTGGGATTCTCAATTGCAGATCAAGTCTTAAATTTTTAATTGCAATGAAACTACAGGATTGTGCCCACTTTTATGTGCTTTCCATGACCATGATTAATTAATTAAGAGAAAAGGGGTAAAGAGCTTAATTTGTACCTTGTTAGAGAACAAGAGCTGCGTTTCATCACTGTATTTGAAACTTTTGAAATTAGGCAAATCCTTGAGTTTCAGGGTCTTTAACTGAGGGAACGGAATGGTATCATTGTTGTTGGTGGCTTCTTTCTCCTTTGGGTTGTTTGAGATTATCACTTCCACCTTCGCACAATTCCGTATACTGAGTTCTTGCAGATTCTTTAACTGTGGAAGCATATAGAAGGGCAATACATACTCCAATTGCTTACAACCATCAACTTTAATCACCATAAGTTCGCAGAAGAATTTAGCTTCTTTTTCTGGTTCTGAGAGTGGTTGGTTGTCCCAAATCCTTGTTAACTTATCCAATGACAATGACAAATTTTTCAGAACAGGAAAAGCAACCTGTAAAGTTGTTTACAAAATATTCATCAGTGATTGAATAGTAATTAAGTCCAATCAAGCTCTAAAACCCATCTCTACTTATAAGCACGAGATTCGAGTCTCAAAAATTGGAGAACTTGGAAAACTTGTTATTTTATCTAAATTTTTAAATTTTTAAAGTTTCCAGAACGGGAAATGAACCCTACAACATTGTGTAAACAACATTCATTAGTGATTGGATAATGATGAGGTCCAATCAGAAAGTGCAAACAAGCAGATAATTTTCCACGAGATTAGTAAATAGAGAAATATGATAGTTTAATTTATTGGGTTGAACAAACTAATGAAATTGATAAGTTTGCCAAAATGAATAATAATTTTTTTTTGGGGTAAATAATATTACCAAGCATTTAAAATTAAAAAGTGAAAACAATCAAAACCACGAAAAGAGATCGATGTTGCTATAAATAATATACGTCTGTTGCCTATAAAAAAAATATACGTACATGCCAAGTTGAGAAATTTCTCAAATTTGGAATTAGATAAAATTGGTAAATTGTTGTATCGAGTATTATACATTTGTCCAAATTGATAAAGTTATCAAAAATTAAAAAATTTACTACGCATGAAAATTCAAAAAAATGCAAACTGATAAAATTGTAAAAGTGATGAATATTCCTAAATGCATCATGCCTACGTACCAAAAGAAAATTTTGTTGGATTAGTAAACATGGAGAATAATCTATTATACAATTCACGACGGGAATGACATAAATGTGTAACCAAATTTATAAATCCAGTTAAGAATTTTTGACATTCTGTTGTTTTACCTAATACATATGGGGGAATTGGTATGTGATAACCATAGGACTACTTTAATATTCCAGTTAAGTTTATTCGATAAACTAATTTGCCTATATTTGGGATTCTCAATTGCGGATCAAGTCTTAAATTTTTAATTGCAATGAAACTACAGGATTGTGCCCACTTTTATGTGCTTTCCATGACCATGATTAATTAATTAAGAAAAAATGGGTAAAGAGCTTAATGTGTACCTTGTAGTAGAACAAGAGCTGCGGTTCATCACTATATATGAAACTTTTGAAATTAGGCAAATTCTCGAGTTTCAGGGTCTTTAACTGAGGGATTCGAATGGTATCATTGTTGTTGGTAGCTTCTTTCTTCCTTGGGTTGTTTGAGATTATCACCTCCACCTTCGTACAATTCCGTATAGTGAGTTCTTGCAGATTCTTTAACTGAGGAAGCATATAGAAGGGCAATACATACTCCAATTGGTTACAACCACCAACAGTAATGTCCTTAAGTTCGGAGAAGGATTTAGCTTCTTTTTCTGGTTCTGAGAGTGGTTGGTTGTCCCAAATCCTTGTTATCTTATCTAAAATCGAAAGATGCAAAGTTTCCAGGACAGGAAAAGCAATCTGCAAAGTTGTGTATAAAACATTCATTAGTGATCGAATGAATAATAATAAGGTCCAATTAAACTCTAGCTAAAACCCATCTACATATGCTCATAAGCATGAGATTCGAGTCTCAAAACTTGGAGAGCTATGGAAGATATATTGACTCAATCCGATCACCTTTCTCATTCTTCTAAATTCCAATTTTTGGCAAGAGCTAGCTCTTGGATTGGCTACTCCAGACACACCATGCCATATTTGTTGCACTTAATTTCCATTGCATTTGGTAAATTCACACTACGGAGTACTATTTTATGAAATCAAAGCCGTATAAACTAATAGAATTCATACATTGCCCTTATTATTATCATCATATATGTATGTATACGTATGTATGTATGTATAGATCGTACCATATTAAGTTTCAATCAAAAGTTTTCAAACTTAAACATTAAATAGGTATAATTACCTATTTAGACCTTAGGCGGTTGGGCTTCGGCTCACATGGTGTATTTTCCAACTTTTGATTGGATTCCCCTTTCCCCTCTTCCCGTTTTTAATGAAAGATTTTGCTGGTAAAAAAAAACCTATTCCATACACAATAATTACTTAAATAATCAAGTATTTCAAATCTATACTAAATAATATAAATTTTCAATGAAGTCTTTTTTTTTTTCTAGAGCCGTACAATCAGAAATCACTGATGGCCTAACAATCATTCACAAAATAACAAATTTGTAAACTATACCAAAATTAGAATTTTACTTCGCATGTAAAACCAAAAATTGTACAAACTGATAAAATCATAAAAGGAGAAAATATTAATAAATTTAATATACTTGCCAAAATCAAAATTGATAAATTTACCGAAAGTAAATTATGCATGTAAAAATTTGAAAGTGTGAAATGATAAAATTATAAGAATATTTGTACTTAACGAAAATTTTGTCACGTTAGTAAACACAGTATATTAACGAAAATAATTTTTTTACGAGATTAGTAAATAGAGAAATAGGATAGTTTAACATATTGGATCGACCACCACAAAAGTGATCATGTTGCTAAAAGTAAGATACATGCCGAATTGTGAAATTTCTCAAATTTGAAATCAGAGAAAATTGGTAAATAGTAGTATTGGGTATTATACATTTGTCCAAATTTATAAATTTATTAGGCATGGAAAAATGAAAAAGCGCAGACTGATAAAATCGTAAAAGTGATAAATATTGCTATATGCAATACCTACCAATATGAAAATTTTGTTTAGACTAGTAAACATGAGGAATAATAAATTAACGTATGCTGAGATGATATACTTATCACAGCCCGAAAATGGCGTTCTTCAACATTGATGATGTTGTTTAGGAGCATTGGAGGAGGATGGACCGTCAACGATAGAAATACTGTAGTTAATTTGGGCAATCCACAGTGAACGAAGACTCAAATGCCCCTGAAGCATGCACGTTGCCTCACCAACTCACGCATCCCAATCACCAATTTGCCAAAATCCTATGATGGAATTGGAAGGGAAATACCAGCACTGAAGTGACCCACTTTCCAAACCCAACACCATCATTAAGGCCTGGTTTGGCTTAATAAGCCATTTGTCTTTTTTAAATATTTTTCTTTATTAATTTCTTTCTCATTTGTTAGTTTTGCAGCAAATTTTTTTAAATTATTAATTTATCTCGTTGAGAGAAATCAAAAAGTAAAAAAATTGTGATTCAAACTCGATTATTTTCTGAAAATGTCACCAAAAAAAAAAAAAAAAACTGTCTTTTGAAGATTTTGACTAATATTAAGATCTTAAAGTTAACCATTGAATAAATCTTCAGAGACCCCAAATTTTTTTTTTTACTAGCGATGAAATATTTTGACCAATTAAAGAATCGTTACTCGATTTAAAAAAAAAATTTATATATATATCGTTACTTGACTGGGCCATTTTTAGCAAATAAACACCTAGACCAAGGCCCATAACCAAAAACACTCTTACCACATCTGAAACTCAATCCACCCACAGTTTGGTCTCCTCTGTCAACAACTTCTCTCTCTCTCTTCAATGGCAACAATCAACCTCTCATCATCACCTCCTCCTCTCTGGGCTTACCCACATCCCTAACTGAACCACGCCTTCAAACTACTGTCGTTTCTCACAGTGGGTTGGTCGAAGGCGGTGGTGTGGCTCCATTATGTTGTTGGGTACAGGCTACACTGGTGGTAGTGGCTCTCAATTAAGGATCAAATCTTTATCTAATTTCAATCAAACTACAGGATTATAGATGTGTGCCCGCTTTTATGTGCTTTTCATGGCCATGCATGATCAAGTAAAAAAGGGTAAGGACCTTTGTACCTTGTGGGAGAAGAACCCTTGCGTTTCAGTATAGAAACTTTTGAGCTTAGGCAATTTCCAAAGTCTCACTTCCTGTAACCGAGGGAACACAATGATGTCATCGTCGATTGCTTCTTTCTCCTCCTTCGGGTCCTTTGAGAATATCACCTCCAACTTGTCACATTTTGCTATATAGAGCTCTTGCAGATTCTGAGGAAGCATATGGGAGGGGAATACATACGACAATTGGTCACACGTCATAATACAAATGTCCATAAGTTTACACAAGGATTCAACTTTTTTTTTGGGTTCTAGGAGTGGTTGCTTGTCCTGAATCTCTGTTACCCCAACCATCTCTAAATGTTTTCGGGCAGGGGAAGCAACCTGCAAAGTTGTTTACAACACATTCAATAATGATTGAATAATAATGAGGTCCAATCAAGCTCTAAAATCAATTAAAATGAGGATTCATTCTAGTATGTTATAAATGTTTCTTAGAGTAAGTACTAACTCCAACCATGCTCAATATCGTCGACTGAGATTGAATGACAATGAGGTCCAATGAAGCTCTCAAATCCATCTCCGCTTAGAAGCACAAGATTCGAGTCTCAAAATATGGAGAGCTGTGGAAGACATATTCATCAATTCGATCACCTTTCAATCTTCTAATAGCAAGACACATCATATTTGTTGGAGTTTCAAATTTTCCATTTTATTTGATAAATTACTAGAACTCAGAACCGTATTCAGAACTGTACGTATTAGTAACCATTGAGCTTGCCTAGAGGCTTTGATGACTAATACTTAAATGGTTCTATATGATAATTGGCTATAACTCAGTAATCTTTCTTTTCATAACCGTAGTCCCTTCTTACCCTCTAGTTGCATTTGATAAAAAAAATTCTTTCAAATATGTGTCTGAAGTTGAACTACGATTAGATTAATTTGAATAAAAAGGATATTTTAACTTCTCTTTTTCAGTAAAAAAACAAAAAGAAAAAATCAAGATTTCAGCTAACACATCTTTTCTAGTTACTCTAAATTCTTAACTAATATTTATCCAGAGTCGATTCAGTCGAATAAGAAAATTAAAACCAAAAAAGGTTTTAACCATATTGCAATGGTCCATCCACCATCGATCGAAGCTTTCAGTAGCTTCTCTGCCTCGCTCTCTCTCTCTCTAACTCTCTCCATGGTCTGGTACTATTATGTTGTGGATAAAGTTAGAATAACTTGTGAGGTAGCATATTGTTGTCTAAAAAAAATCATTCTACAATGAAAGCCAAGATCTACCCACGTTCAGCTCCCACTACTGTCCTTCAAAAATATACCCACGTTCAGCTCCCACTACTCATTGGCAAAATGCTCCAGCAATTGGGACAAATACGATAGCCAAGTTTTGATGTCGACTGATAATAATACGAAAGTATGCCAATAGGGAAAATGTTGGAAAGTAACACTACCCAACATTGGCCCGGATGGTTTCAACTTTTCTTTTGTTAAGAGAGGTTGGGTTTTTATGAAGGCTTTGATTCTCCAGTTCTTCTCTGATTTTCATGCCAATGGAAAGCTTACAAAAGGTATCAATTCTACTTTTGTGTCTTTAATCCCTAAGGTTGATTGCCCTTCTTCTTTCAAAGAGTTTAGACCGATTAGCATGGTGGGGTGGATCTACAAGTTACTGTCCAAGGTCTTGGCTAATAGATTTAAAGTGCTTCTCCCTTCTATAATTGGAGAATCCCAAGCTGCCTTTATAGGTGGAAAACAGATTCTGGATGGTGTTCTTATAGCGAATGAAGTGATTCATAGTTGGAAAAATAGTCGCTTTGGGGGTCTCATTCTCAAAATAGACTTCGAGAGAGCCTATGATTGTGTTAATTGGGGTTTCTTACTAGATATGCTTTCAAAATTGGGCTTTGGGCAAAAATGGTGTGGATGGATTAAAGAATGTATCTCGTCTGTAACAATGTCTATTCTCATTAATGGGTCTGCTTCTCCGGAATTTCACACTCAGAAAGGTCTTAGGCAAGGGGACCCTCTATCCCCTTTTCTTTTCAATATTGTGGTGGAAGCCCTGAATATTTTATTGATTAGAGCAAGAGAGCTAAATATTATCAAGGGTACAAAGTTAGGGGCAAATGGAGTTATTCTATCTCACTTACAATTTGCAGATGATACGATTCTATTTTGCAACAATGACGGGGCGGAGATGGCCAATATAAAAAGGATTTTGAGATGTTTTCAGC
Source organism: Rhododendron ovatum (assembly GCA_019656835.1). Taxonomy (NCBI): domain Eukaryota; kingdom Viridiplantae; phylum Streptophyta; class Magnoliopsida; order Ericales; family Ericaceae; genus Rhododendron; species Rhododendron ovatum. The sequence goes on from CM033791.1 coordinate 2,599,354, forward strand.
TTATGTCGGGCTTGAAGATTAATTTCTCAAAAAGCTCTCTATGTGGTGTTAAGATTTCTCATCAAGATGTTTCTAATTTGGCTCGGGTGATGGGGTGTAAAGTTGAGGTCTTGCCAATTAAATACTTGGGGCTTCCCTTGGGTGCAAATCCTAAAAGAGTTAAGACATGGGATCCTGTCTTGCACAGAATGGGAAAAAAGCTGAGCATTTGGAGAAGTAGATTCAACTCAACGGGAGGTAGGCTTACTCTTCTAAACTCCAACTTCGGTCATCTACCTATATACTTTTTGTCCCTTTTTAAAATGCCAGCAGCTGTTGCTCAGTCCATTGAGAAATTGCAGAAACAATTCTTTTGGGGAGATTCTGTTGATAAAAAGAAGCTTCATCTGGTGAATTGGGGTGTGGTTGCTAAGAAAAAAGAGTTTGGAGGATTGGGGGTGAAAAATCTGATGATTCAAAACCTAGCTCTTCTTGCTAAATGGTGGTGGAGGTTTAGTAATGACAAGGATTCTCTTTGGGTCAAGGTCATTAGAGGAAAGTACAACCTCGACCAGAGATGTTGGCTTCCTCATCTTCCCAATTCTGGTCAGGTCACGACTATATGGAGGGATATTTGCTCCATAGGGAATGCGTCTTCGGGTATCGGTGCTATAATTCAAGCGGGTTTCAAAGTTCAAGTGGGGTCCGGCCAAGAAACGTTGTTTTGGGATCATATTTGGTTGGGGGAGGTGGCTCTCAAGGAAGTTTACCCTAGGTTATTCCGGATCTCTACCCAGAAGGAACAAGTGATTAGTGTGGTTAAGGAAGGGGCTGGTGATGGTTGCTGGAATTTAAGTTTCGGAAGACGGTTATACGATTGGGAAGATCTTCAAAAAGTGGAGTTACAACAAAGGTTACAAAGTGTAGCTTTGGACTCTTCTAAAAAGGATGCACTGCAATGGATTTGGTCTACAGACAAGTCTTTCTCGGTGAAGTCGGTCTATGATAATTGGGAGCAGCTGGTCCAAGTTAAAAATGAGGTTTTGGGGTCTTTATGGAAGAACCTTAGTCCACCTAAGGTGGAAATCTTTTCTTGGATGGCTATACAAGGGAGAGTGGCTACTAGGTCTTTACTCGTGAGCAAAAATATGTTACAGGAGGGTCCGTTATCCAAATGCCCATTCTGTCTTACCTTCGAGGAAACCCCGGAACACCTATTCTTGCACTGTAAGTTTTCGTGGAACACTTGGTCTCTTATTGTGGTGTGGTGGCAAATGCTCTGGGTTTGTCCACCTTCTTTGGCGGACTTAGCAACGTGGTGGTTTGACAACAGATTTAGGAGCTTGGAAAGACATATTTGGGAGGTGACTTTCTTTGCTACCTTATGGTCCCTGTGGCTTGCAAGGAACGACCTTGTCTTCAATAATGTGTCTCGGTCAACTAGCGACGTAGGGGACCAGATTAAGACGAGGGTGGCTATGTGGATGAAAGCTAAGTTTGAAATCAAGGTGTACTCAGTGGAGGACTTTAAATGCTTTCTAGGTGGTATTCGTAAGCTAAAGCTTTAGCTTTGTGGAGATGAGCATCCAACCTCCGGCTGGATGTTTGAGTTTCTTTTTGTGTTTTCTTGTTTTCGGTTTGAGTATGTTTGCTCATCCCTATCCCTTCCTCGATGTACCCCTTTCGAGATTTATAAAATTCTAGTTCGTTTGCTGAGCAAAAAAAAAAAAATAGGGAAAATGTTAATCACTATCAAGTTTGAGCAAAGGTGATTAAAGGATGACGATATGTTAATCTATGTTCTATTATGAACGGAATGAATTAATCCCACGGTCCAAAGCCGAATGCAACTATTTCAGATAGATCTATTTATGAGCACTATTGAAACAGATGATCCATAAAAACATCGAGCTCATATTTTGGGCAAATAAAATTCAGGCTAATCTAGATAAAATTAACTAAGCGTACTATATGTATGCAACCTGACAGTATTGTATAGTACTAGAATAAGTAACGAATAAGGATAATTCAGTAAGATTAATGCAAATCGCAGAGTAGGAATATATGGCTATTTGCTATCTACCATTTCAAAACTATAGAGTTTATCCTAAGCTTATAATTTTAAAAGACGTACTACTACGTCACAGTACTAATTAATGTGAATTTCAAATGAAAATTCTACTACATTTGAGTATAATTTTCTCCAGATACATGTTTGTGTAGATAATAAGGTACTATTTCTTAACTAAAGTATAGCTTATGTGTTTTATGTGGTTTTTTTTTTTGCAGCAATCAAGTCTTTTTTTTAGGCCCATAAGCCCATCGTATCTTTGAAAAATGTTAAATGGATCAATCATAACATCACACAATTTCATAATATTTAAAAAAAAAATTTGTATGTTATCCATCTAAAATTGCCAGACCATTCCTTTGAAGAACCAATTAGATAGGCCATGACTATCGTCGATCAACTAGATATTAGTGGCTTGGTTTTTTTTGTTTGGACGGGTATGAGACTCGTTTGGGTTTTTTTGGCTAGTTTATGTTGAGTCTATTTGGGTTTTTTGGTGTTTCAGTTGGTGTCTTGCCTTCTTCTAGGTCTCGGGTGGTTTTTTGCTGGTGTGCCCCCTAATCCTTTTAATCTTTGTAATTTTTTTATAAAAATTAATAAATTCTTTTTGCTTAGAAAAAAAAACTAATTATTTTCATGCATTCCTGGACAAGAAACAATTTGACATGATCAGCATAAATATCTAGTCCTCCATGTACTGAAAAGAAATTCCTAACCGCCAAAAAAAAAAAAAATGAGGACTTGAAAGACGTCATTGCACTTGGAAAGGGGGAAAAACAAAGTATACTGGGTCATACAACAAGTACCATTCATTATATTTGTATGGTGTGTGAGGAACGGGGGGAAGTGTGTGTGTATATGAGATAGTGTGAGAGAGGCTGAGAGGGGCATATATAACTGCCCGTGATAATGTTACGTACCCTATTCATATGTAAAGCATGGTCTAAAAACCGACATGAAATTAAAGATTCAAAGTAAGATGACAGGATAATGATAAAGCAAGTGAATCTTTTTTCATTAAAAAGCGGATAGTAGCAATTAATATCATAGATTAATTAGAATTAACAATATCAATTAAAGTTCTCAATTTTCTGAAACATACCTCATTTCTGAGTCCATCTTCATCTATTTCTTCCTCAAATTCAGCTATTCCCTTCATGGTTTCACAATATTCTACTTCTAGCCTTTCAAGATTCTTTAACAGTGGATGCATATTGGACGGAAACACATGTATCAGTTTACTGCAAAATCTGACCTTCAAATCCGTCAGTTGGCAGAAAGACCCTTGTTCTTCCAAAACAGCTATTGATTGCTTGTCCCAAATCTTTATTATGTTACCCAGACCATTAATAGTCAATCTCTCCAAGACAGGGAAAATAACCTACAAAGTAGTTTGATAGACGAATCATTAGGACTTCTCCATGTAAAGGTTGCTCGCCAAACATTATCAAACAACTGCTACACAAGGAATAAGACAGCTAGTTGTTTGAGATCAAAACCATAACATGAACTGTCCTCCAAATAAGAACCTTTCATTTTTTGGGAAATAGTAATTAAGTACCCCCACGTTATGGGTGTGCCCAAATTAAAAAATGCTTTACTTTTTCATGGTTAATTATATACCATTTGTGGTGAATGTTATGACGGGCCGGGGGACAACATAAAATGAGTTATTTTGAAAATGCTATGCCATTCTGAAAAATATTATGCATCATGATTTGCTGAATTGGTATTCATTTTTTTGATAAATGTTACACCATTATATGAAAATAATCTTGTTATGAAATTTGTGCTTATTGTTTTTTTTTTTTCCTCGGCAAACGAAATATTTTATAAATCTCGAAAGGGATACATTGAGGGGAAGTAAAATAGACGAAAAGTACAACATACTATCCAACCAAGGTTGGATAGGCAATACGCCTAAAGATTACGCAACAACTTCACTTTCTGAATCCCATCTAGATATCCTTTGAAATCCTCCACTGTATAAATCTTAATGTCAAACTTGGCCTTCATCCACATGGCCACTCTAGTTTTGATTAGATCCACTATTTCCCATGCCTGAGTTGAAACATTGTTGAAAATATAAGCATTCCTCACAATCCAGATAGACCAGAGAATTGCAAAGAAGCATACCTCCCAAATACTTTTCTCCAAATTTCGGAACCCGTTCTCAAACCACCAAGATGCAAGTCCTGCTAGAGAGGATGGGCAAACCCACTGGATTTTCCACCATTCTAGAATACTTGACCAAACTTCCCACGAAATTCAACAATGCAGGAGTAGATGATGAGGGGTCTCAATAACATCGGAACAGAAGGGACCATAAATTTGTGCTTATTGTTACGTCATTTCTGTTTTTCTTGCTACGCCCCCGTGTGGTTAACTTTATGCATTCATATGGTGAAAGTCAAAGGGGTACTGAATTCCAAGACAAAGTTGGAGATATATAATTAATTAAGCATTTCCCCTCTTTTTTCCTTTCCTTTTTTAATTTTTTTTTGAAATTAGAAGTGCACATTTGTTTTACGTGAACTTTTAAACTAGTGTTTGTGGGATTGGTAGTGGCATAGTCAAAAATATTTATAAGTGGGGGCACCTTTTAAACACATTTCTAGCAACAAGTATTTGAATAAGCAGTGGTAGAATAACAATAAAAAAAAATCGTGCTAAAAATAAAATTCCTAACATATTATTAAGAAAGTAACTTAGATAAATAAATAAAATAAAATTGTTTGAATTTTCTCAATGGATCAAGTCTAAGAAAAATTCCCTAAACAATATTAGCAATCTTGCTCCAATTGCTAATAAATGTTAAAAGTATAAAAAGTGTAGCCTTTGTTTAAGGCACTTTTGAATAGTAAGTGGATGTTGTTTTTTACATTAGACATCATTTTTCTATATGTGAAACTAAAAGTTAAGAATGGAATGATATTCGAAATGCCTTAAGGTGATTAAGAGTAAAATTATGAAGTACAAATAAAAAGAAAAAATGCAAGAACTACAAAATATATATATATATATATAGACAACAAGTCCTTATGGAAAAACAAATACACAAAAGAAAACTTTTTTTTTTTGAAACTTGACAAAGACAATAGGGATGTACGTTCTACAATAGTAACAAGTCAGCTAGTTGTTTGGGATCAAAACCATAACATGCACTATCCTCCAAATAAGAACCTTTCATTTTTGGGAAATACTAAGGTAGCTTCCACGTTATGGGTGTGCCCAAATTAAGAAATGTTATGCCTTTTTCATGGTGAATGGTATACCATTTGTGGTGAATGATATGATGCAGGACAACATTAAATGATTTATTTTGAAAATGTTATGCCATTCTGAAAAATATTGTGCATCATTTGCTGAAATGGTATGCATTCCTTTGATAAAAGTTACGCCATTTTATGGTATTAATCTTGTTATGACATTTGTGCTTATTGTTCCGTCATTTATGTTTTTCTTGCCATGCATTCAAGCGGTTAACTTTATGCTTCTGTATGGTGAAAGTCAAAGGGAATACTAAATCGCCGGACAAAGTTGGCGATACAGGATACCTAAGCATTTCCTCTCCTTTTTCCTTTTTTTTAAATTCGAAGCCCACATTGTTTGACATGAACTTTTAAAATAGTGTTTTTGCGATTGGCAGTGGAGTACCTAGGATTCTTTGTAAGTGAGGACACCTTTTAAACACATTTCTACCAAAAAATATTATAATAAGCATAGTTAAAATAACAAAAAAATTCATGAATTAATTGTTAAAAGTATAAAATATGTAGCCCTTGATTTAGGCACTTTTGAATTTTGGATATTACTCCCTCTGTCCTAAATTGCTGTTTCCTACGAAAAAATGTGCAATTTTAAAATTAAAAAATAAAATACGTCAGGGCATAATTTTTTGAATTTCTTTGCACCATATTAAAGAGCTCATGAATTACTTTAATTTGGTGTAAAAAAATTTTAAATATCAATGTGATTTTTTCTATCCCGTGCATGAACGAGCACAATGCTAGTAGTGATAGAGCAAATGTACCTTTCCATTGAATAAAGGTAGTGCATGGCTGGTAGAGTTGCCTCTGGTTGTGTCCGCCTTACCCTATTTGGTACAGATGCTTTCAAGGTTTGGTAGATCGCACAATTTCAAGGTTTGAAAACCTTTACACACATTTCGTCCAACTAACAAACTTCCATTTTTGGGAAATGCTATGGTACCCCTTTATAGTGTGCCGAAATCAGAAAATGTTATGCTTTTTTATGATGAATGTTATGCCTATTGTGGCGAATGTTATGATGGCGGCCATCATTAAATGAGTTAATTTGAAAATGCAAAGCCAATTAAAAAATGTTATGCCTCATTTTCTAAAAATGGTACGCCTTTTTGTGGTTAACTTTATGGATTTGTATGATGAGAGTCAATGGAATACTGTATCCTCGGACAAAGTTTGGGATACTTAACCGTTTCCCTTCTTTCTTCTTGTTTTTTTTTTTTAAAATCAAAAGCCCCAATTATTTTACACAAACTTTTAAACTAGTATTTATGGGATTAGCTTTACGTCAATGTGTAATGAAGCCGAATGATCAACTTGGGCCCGTTCGGATAAATAAGTCACAGTGACTTATTTTTTGTCTTTATTCAAATTTTTTTCGTATCACTTGGCTTATTGTCATTTTTTGGGAGATTATTGCATCCTCACGACAAGAGGAATCTAAAAAGTAAAAAATTTTGACCGAAATCTAATTTTTTTTTAATAGAGACGAAAAAATTGGCTTATTGATTTACTTTTGTCTTTATTCAAAAAAAAATTGGATTTCGGTCAAAATTTTTTACTTTTTAGATTCCTTTTGTCGTGAGGATGCAATAATCCCCAAACAAATAACAATAAGCCAAGTGATACGAAAAAAATTTGAATAAGAACAAAAAATAAGCCATTTTAACTTATTTATCCGAACACCTTCCTCATTATGAATAGCAGATCATTCTATGAACCCTCGGGAATAATACTAAAGTAAACTAATTAACAGGGCAATCATAAAGCTTACCTTTTCACTGAAAAGTGGTTTTGCACAGGCAGAAGAGCTTCCCATGGTTGTTCCCATCTTCTCCTTTTGGGCATAAAGCCTTAAGAGGTTTGGTAGATCTACCAATTCTAGTTGCTTCAATTTACTGAACTTTACCTCACTGGTGATTTCATCTTCATCATTTCGTCCTTCAAATCCAACAATTGCCTTCATCATTCCACAGGATTGTACTTTTAGTTTTTCCAGGTGGACAAATCTTCTTGCGATAGTTGGGGAGAAGAGATACTTTGACTTACAACATTTAATAATTAACACAGTTAAATTATTGAACGGCGGGAAGCAATGCAGCCCCTGAATTGGCTCACCAAGAAGATATTCCAAGTGATCACATGATGTAACTTTGAGGTATTTCCAGTCAAGAAATCTATTTCCAACACCTCTGTCATGAAGCACATTCTTCAAACCCTTAATGTCACTGAGGATTACCACATCAGCTTTGTCCACCAAAGGGATGAATTCATTTCTTAACTGCATATCATTCAGTTTCAACATGCATCTTCCAGAAATTAATTTTTCTGAATTTTTGAATTTAGAACCCAATGATATCTTAAATCCCTTTAGGTTCACAAATATTAGGTCCTCCGTGGATAATAGCATGACATTTAGTATATGGATATGTAGAGTGGTTAATCGACCAGTACTCAATAACCCCCTTAGCTCCTCGAGGCTCACATTTTCTCTGTTGCTCGTGTCTTGCTGCTCGTCAATTGTGGCCTCCCATTTGTCAAAGTTTTCGGGAAAATACAATTCCTCTAGGCTAATCAACTTGGAAATGACACCTCTAGGAATCACCTTGAGTTTGTCACAATCTTGGAGATCTAACACTCGTAGACCAGTCAGTTGTCCGATCTCTAGCGGCAATGTCTCGATACTAGAACCCCTAAGGCTAAGCACTTCAAGGTTACTCTTCAGCTCCTTAATTATAGCAATATCATCCAACTCGCATTCATTCAGATATAGCATCCGAAGGTTCGCCAATTTTGAGAGTGATGACGGGAGTCGCCGCATACGCATTCGAGTAAAACTCACCACTGTAAGTTGGATCATTCCATTGAAAAAATTGTCTGGAACCTCAAGATCGGAAAGTTCGCTGTTGTCAACCATCAAGGTGTGGAGTTGTGGATATTCCAACCCATTGGGAAGCCCTTTAATACTTTTGAAACTTAATGAGATTGCTGAATACGATGTCACATTCCTATTATTGCGTGGCCATTCATGGGCACCATGATCTATCAGAAATGATTTTTCCTCCCGTGCAATTGAGATACCGACGTCTCTTATAACATCATGAATTTTGACAACATTTTCATGATAGTCAGTTGACAACAAAGGGGCTGATTTGAGGGCATCCGCCACAGTTGACAACAAAGAGGCTGATTTGAGGGCATCCACCACTGTATGCACAGCATTTCTTGCTTCATCAAGTGTGTATGGATTTTGAGAAAGCAAACTATTCGCCACACAATGTCTCGTCAAGTCATCGATTGATATCTCGGCATCTTCAAGAAACAAACAACAGAGCAAGAAACAAGATTTTGCATCCAAGGACTCCAACATATCGTAGCTCAACTTTAAAGAAGCCCAAACAGTTTGGTTAATGCCCTCAATGTTCGTGATCATGTACCTCTCAAGTTTTTTGAGTGCATTGCTCCACACGTGAACTGGCTTTTCTTCCAAGGCGGCTCCAAGAGCATTTATGGCGACCGGCAAACCTTTGCATTTTCTACACACTTGTTGTGCTAGGATATCTATTTCTGGCTGAGACTCGATGGTATTTCCCACCTTCTTCTTGAATAGGTCCCATGCTTCTGCCTCCGATAGCTCTGCAATTGGAAAATTTATATCGGCTTTCATTGTGATTCTTAACAAATCTTTATTTCGAGATGTCAGCACAACTTTGCAGCCTGTCGTTCCATCCGCCATAGGAATACCAATTGCCTTCAGGTCCACTTTCTCCCAAATGTCATCCAAAATTACTAGATATAATTTCTCGCCGTTCTTGAATTTATTCCACAACTGAATTGCAATTGCGTTTTCATCCGCTGCAGCCTTCAACTCAAGATTCAATTTGTCAGCCAGTTTTTTTTGTATGTCCTTCACATTGAGATCCTTAGAGACGGCTACTAGCGGGACTTGCTTAAAAGTTCCATCATCTAGCATTTTTTTGGCGACCTTCTCGACTAATGTGGTCTTACCGACCCCTCCTAGCCCATATATGCCAATCATTTTAACATTCGGATCTTTTAACGCACCCACAATATCCTCAAAAATTGATGTCCGAGAATCAAAGTGAACATAATTCTGGGCGAATGGAAATACAAGATCTGGAGGAGGCGGCCTAGAGTGCGCGATTTCATCAAAATGGCTTTCCTGAACGAGTTTCTTGACATCTGCTATCTTCTCTTCTGCTTGTTTGCTCAATCGGTACCGCCCCTTGATGTTAGGACATGAGCATGCAAAGCAGTGCATTTTTGCCTCGGCTGTACTTCGCTCGATAAGGTCCTGAACAAAATTTTTAATCTCGTCCACGTCCGTTTGCCAGTGTGAAACAGCATTCTCAATCTCTTCACCGCGATCATTGGCCTCGCGAACTTTTCTTTCGATTATTACCCAACGATCTTCAAGACTTCTCATTTCAGTTCGCAATTTGTCCAAGTTCGTCCTGTACTGAAGAACATATTTCCCTGCTTTGCTCGCTGCATTGACCGCTTCATCAAATGCTCTACAACCCAACTGCTCAATTATGCTTTGCGGAGTACACATTTTCTGCTACGGCGCGCGTTAGTTCTTCTGATATTTCCAAAGGACAAAGCTTTTGGTATCTGTAATAAAAAAGAAAAAAAAATTAGAGGGAGAAGAAAATTAAAGAAAGATAAGAGCAATGACATAGCAGCCTAGCACCACCCAAACTACTTTATTTAATCGTAAAATATACAATCTCCGGTGTAAAATATACCACCTCTAGCTTTTTTATTTTAAGTTAATTTTATTCTTTTGGGGACAACTTTTGCCCTACATTATTTGACTTCCTTAAATCCATCTTTAAATGATCCAGCAAATCAAAATCTCTTCTTTTAATTTGCTGATCAAAAAATAAGAAAAAAGAACTTAGATTAATAATCCGTAGGTTGCCGATTAAAAAAAAGAAAGAAAGAATAATCCGTACATGGCAAATAGACTAGTACCCTATTTGATCAGAGAATGGAGATTGTATTCTTGAATCGTGGTTGTTTTGTAGTCTTTTATTCTTTGACGAGTTATCTATTTAATTTTTCTTGATCTAGCCGGAACTCTTTTTATAATTGAATTGACCGTTCTCAAATACATAGGAGTATATGATATCGCCTTCGTCGGTGTTATCATACATGGAATTCATACACATTCACATTATAAAGAAAACAATAGAGTTAATCACAACACATTCATATTCCCTGAGTTGGAAGCTAGCTAGTCAATAAATATGTTTGACATCGATCCTATCATTATCTCCAGGAAGAAAATATCTGGTAAGAAATGTGATTATTGAGAAGATGTGACTAGTGATTTTGGTCATTTTGTGAGACAGAGGGAGTATATAGTAAGGATAAAATTGGTAAACCATACAACTATAGGTTTGAATCGTAATCCATGAATGCGAATAGGATGAAAACTTTACTCCACATAGGACCGGGATTTAATTTATCAATTTGGTGATGTTTTTTGTCTTCCACGTATCTTTCTATAATTAGCTTGTAAGCACTTACCACTCTCAGGTTGAGACTTTTCGTGGGTCCTTCTATGTCTGACAAAGACGATTGAAATTGTTCAATTTTAAGTCTTATCAATAATATTAGTCATGCCAAAAATCATGTCGATCGGAGAAAAATATAGTAACACACCCAATAAATGAATTCTGAGAACATATCTTTCGATACCAGATGGGCACACTTTTTGGCACAAACAATATTCATGAAGATATTTTAAAAAAGAACGATCCCAATTATCTTATTGGCACGGGAGACAAGGCCGGGGGAAAGTGTATGGGTGGGGCCCGGGCTTCAACCTTTCTAGAATCATTCTATGTAAAACATAAAATGCACAATAAAAATTTATAAAGTACTCTACCGATACCCCCAAACTTCAAAATGTAAATTATATAGTGGCTATGTAGTAGAAAATTATTAATTAATTCTTTTTGTATGTATATGTGTGTTTTGCCCAATATAATTGAAAATGGCTCTCTTTTCTCTTGTACAATAATATTCCTCAGGTTTCATGCTTGAACTTCAAACTGTATGCAAGGAAGACTTCACAATCCAACAGCCGTGAATATGAGTAATTTTGGTTCTAAGTTTGGCCCCCCTATATGTAAATCATATTTCCTTCCCTATTAGAAAGGTGGGTTCACAAAAGACCTGAACATGACCCTCATTTTTCTTATAAGAAAGGATTTTGAAACAATTTTTTGCTAATCGGCGAAGTTTTGAACAATTTTTTGTTGGTCTTTACCCTTTGACAAATAAATTAACAAGCTTTGGAGGTGAACTCATAACAAACTTTGAGGCAAGGGCGGGACCAAATTCTAATTTGTCCCGGGCCAACCAAAATAGAGTTTGCTTACCTTG
>CM033791.1:2611186-2641271 GCA_019656835.1 Rhododendron ovatum
ATGATATCAATTCCTCTGTCAGGCCAGTGAATACGAAGCTTTCCCTGGATTTAATGGGGCCCCACACTTGTGAATGGTGGGGATTGGTTCCCAAGAGTAGTTGGTCCATTAGGCTGGATACAAAGTTATACAAAAGAAGGTGCATAACACCACCACACCAGTTTACTGTACTCCTAAGAAGCACATGTTCAGGTACAAGTACAGGCATCGAAAACGTTGATACGACGAAACCAAATAAATGCATTGTATGGGTATGGCTGGGCTACAACTAAACAGTGAGTTTTTTATGATGTTGAACAAAGTATTATGCAATCGTTACACTTCAAACGAAGAAAAAAGCTGAATGACTTGGATAATCCAAGATCAAATAACAGTCTAATGATAAACTTAAGATACAAATCAGAGTTTAATGACATTATACAAAAGAACCTATAGACTGAAATCTTTGTTCTACGATCATGCTAAACATTGAAAAAGAAAGTCTAATCAACTTAGCTCATCTCAGTGTTTGGTATAGCTTAGTATGTCTTGGATACTTTTTGGGGTACGGCAAAGTCATATAAAAAAAACTTGGTACGGTTTACCGGTACATAGTTAGAGCTACCATGCAAAGTACCAGGTACGACTGGAATTTAGAACTACCCATGCTTCATAGAAAAGTTGAAAACTACAGAACAAATTTGGGCAAACTATCTTTATCAGAAAATGATATCAAGTAGACTTCCATGTAGAAGTACATGAATGAAAAATACCACTTGTGTTCTTCCATGTATTCACAGCCGTTTTCTTGAACAAAATCTTATCAGCTACAATAAAATACAATCAATGCATTGCCCAAACGTCATTGGCAAAGCTTGTTGGTCATGAACTACTTTTACTTCCAGGCTCAATATTATGAAGTCATCAGACCAATAAAAAGTTAAGAGCGCTCTGAGATATTGTAAACCTAAGGGCATTAGCCCCATAAATTTCACTCACTAAAAGCATCACCTAAAAATCGTATCGGCCAATGAATTTCTTCTGTTCATTCTTTCCTCTGGTTTTCCAACTTTTAAATGGCTTAAATAGACAAGATACTACGCCCTTCACTTGTTACATGCTGTCATGCTGGTAGTTTGAACTTTTGTAAACAAAAAGAAAAGGCTGAACATAGTAAAATGCTTGCATTTAAGGACAAAAAGTCGCATTGCTATATACCTGAGATGAATCCGCCCAGAGAGTTCAGCTGCAAGTTTCCGAACATCATCAAACTCCAAATTATTAAATGCCCTGAAACCAATAGAAGAGGGAATATCAGCTCTTCATTCAGAACTTTATCAGAAAAGGGGCAAGTGTGAAAAAGGCTTGATGATTGTTTTGGTAGTGAAGCAACCTGTTTAGAAGGATTCCAGCAACACATTCAGGATCATTTATGTCAAAATATCCTGTATTAGGATTTCCAAAAAACAAAAGAAAAGTTAGCAAAAAAGCTAGGAAAGGCATCATGAGTCATGAGATGTCCGTGAACCAAAGCCACATAAAGCCCATATCTTCAAACGAAAATTATGATCAGCTATGTCATTAATGACCTATATAAGAAATAGCAGAAGAACGAAATGATCACACCCAATGCCCCCGTCCTGTTTAGCTTGTGCATATTTTTTTAATTTCAACGTCCAAAAATGCACCAACCTTGAAAAAGTCAAAGCGTAAGACTTTTTACTTCTCAAGTTTATGCATGAAGTGAGGCATTATGATTTGCATCCAAATTAAATGGCCATACACAAACACCTTACATGCCACCTTTCAAGCCAGCCAATCCTCTGACAGGCACAATGTGTCCATGAGCTCACTCAAAAACAACTATGAATCGAAACCAAGAAGAACGTATATTTACTAACATAACATCAATTATAATCACATCCATAGAAAACAGAACAGCTTCGAGATATGTGAATGAGGCTGTCTTAAGTTTATCACTCTCAAGCACTGATACGAATAAGAAAATACTCCCTACTGCTGAAAACATGAATATTAAGCTGGCAGATGAAAAGTGCACCAGAAATGTGAGGTCAACAATGGAGCCGAGACAAATTCCACAAGTGTCACGAACTAAAAATAGCAGACAGGGATCTGGACTTGCAAAGAAAGACGAAGAAACCAAAACAAAAGAAAAGTAAAGAAAGGAACAAAGAACTATCTGAGGCATACACTTCAAGCACCATACCTTGGTCCCGAAGAACACCATACATCAATGAAGAGTTGAGATTATTAAAAACCCTCAGCGGAAGCAGCCTGATAATAAGTAAAGGGCAGAGGCGATCAAAGAGAGAATGTGCCTGTCTCACAGGATTGTCGATTTCAGAGTCATGACTTTTCCATCTGTAGAAGATGATTCCATCAATCACACTTAAAAGAAACAGTAATGGTGATCATCATGAGGGAGTCGAAAACGCCTTTTTCTTAATTGATCAGTAACTATACTCATTAGGATAACTAATGTAATCAATTGTGACGTAATGAAATGATTCACATATGTATAGAAAAATCCACCAGGGTGCAGTTCTTAAACAAGGAAAATAGTATAAACAAGCAACCGAATAGTCAAACTGAATATGCAACATTCATTAACCATGGTTTTACCCACCTCTCCAGCTTCGGTAGGGCAGGTAAGGGCTAGGAAGGAGAGGACAAACAAAGGAAGACGAATACGAAAACAGCACCATCAGAGCATCCATGATTTGTATTCCATCAAAATTTAGAACATGTAGTAAATCATGATTGAAAAAAAATAATAGAAAGCGTCCTTGTATCTTGTAGCATATTGATAGCCAATCCATCGGCTTCTCTTTGGCACAAAAATATGCTCCCAGAATATTTTTTTTAAGTAAACTATTTCCTTCCTTTTGCATTCAGAAGTTCTTCAGAAAGAATATTCAATCTTGTCAGAGCTTGTCCCATAGCGGTTAATTATACCCTCCAAAACTCGTACATGAACCTGGGCGGGGGCCTCTCATCAAGTTACCAATTGCTTTCAAGTTGGATGCTTATCTATTATTTGGAAGCTTTCTCATAGTTGCATATCTTGTTGCATGAAAAAAAGATAACACCATTATACCGAGGGAGACGAGAGAACTTTGATGTCCTAGGCTTATATTCTAGCATCCGTCCATTTAAGGTAGCCTTCATAAGTTAAAAAGAGCCATGTTGCAATCCCAAGGGGTAAGAGAGCACACCAAGTGGAGGTCTTCTGTTCAACTACTTTAGTCCACCGGCAACGTGACAATAATGGTTCTCATGAGTCTTAGCTTTGCCCAATCTGCGAATGCAGTACTACGTACATAGACCCCAGGAGTTACAATGCAAGCGGTTTCTCATCAGTAAAGAGAAAAGGAAAAAAAAGGAGAATGTTGCACATCCAAAGATAACCAGATTGCTCCTTGATATTTCCTAACCATTTTCTGCAGAAACTATCAATCATCAACTGTGTGTGGAAATGTTGCAGAAATAGCATTTCATCAAGTTCAGATCCAGGCACCTTCTCTAATACATTCATGTCATCAGGTTCTAAACACATTCATGATGTGGAGTCTGAAAAAATAGCTTGTTGACAAAAGTCACATTTCTCTCAAGCCTACACTTGAGAGTAATTGGTTCATAACATCAGGGCCATTTTGAGGTATCTGAAAACTCACTCATGCCAAATATTGCTTCACAACAGGGTGGGGGGAAAGGAAAGACGCTGATGACTTCACTAGTAGTTGGGCTTGTTTATGAAGGCACAATTCCAGAAATCTAACTTTAGTTACAATAACCCCTATGAAGTATTCTTTACCAACTCTAGAAAACCGCATATAGGAAGTCTGCATTTCATGTTCATGGAAAACTTTTTAATGCACCATTACATCTAACAGTAGTATATGAATTTGATTACAGGATTTAAACCAGTAAGATTACGGATGGGATTTACGTGGAATCATTTGATATTAACAGTCAAGAGTTTCACATGCAATAAAATAAAGAGAATTTACTCACTCATCCGGCTGTCTTGTACGCAACAGAATCCGGTGAAAGACTACATCTGCAGCATCTGCCAACTGTTCACTAATATAACTTAGGAACTTAACAATTATGGCATTTGATGGCTCCGCAAACAACTTGTCAATCAAGGGTTCAACCAACAAGTTCCACTCTTCAACCTACACCATTGCAGAGATTCAAAAATCTAATCAAAAACAAATGGAAGCTCTTGAAAAGATTAACCGCAATTGCAATCAAGGACATACAGAGTCATAAACAAATTTTAAGGACGGTTAGCCTTGAGTCAATTCATTATCCATACACATGCATGAGACAACTGCAAGAGATTGGCACAGCTATAGACTAAAAAGCTCAAACAGACAATTTGGTATGATACACATATCCACAAACAAATGTATATAACATATTAATAAACATTTACAATGTCCTAAACACTATTAGATTTCACCTAAACGAAACAGCAAAACATCTTTTTCCACTCAGATTCTAGTTATTGGAAAAGAATTGTGGAGATAAGCCCCAACCTAGGGCACCAAGATTCCAAAGCTCAAGATTGGAGCTGAGGGGGCAAAGAATGTATATCAAGCTTTTCAACACTCCTTCACAGGCCTCATCTTGCACGTGGAGATAAAATCACCCAAGCATATACATACACATGTCTATCTATATGAATGTCTATGCGAAGGGGTAATAATGCCGACAGATCTACAGCAAAAGACCTCCCCTAAGATCCTGATTACCATGTAGGGATTAGTTGCAGTTACAAAAGAGACCAAACAACGTAAATGTTGTTCAGCACTCATATCTATTTTCCAAAGACCTATGTACCAACAAACTAATTTTTTACGCTTTAGAGTTCGTCAAATTAAATACTAAAAGAGAATATATGTCATATGCACAAACTATGTTAATGTACTCCAGTATGAATATCAGGTGCAGATGTCTGCCCTGATGTAAAATCTCCCTAAACCCTTAAGCGGAGGATACATGGATATGCTTCCAAATATTGGATACGGCCTGAACATGAAATGAACATCTAATACTGATACATTGCATAATGTTCTGCTATTATAGAATGCTCAATTATTGATGTATTTGAAATTAATTAGCTTTAGGTAAAAGTGATTTCTAGGGTTCAGTAAAAATATTCCTCGTCTACCAATGTGAACTTCTTCCTCAATCATTGTTCTGCTAGTAAAGGATCCAAACGTCCATTTGGGTACAATTTACGAACACAAACACATATCTCATAGACCAACCCACGTCATACCCAATGGCACAGGTATTCTAGGGGATTTGAAGAATCCAAGTACAGTGTGTACATATCTACAATCTACTGGCTCTAATCTATCTCTTCCAAGTCATTGGATTCATAGTAAATGCAGAGAGTGGAATCTTCATTACTGGCTGTGAGACCGAGGCGGATTGGGGAAGAGATAGAAGCACCCACACTCTGAGAGAGAGAGAGAGAGAGAGGGCGTGGCGTGGCGGGGGGTGGGTTCATGTAAAGTGGGAAAGCTCTCTATCTGTTGGAGGGGATGGTAACGAGGGCCTTGCCTACCAACACGGTGTCACATCAACTTAGTTAAGGTAAAACTTGTAATAGGACTCAAGTGGGTGTGACTTCTCTCCTAGCCATGCTGAACCTAGATAATGCACCGGAGGCTGCATTACCCGGCTCTCTAACCTAAAAGCCACAGATGCACAAAGGTTCTCGCGGTGTCAATCTTTAGCTGAGCTGACTCTTTTACTTGGGATATTTCTGCATGTGAGCTCATTGATTTGTACAGCGGTGATGCTAAGGTTGAGTCGTTGACGCCCTGCGGAGTTCTCTTGGATGCTTTGTGATGGATGTCTAGACGCCAGCTACCATTGGAATGGTCTGTCGTTATGGAGGTCGACATGGCACAAGTTATTATGAGCATTCCGCCTTAGAAGGAAGCAACCGCGCGCATTTTGGTTATTATGAGCCACAAGCATGTAAGTACTTGTAGTGGACCCAATATGCTAGTTCGGCCACAATCACTACGTTCGGCTGAAGGCCCAGTTAAACCCTCGATTCTGTTTGATCCGATCGAGGCATTGACCGGGTTGCTAGGTTCGATCGGGCTTGGTTCAGCACAAACTGCGTTCGGACAGGCAAATCTGAATGGCCAACTCATTCTAAGGATTGACCCTCTCTTTGGTTCAGACATTATGGTTCGGCCAACTCATATTGAGGTCGAGGCTCCTCTCTATGGTTTGGACATTATTGTTCGGCCAATACCGAGGTCGACGCTCCTCTCTGTGGTTCGGCCATGTGGTTCAAACACGGTGTTCGGCCAACTCATACGTGTCAGCTCGCCCATGTGTGTTTAACTGCCTTACCAGTACGTCAGGTGTGACGTCAGGCAGAACGGTTATGGCACGAGCACACATGGGTGACAGCTTGCGCACATTCCCGCTAACTACCTTATCCAAAACGTTAGGTGTGACATAGGCCAAAGGCAGTTACCGGGCGTGCTTGGCATGCGTTGGCTTGGAGAGCAAGCCAAGGAGGTCTATATAAAGGCAAGGATGAAACCCTACAATGGTACGCTCTCTTCACCTCTCTAAACCCTAATGCTTTCATCTTCCTCCTACAACTTTCTGACTAGACTGGCGGAGGTCCTTTTCGGTTTCCGACCGATCTGGGCAAACCCAGTCGCTGAACCAGAAGGTTCAAGAGAGGTTAACTGATCTTGATCGACAACCCCACAGTATTCATGGACATTCACATGAGTACAGAAACAAAGAACTCTGGTGATAAAGAGATGAGCAAAGACAGCAAAATAAAGGACTCCATAGCCATGAAACAACCAAGTCACCTCGAAAATGTTACTTATCACCAAAACAAATTAAAAATTGGATTATTCTAACCTCCGCCCAAAAGGTGTAGGATAATAGGTAAAAGGTGCATTAATAGGTAAAAGGTGCATTGATATCCGAAAAAGGTGTATTGATATTTGTGAAAGTGTATAAATATCGGTGAAATATGCATTGATATCCGAACTTGTTTGGAATTATTGGCATATTATCCCCAACCTAGTGAGCAAAGGTTTGCAAGACTGTTAAAAAATTTACTAAATAACAAAGCATACACTGTCTGACCACTGTGGAATCAGCTTGAGCACGATGTCAGCATCCAACTTTGACCCTCCTACAAGGTGGCAAAGTAAAAACATCTAAATTATGCGCAAAGAAGGTGAAACCTAAATTAAGGAACAAAAAGATAACATAGAAAAATAATTCAATATAAGGTATCTTAAAAACCATATCCTATGAACTACCAATTGATAGCAAAAGTAAAGCATTTGGACGGGAATGGATGTTCTGAGATTTCAATCATCACATATCGATGTACAAACGCTTACATCTCTACAGAAGTACATTTTCCGACTAAATCTAATATTTACGATCGAGATGAGTAATTTCATCTCAACAATCCACATTCCTCAGGTCCATTATCTTGGATTTGCCATGGAGTAGCTACTGGAGCAGATAGTAATCCAGCATTTATACTTGCCATTTGGTGAGCCAAATTTCACCAAGACTTTATGCACAATGGCCGAAGAATAAGGTCAATCAATAGGCCCCAATCATGAGGGGTAAAAAAGTACGTGGCTTCAACAGAATTTTTGGGAGATATGCATGTCGATCAAAATGTTTGATTGTTACCAAAATAATGCTAGTAAAAACAATTTCTACTTAAGTATGGTAGCAAATTACATACATGGGAGATGGTATTCCCCAAAAATAAGTCAGAGCCAGCCAAGAAAAGGGTTTATGGATAATAAAGTCCGTTACTAGATTTTTGGATGTTTTATAGTACTTTCAAGATAAAATAACTTCTCTCGGACAATTTTCCTAAAATGTTAACAAATATGTACAAACAAGGATGCTACAGCATGTCATGAACAATTCCAAGATTAAAACAGGAAAGATATAGGTTTTGCTACAACACCTGAAGCTTTTGGAAGATCTGGGTTTTGACAGAGGTCACTGCAAAAAGTATAACTATAGGTTACACAAGTAAAACTGTTGCCATATGTATTAAACTTCAGAACCAAAATAGCTAGCACTACTCCAAAGTTCCCAGAAACAAGGCATGTACAAACAAAATTGACCCTTTGAAGTTTTCTAAGCCAATAACGATAGTGTGAGGGTTCAAGAAAACCCAAAACAAATATGAAGAAAGAACTAAAAGGTGAACTAGAATATACCTAAGACAGTTGAACAACATACATAAAACTTCAAAGCTTTTATTAGGATATTTGAGTACGGCGACAAATGTGTTTCTAGCAGATGACTGTAATACTTCGTCTGATGAATAAAGAAGACCGACTAAAGCAGGCAAAACCAGGGAAGGGTCTGCAAGAAGAAACAAAAAATCCATTAACAAAAAGTACCATGGTCAAAAGTAGGGCTGTCCATCGGGCGGATTTGGTCGGGGTCGGGTCGGGTCGGACCCGACCCGACTTTAGTCGGATTGCGTAAATAGCCACCCGAGCCCGACCGAAACACATGTCGGGTTCCATCCGAACCGAGTTCTGATTGGTTCGGGTCGGATTGTCGGGTTGTTCAAATTCAATCACAAAATCACGAACAGATTTCAAAAAATCACAAACACAGTCTGTCAGTTAAAGATCTACACAAATCACAACCTCAAATCCGATCACAATCACGATTCACAGCATAATATTACAAACTCATGATTCACAATCACAGATCTACACACTTTTTTTCTGAAAATCATATTTTGAACCATATTTTCAATTCCAAAATTGCAGTGACCTGGAGGAGGAGAAGGCGGTGGCGGCCGGCGGAGGAGGAATTGGGCGAGGTGGACGGCTGGGAACGACTGTGGCGAGGATGTCGTTGAGGACGAGGTGGAGCCGCTGCCATAGCTGTTGAGGACGAAGATGTCGTCGTTGTGGAGACTAGAGTCTGCTGTATTGGAGGAGGAAGACGACTGAGGAGTGAGGGTGGGTCATGGAGTGGGACTGTGGGAGAAGGAGAAGTTGTTGGGAGAAGTAGAAGTGAAGTTCTGGAGGAGAAGATGAGATCGAAGTGGAGGTCTGGACTGGAGGACAGGAGCCAGGAGGAGTAAAGTCGGAACAAATGGGTGGGATTTGAGAAATTAGGAGATTTTTTTGCTTTTATACAAAATAGGTCGGTCGGATCGGGTGATCCGAAATTTTATATGGTACACCCGACACCCGACCGACAGTTTGAAAAATCCGACCATACAGACCCGAACCCGACCGATCCATCCGATCTGAACCGTCCGTTGGGTCTGTTTTCGGGTCGGGTCGGATCGGGTGGTCGGGTGGGTCGGATGGGTGGACAGCCCTAGTCAAAAGAGTCAATCTATGCAAAAAATAATAATAATAACAAATCCAAAAAAAATCCTTACAATTCCTTTCTCCCTAGACTGAACAAAATGGAAATCTGCCCAGTGTGCACAAAATTAGTTACCGAAGTGCAATATTATGTATTTTAATACTTCCAGTTTAGCTTCTTTTTAAGTTAAGCTTAAAATATGAGTCTTGGTAAGTTTAAATTATGAGTCATTTAGGTTTACTCCAGATCCTAGTTTCCTATTTTATTCAGGTTTGTTTAAGGTTGTGGCCCTTCTCTGCTTCCACATTAGAGCGTACCTCTACAAATTACAGTAAATTTAAATATATCAGAAAACAAACTGAAAAGTAATATATGCCTGAACTTGACCTGCATTTGTAAACGTAGCAACAGTAAGTTTGTTTATAGCTGGAAAGGAATAAAGCTGAGTATGGCTAATCACACCATAATCACAAGCTCAATAACACAAACTTGATTCTGTGACAGAGACTAGCTAGAATAATGACTTTCTGCTGCTGCAAATGTGGAAATCCTATTTAACCCAAAAGCGAAGACAAGACGCTCAGCATCTTAATGTCACGAATTGAAGGACCCAAGTCTACATAAATCCCCATTGGGAACATCCCAGGGATTTGTAAATGATCACCCAGTGCTCATAGGACAAGGGAGCTATGCATGCCCGAGAAGTATAAGTAAGAGAAGTCCATTGTTAGTTTCATCTGTTTTTTGGGGGATACAATCAATATATATAGCATTCATGGTCACCCACAAAGAAGCAGATTATTACCACTTAGTATATTGGGATCACTTACCATGGAACAAGTGAGAAGATGAGGTAAATTCCTCATATTTGCCTTTCTCCAGCCAAATCAAACAGTTTAAGAACATTTTGGTGCTTGTTTATGTAGGAGAAATCACCTTCGGCACCATATTGTTATGCCATATTTGATTCAAGTCTGACACTTCGTGTTTTACACAACCCCTTGTCATAGAGCCAAAACTAAAATTGCATGCTTCTGTGACAATAATAGTGGCAACAGGAGAAACTATTAATATTCTTTTCATTTTGCATAAAACTACTCTCCCACTCTAAGAAGCATAGATACGGACACAAGACACAGATACACTTGACACGCACACGCGACTATGTTATTTCCCTATGATGTAGGACATGGTCCCGTTCAGGATACGTTCAATCATATCTGTACAAATATATTGTTATGTATGATAAGTTATAGAATAGATAAGTTCTAGTTGAAATGGGACTCAAGAAATCCCTCTGATCTAAATGGCAGCCGCCGAGGCGCTTGGAGGTGCCCTGTCACCATGCCAATAGCCCTTGGCGTTTGATTTGGCGCCTAGGGAGGTTTGGCGGTGTTTGGCGGCCGCCTAGGCGGCGTTTGATTTGGCGTCTAGGGAGGTTTGTCGGTGTTTGGCGGCCGCCTAGGCGGTCTTGGCGGCGTCGTCAACGTCTTTGGAGGCCTTTGGCAGCCTAAAAAAATATATATATATATATAAAATAATATCAGGAGGTGAGCGAAGCCCTGCTACTTATTGTCTTATTCAACTTATTTGCTAGTTGCTACTATTTAATTTCATTTGGGTTTGTACTTTGAAGTTTGAACTTGCATTATGGATACATAGAATATAATTTGATAGGATAATGGTTTGTTAAAAAAAAAAAATCCACCGAATTGCTTGGCGCCACCTAGGCGGCTTGGCGCTTGGAGGTGGGTCTCCGCCCGACTACCGCCAAGCGCCATTTAGAACATTGAGAAATCCTTCAATAAAGTAAGCTAAGTTATAGAATAGATAAGTATGATAAATTGTAAGAATTACTACTTTTACAACCTTGTATATCACAGTAATGTGTCAAATTACGATATCTTTGATAGTCAATGTTAAAGCATCCAACTCCAAACCAATTGGCAAAGAGTGGAGAGGCTGTTAGGCTCATATACTTGTTTTGGAGGAGATAATTAACCGATGTGGGACAAACTCCAACACTCCCCCACACGTGCGACCCCCAACTCGCATGTGGAGAGCTAAACAAAGGATCCATAACGCTTGGATCACAACAAATAACGGTGCACTTATGGCACAAACAAGGGGAATAAATTCTCCGAAACTCTACTAGATCTGATACCATGTTAAAGCATCCAACTCCAAACCAATTGACAAAGTATGGAGAGGCTGCCCAGGCTCATACACTTATTTTGGAGGAGATAATTAACTGATATGGGACAAACTCTAACAGTCACATGTTAGCAAGTGTCAAAATAGAGTTGATCGCACATTTATTTCTAAGTGCCACAACATCCCCTTCTTTTAAGTGTCCGTGCATCTTAGATCTTGCTAAGTTTTAACATCATCAAGTCAACGTTCAATAAGTGTAAAAACACAATAAACCCAACAACAGACTTTAAATTGGCACTAAACAATGTTCTTTACATGGACATCAAACTTTTCCAAGATCAAATAATCTTCTAGCCAAACCCAAGATGTAAATTAAAAAAGAAAATTCAAACAAAAATTATGGAAAAAAAAAGACTAGTGGGTAATCAAATTTTCACCAATAGAATTCAATTTCTGCCTATCCATATATATGTCATGCAAAAACTTGACAGGTTCACCCAGATTCGTCGGACATGGTGAAGCAGTGTAAGTGTTACGTATTGCTTTATAAAAATACAAGATGTCGAAAAACGATTTGCCCAACATTTGGAAGCAAAAAGTAGTTTTCTCTTACAGTATCATTTTGGTTGTCTGATGTTTAAAATTAACGGTAGTTTGCTAAGCGCCAATCTTTTGTTTTCAACTTTAGAGTTGTAACCCTATTTAGATTTGGAGTCTCAGGAGCCCATACACAACCAACAAAGTCTTCGTATCTATTAGACATGTGTCAGATACAGAAACTAATTGCAGTTTTAAAGCTCTCGTTGGAGCTCTCGTTGGAATTAATGTAATTCTAGGTCCAGGTCCAATAGTCAAAACTTCAAAGACTCGACATGTAATGCCTACCAGCATCTACCTTTTTCTTTTCCTTTGTTCGCACATTCTACCCTTTGACCCCACCCTAGTCCCTAGCGTTAAAGACCACATGCTGCAAAAACATCTCTTTAGAATTTAGCGACCTTTGGCAAATGATAACAATGACCAAGCAAAACGTTCTTGGCATAAGCAGACTGTTAACAGGTTTCCAAGTACACTAGTGAAATACTTCACCGCAAGCATTTTGTTTTGAAGATGCTATCATCAAATTTAAAACTAACCCATCATTGGGATCAAATTCGATGCTTGTGTTCGAACTATGGATTCTTCATCTCCAAGGCGCTCCAACAAGTGGTTTGCTATATCTTGCCTGCCAAAAATCTGAACAAATAGCCAAGGGGATGAGGACAAGGATTATCAAAGAGCTAACTACCAGCAAAAGAAACATTGACCGTACATGCACTAGATGTGGAGATATATGAAAAAGTTCTGACATAACATCAACAGCATTCCTCCTCTGTACAACATCTACAGAAGCGAGACGGTTTAAAACTTCTTGAAGACACCGGCTCTCTGTGCTTCTGGTGAATCAACAATTAGCAATCACTTAGTCAGGTTTAAACTTAGATAGACGATTAGAACATGAAGATTTAACTCAATAGTGAAATGGTGAAAAAAATTAGACATACATGGAGCAGTATTCTGCAATTAGTACGACGACAGCCCTGGCTGTTCCATCACGTTCATCTAGAAGGTGTAGTAGCAATGGTAGCACAGCATCCATCTCTCTAGTGTCAGTGGAACTGCTCCCAACCAAAGAATGATTGGATCTAAAGATGACTGCCTTTAAGAGGCAAACCGCCCCATCAATCACCTCCGCATCGGCACAGTGAAGCTTAAAAAGAGCCAGCATGTGATTATTAATACAAAGCATACAATTGCCCCACATAAAAACGTTAAGATCAGATCCAAAACCAATCAATAGGATTAAAGTATAATGGCAGTTCATTCTGCACAAGTTATTTACATTCTAGTGCTGTAGCTCATAGCTATTTCTTTACAATCAACCTACTTCGTATCTCAGATAAGTAGAAGAAGCCACACTTCTGAAGACAGTTAAGAGAAACCTGGCCTATAACCACTCAAGGCAACAAAGGAAACTCATTCTGAGCAAATCAATCCCCACTGACTAAAACAGTACAGATGGAACCAGGGAAACTGGGGTCATTCACTTTTAGACAGAAATGTTAAACCAGCATATAGTGATATCAAATTAAGCTTGTACAAACTGGACGACACTGTTTCATGTGTACTTTAACAATTCTATAATCAATGTTACACAAAATGGTAGACGCTTTTCCAATCAGGAATATAACAGCACTTGACTGGTAGGGCATCAGCCCGTAAAGCATTCTTCCAATTTACAATATGTCCGTATCAGATAAGACAAGGGAAAGTATTCCGGGGGTATTCCAAACAGTGAAAAATGAAAATTTTCAACGAAATAGCAAATATACAAACAGCATTTAATCACTCTGTGCTCGCAAGTACAAACGGTGCCACAATGGCTTAATGATCTTATGATTCACCATTTGACTTGTGATGAGAACATGCCGACCAGGCTCATACTAGTTTTGGAGATTATAATTAACAAATGTGGGACAAGCTCCAACACTCCCCCACAAGTGCGACCCTGGCCCGCACATGGAGAGTCAAAAAAAGGATCCATAACACGGATCGTAACGAACTACAAAACAAGGTGAGCTTAAGGCACAAAAGCCCAGCTCCAATACCATGTTAAAGCATCCAACTCAAAACCAATTGGCAGCGAGTGGAAAGGCCGCCCAAGCTCATATACTAGGTTTGGAGATTATAATTAAATTAACCCATGTGGAACAAGCTCAACAATATTTAATTTGATAGCCCCTTCTACTCGGAAGCATACGTCTAATATCACCCTACGATGAAGGCAAATGAATCAATGCCTATGATGTGGATATTGTATGACTCACAACTACGATTCAAAATCATGCTATTTGGCAGCAAGTCAATTTTGGACTACCATAAACCACCTTTCTTCGTAGCCTTTTTCCTCTATAATTAGTTTCTCAACTATTAGCCTTTCCCTTTTGAAATGCTCCTCCTAAATACTTTAAAGTGCTTCATGGTAAAAATTTGCAAACTCTTTCCTTTTCCCCTTCCTCTTACAAGACAGTAGATCTGTCATTCTCTGATTGATTAACGAACCCACAAAATATTTCCAATTGTTTACCTTCTTTTGAAGAATTAGCATCGCTAACTTAATTGAGATAAGTTTCTGTATGTGGTTAGTGAAGTGATGATTTTTGCGGAAGTAAGTTTGTAGCAAAGAAAATTGAGCAGAATTTTTGCAAAGGAGTTCTATAGTATGGACAATTGAAGCAGGTGTACTATAAACAAAGGGCAGAAACAATAAACAGACACTCATGAGCACTTGGGTTCACATCATGAAGAAGCACACTCCTTTTTATCAGAATCAAGAAGCACACTAGAACTTTGAAAGAAAGGCAAACAACCATAATATAGTGCCTCTGCATGTTCAGGAGTTGGAAAATATATATTCTAGACAAGAAGCAAATTTACGTGATGTAACCACGCAAATCTTAAATTTCAACTATATGTTATTTCCTAGTTTCAATGATATTAACTTAATGATTCCACATATGCAAGCAGAAAATGAGAATTTTTAAAGGGACAAAAAGAGCAAGAGGACAAAGTAATCCTAAAGAGGTAAACTTGTGATATGAGAACATGAGACATCTACCTGGGATATGAGAACGCGAGATATCTGCAACCCATCTTCTGACAACGTGTTTTCAAATCGTTTGCTGTCCAAATGCCCCAAGAGCAGGGATAGACAATTTAAGAAAAACTTTATAGTCTCTATTCCACTATCCTTATTCAGAGTATACTCTTCAGTGTGGTTCTCTGCATAAAACTGCATACGAGGTTTATTAGGACCTGAACTCCAACGGAATCAAAGTACACGTGCAATCATATTTATTGAAACCTCATTGCCTCATCTAGGACGTCAAGTGAAAGAAAAATCATATGTCACACTATTTTATTATGTTGTCTACAAGAAATTCAGAACCTGGTAAGTAGCTCAGTGCCAATGTTTGATTTTTCTGTAATGTGCTTTTCAGATAAACTACATTCAATAAGAGCTAATCTTTTTAACAAAATGTGCCCCCATGACAGTCCCCAGTAAATCATCACCCAGTGTTGGTCATCATCTAAAAAGGATGCAGAATGCCATCTGAATAAGTTGCTGGAAGAAGTTAACCACATTGAAATGCTTCAAGTCTCATTAGAAGGCTAGATTTCATGACGCAGCAGAACACAGATACCATGTCACACCATGTACGTGTTTAGCCTTCAACGTCAGATACTATGCCACAGCACTAGTCAAATATGTAACCACATTTTTTGTGGGATCCTTCCCAAGAACCGCATTGACACCTGACGACTATGTCCACACAAAGGAACACAATAAGCAAGTCAAATCTTCACAGGCATGAGAAGGGAGATCAGACATGCTTGGGCACAAGTTATGGAATCACGTTGGACCTCAGTGGGTCATGATCATAGTTATTGGTTTTGACATGAACTTTTGGCCTGGGCATGTGCCTTCTAAACATATCTCCCCACGTATATTCAGCGTACCAGAGATCCAATTGTAGCACATTTGCGATGGAATTGAGGTGCTCATATAAATCTTCCTCAAAAACGGATATAGTCTTCAAGCATGCTCTACACTAGGAAGCACCTTTACACAGCGGCATCGTTTTCCTGATTAAATTTCCTCCAGATTCCAGTACTAACAAACATAATTGCAACTACCAGAAGTCATACTTGCAGAATCTACAAATCCAGACATTCTATCTGTTGACGATTTAAATAATAAAGCTACCCCTCTCCTAAACAGCTTAAGCTTTTAATGCAGGAGCATACTCAGGAGATGAAAAGTCTATTTGGATTTTTTTTTCCTTGTGTTAGTCTCTGAAGACATTTAACTTCTATGTCTAGTAAATATGTGTTGACTGTGTTGGAAGTACGGTTTGCTTTGGAAAGTCTTGAAGCAATAAGTGTCTAGAGGGTAAACGTAGAGTCATCTATTGTAATCTCTATATATATCTTTGTAAATGAAATCTGCTGGCAGTTTTTGAGGAATCTAAAATATTGTGCAAGTTCTCTTCTTGCTTGGAGTGAGTGAGTCCTCCTAATATCAAGTGTGTGGCTTTGTCGCGTGTCTTCCGCGATTAGCAACGTCAAGTGACTTCCATGGCATCCCGGGACTCTGCCTTCTCTCTTAGTTGGGAACTTTCGGTTCAGCTATCCTCGCTGGTTTGAGCCGGCATGAGCATCACCAGGAGTTGGTGGTTAACAATCTAGTATGGTGTCAGAGAAGTGTTCAAACCTCTCCCTCTCCCTCCCTCATTAAGCTTTTATATGAGTCAGCAGTTCACGTTCCAGTACTATCTATCTTCATAGTTGCACATCTACACCTACTAATCCAGCAATTTTCCAACGGTAACTTGCACCCAAATACATTTTATACAATTTTATCATTTGCACATGTATAAACCATACAAACAGGAATTACTTGGCCGGAAAAATGCTGAGAATATGGGTAAAGGTAAACTTAACTTGAATCCCAGACAGGCATTGATCCAATAATTCTTTGTAGTGCTGAGAACTCTGGTAGTCTTCCAAGTGCATCAACATGCCGTAATATTTCCAACAAGAAGAGAGAAGTAAAACTCCAGTATTCAGCATGTGTGACCCTGCCTTTCATGTCAAAAAAACACAAATACTTACAGAGAGGAATTAAAACGTATGGGGACACGAAATGCTTTAATATGTTATAGAAGTAACACCAGCCTCATTTTGAACGTGCGCATGGCTCCCTTTTATGCCCTGCAACCACTTGAGCACTCTGTCCAATCCTTCAGCATGTAAAGACCAGCTTTTTCTACTCCACTGCGTACCATGATGAAAATAAAACTTTTATTCGAGATATTCGAGCTTCGACTAGCTAAACAGGAAAACAAATCAAGTTCTGCAGCAAGTAACATGCATTATTGAATTCAAACCGCAATATCCTGTGTATGTACTTTCTATGGTAGATTTTCATATTCTACCATAGTGCGTAGGGTTCTTCCACTTTATTTTATTAATTCATACAGATCGTTGATACTGGAAAATTAGTTTTCTTTCTTCTGTCCCAGCCCGCGATCTAAAAGCATCGCACATATACCCTAGTGCATGTTTTTCAACGCTGAGGGTATCCTTCAAGAGCAGGGGAATTTCCTGACATTACTGATTGGGTATCTTGTAATTCTAATAACTTGTTTTGTGCGCATGCCAGCAACCAATTTGTTATATAATTATAAACCGTCCAAGCATCAATAACAATCTACTGATGCAAGTTTATAAGCACCCAAAGATAAAACAGGAAAACATCTCTAGAACTATGGATGGCGGTGCTTGTTAGATAAGACATAGAACACCTTGGCAAAAACATAATGAAGAACACCAGACTGTTATAACCTGAGGAACCAAGGCTATTCGGGACAAAAAAAAATGAAACTCTAAGGTCCATGACATAACTGGAAACAGAATTAGTTTACTTCCGATCAGATTGGAGGTTTTATGAAATAGAGGAACAGGCATCCTATCTGAATTTCACAAAAATACAGCCTTATTATGTCCATGAGGACCCAAGGCTATTCGGAAAAAGAAAAAAAAAAAAAAAAAACACTATTGCACCAGAAGGACGTAGAATGGATCGAACAAGAGAATGTCAAACGATATACTACCACCAGCTTCTATTCCGCAGAGCAGAGACTTGATTCAAATGTCCAGAAAATCCATAGCCTGGAGAACGTCCACAATTGAATTGGCCAAACCAGTGAGGCCAATTTCTCCACCCTCGTAACTCGCGTGAAGTAACTCCATCCATTCATTAAGGGAGCCAATGGAGCTTAGTTCCCAAGGTTTAACCATTGTCATCACCATTGTTCGGAGAGCATTAGGCAAAAAAACATGGTCGCAAGGAAAATTGAAAGATTCCCAAGCAAAACTTTGAAGTTAAAGTAGGAGGGTAATAGGATTAAAATTGTTCATGGTTCCAACATCAAGTCTAAATACACCATGCTATCCTGTGTTCGGTAAAACTCAACCCCAAGGGCTGGTTAATGAGATGCCTTCAAGCTTATGTATACAAAACCATGTAGTTGGAGCAACCAATGACAAATAGAAAAGGGTAATCAAATCAAAGATCTGGTAGAGAATTTCGTAACATACAGCAATGAGTCTCTGCACAAGAATAATAAGTTCATCTAAATGTTCCCAAAGCAATAAATTCATTTCCATTGAGACTTCAGGACATCTACTAGCTGGTTTCACTCTCTTTTCTCCAGGCACCCAGGTAGTTGGAAGGCTTGATAAATTTGAATTCGATTGTTTAGGCTTTTCATCTGAACCATTGGAAAATAGATCTTTTTTTGTCAAAGCTGTAGTGAGAGCTAAAGTGCAATCAGCAGCAGCCACTGCCAGGCGAGTTGGCAACTCAAAACCCCCCTGCAAAGTGCTACAACTACAAGGATCAAACATTTTTAAACAAAAACATAGGAATGGATTTTCAAAAAAAAATTAGGAGTCAACACAAGCATGTAACACTAAGCTAACTAGTAACATTAAATCAAGAACTTCAGTATACTAAAGCACAAAGACGGCACACAAGCATCATTTGAGCGCTCAGATTGCCTCAGAGGACCAATTGCTCTAATCTCACAATAACCATATCCTGAAGATGATTTTCATCTCATATAATAAACAGCGGATGCTTTGAATTCTTTTCTTAAACACAAATGTTATCTCATCACTGTTGAGACCAAGACAATGGTCTCATCTCACTCTCAGCAATAATTGACGGTTAAAAACCTAAGCCTTACCACAACTTTCACGAGCCCTCTAGCACCACCTAGAATTGATGTTAACAAATAAACAAACAGGTTAGCTGTCAACTTCACCGTCTAACCAAGTAATTTCCGTGACAAAAACAAGCTGCTCAAAAGAAAGCCAGTGAATTCAATGAGCCTGTTTTAATTAGTGTACTGACAATATGAATTATGGTGCATAAGTAAGTTTCACTTGTACCACTGCAGCTTTAAACAATGTGGAAGGTGATCACTAGCAATAATATCTGCTTTCTGCATATTGCAAGGATCTGTAGCCTTGTGTTATTTAACTCCACTTTCAACTTGAACTTGAACTGTCCAAATAAGGTGTATTCAACAATAAAATTGTGTCCCATCAGTTACTTATAACCATCGTTGCTGCCTCTGAGGTGGCAGGAGATACCACTCATCTGAACAACTCAATAGTGCATCTAGCAGCCCATTTTGGCAGTCCGCGACGAGAAGTAATGAAAATGCATACCAAGTAGAATTAAATAAACAAAACAGGGACACAAATAGAGCTCCCGTTCCAGAAAGTGCCAATATTGTGGAATAATAGAGATAATTGAAAGTCTACGAATTCAAAACTAAGTGCCAATCTGAAGGCCTACAGGCTACATGTAAGTACTTTTAGCAGAAGGTAGTCTCATTAGCTTCAAAGCTCAATCTAAAGGCATCTTCAGACAATATCTTTGGACATGGATACGTCAAAACAATTTAACATTTAAGCTTGAGACAAGGTTAATGCTTAACAGGAACAAATGATAACAGAAACTGCCAACATAAAGCTAACAGTCAACATACAGCCAACAGAATAATTTTTCAGAAACAATTCCCACTTAATGTTGAGCCGCTATTTGACTAGTTGCACAAAGTTCACAGGCAAAAGGTTCAGTTCAATTGGCATCAAGTTGCCAAACCTCCAAAGAAGTGACCACAATT
Organism: Rhododendron ovatum; assembly: GCA_019656835.1. Lineage (NCBI taxonomy): Eukaryota > Viridiplantae > Streptophyta > Magnoliopsida > Ericales > Ericaceae > Rhododendron > Rhododendron ovatum. The sequence continues at coordinate 2,631,523 of CM033791.1, forward strand.
AGAGGTATCACATCTGATAAGTAAAGAAATTTATGTCAACCCTGCATATAGATTTGTTGAGGGACAGAACTAGCACTCACGGAACAAGACAATCTGTGCATAATAAACTAGCCAACCCATCACTCTCTCCATGACTCATGCAACATAATAAAAAATAAAAAAATATAGGTCTTAGGTCCATTATGTGAATTTCATAAGCCCACAAGTCCACCTATTAATTTTGCAAGGTGTCAAGTACAATTTAAAAAGATCATAGTAGGCCCAATCCACTCCCTAGGGTAGGGTACCCTAAGGTTTAGGCACTTTCATAGGGTTTTAGGATGCACTTTCCTATTATAGGGTAGAGTCTTAGAGTGCACTTTCCTATTATAGGGATTGGGTACCATGGGGTAGGGTACCCTAGGATTTAGGCACTCTCATAAGATTTTCGGGTGCACTTTCCTATTATAGGGTTTTAGTGGTTTAGGAGCTTTCATGGAGTTTAGGGTTTTAGGCACTTTCATAGGGTACCCTAGGATTTAGGTTACGAGTGTGGACTTGTGGGCTTACAAAACTAATATGTGGACTTCTGGGCTTATGAAATCTCTAAAGTGGACCAATCACCAAATCTAAAAAAAATGCACCGAGACGGATCCAACTGGCTGGTTTTCTTCCACTCTTGGATGAACATTTCTGATCGATCTTAAAACAGAAGATTGTCACTTGGATCTCCTTAACCGAGAAAACCATAGTGATGAATTGTAGAAACTAATATAACCAAACCAAACCAAGCATTAAGTTCCAATCAATTGGGGTCAGCTACATGAATCTTTTTTCTCCAATGAGCTCTGTTAAGGGCCACTTGTTCACTCAAACCAATTAGACTCATATCTTTGCGCACAATATCTTCTCGTTATCATTTTTGGATTCATGTCATAAAGATGTTTTTTTACGTGCTGGTTGTTAGCAACCTAACACACAACTCTCCTCCTTTGTCCGGGCTTGGAACTGGCTGGGAAAGAAAGATAAGACTCTAAGCACGAACCAGGCAGAGTTAATTGTAGAAACTAATATACTAAAACAAATTAAAGAAAAGGGCTATATAAACCATGTCCACATGAAATAGCAGTGTCTCACTTAAACCAGGTCAATACAAACAATCACAAGTATAAAACGACGGAAAGAGGTAAGGCTATTTGAATCCCAAGTATCTCTACTAAACTACTACCACTATCTCAAAACACTTCATGCGGAAAAAAGAAAAAGAAAAAAAAAAGATGAGCATACCAATTCTCGTATTGAATTTTTTAGGGTAAAGCTTCCCTTTCTTTTTTCTTTTCGTATGTTCCTACTCTTTTCTTTCACACGAAAAGGACAAAGAAGAAATATTACATCAACAAACAAATCTTCAGCAACTTGCCATGTGCTCCCCAGTGTGCAATGAAAGAATCCTCCTAAGTTAATGGGAAACCCAATTGTCGTTGTCTAGCAAGGACTAAAGCAAATCAAATATAAACGAACAGCACATAGACTCTATGAAATTGTGCAAATGGATAAGACAACACCGAAATAAGAATAGAGGCTGAAATCTGCACAGAATAAACACCATGTAGTTGCAAAATGGAGTTGGTACATGTGGGCCTCAACAGGCTGTGTAAGAGATTGGTACTGAAAGACTAAACAGCAGCACATTGACTGCACTGAAACCATGATAAATAAACTAAAGATAACTTATCAAATAAAGAGCGATACAGATAGTAAAGACAAGATTTACATTGTTCGCATATGATGGCTCACCACCACATTAGAAAGTTAATGGCACTCTCACACTACCGAAACGAATACAGTTAAATTGAACATAAAAGAGGAGATAGAAAAAAGGTTACAGAAATATTTCCCTCGGACTATATATTCTGGCATCCACCAATAACGGATGTAATCCAATAGTTCCAGCACAATGGGCTCATGACATGGCAGAAGTAGAATAACCACATGTCTTGCATCATTACCAGTCTAACCTCTTGACTTCTCTAACCTGAGCTGCTTTTCTCTAATTACCTCCTATTCAGTTCATAACAATTGGTAATGACTTTACAGTTACAGTTTTCCTCGTCTTTGTATGGGTCCTTCTAGCTATTAATCTAGACTGAACCCACAAGTCTCCTATTTCTCATATTAAGTTGGTATTTACCAATGATAACGCCACAAAGATATGTGAGAAAGAAGCCAAGATAAAGTCACCAAGATGGAACGACAATATCCGATAACTTCAAAAAAAAAAACCTTTTCGGTAGAATTCGAAATTCACTAATGGTCGTACTATCAGGAATTGATATAGTTTGAGCATGAGAAATGAGACTGCAGAGGTAGTGGCAGCCTCACCAAGACCGTTCATCAGAGCATCAGCATGCAACAGATATTAAAGAAAAACACAGAGACAGAAATTTGCTTCAATTTGCAGCTACTAGAATAGTTATCAGATGCCCCTTGGGCTTATAACTTGGTGTAAAACGATATACCTTCCATTGCATACAACAGATACAAGATGTGTGATGCACGAAGAAAAAATCTTGAGTAGTGAAGAGTACTTCTGCTTTAGTCCTGCATTAAGAAAAATTACTCTATCACTCCTACCAGATAGGGGAGACAGCGACGGCTAAAATCTTTCTACAACAGAAACTAAGAAATGCAAATATTTTCTCATGACTAGAAGACATATAACTTCTTTCCTTTGTCTTTCTCCCGCCGCGAGTCCAAAATGTAACTAATGCCTAATCAAAGCGTTTGAAATGGCCAAGAAACGATATCCTTCAACTAGCTGTTCAGGCTTCATTTATCCCAAAAATGCTGCTGACAATACGGTATCAAACTAATTCACGGTATCAAACTAATTCAGACAAAGAAGCATCAAAGACAGGAATTCTTACCGAGTAGCTCGGTTGCGTATAAGGAAACAGAACCGAACTGTATACTGTTGTCTTAATAAACCAGTTGAGCACCAAAATCATATTGTTCTTGTTTCTTAACTACTTAAAAGTTAAAACCAATATCGTTGTACAAAAACAAAACCCAGATACAGCAACAAAACAACAAGCTTCAAAACTGATTTCACATGACTTCAAAATAAACCAGTAGAGCTGAACAACAAAGCTGGATAGAAATTCTTTGGAGGCATCCCGAAGGAGTCTATTGCTAACTGCATCTGAAAAAGGTCGGGCTCTAATCCATGAAATGCAAGTTTGAGTTAACAGCAGCCACTTTGTGCGCATAAACCAGATATTATCTCTGCAGAGTGCAGACTGAACCCTGCCCATGCTACTGATACCCAGATAACAAGAGATGCAAAGGGCATTGACTCAAGGATGTTAGGGGGGGTGTGTGTTTAGCATGACCCAAACCACTGGTTGCTGACCAGTCAAAACCGATGTTATCTATGCTTAACTGTTTCTTTGTTTTTTGTTTTTTTAAGCAAATCTACGCTTCAGTTGATAAACACGAACTTGCAAGCTAGAAAAATATCTGAGATCCAGGTATTTCTAATTTTAGAGCATCTCTTAAGGGCTTTGCAGCACCATCAAAGCCCATTAGTGACTGGTGAGGACACAATAATCAGTTTCTGAAAACGACATAAGCAAGATACAAAGTATAAGATTATCCATCCTGCTTCAGGTACAAGCTCAGACTTAAATAAGATAATACGGCCAAAGGATACTTGTCGAAATGGACACTACCCTTTCAGCCCACATTTTGAAGCAGGCAGGCATCTAGAATATTGTAATTGTTAACTAGCTTCCGGGCTCAAAAAAAAACTGTCTGGGTACTTAATACAACCCCAGTATAATAAACGCTCCAAAAAGGTAAGCGGGATATTTGTGTTCCTATTTAAGTTAATCCACCACATTGCTGAGTAAATGTGGATACAAGGGCAGAAGCGAGCCTTCTGGGAATATGCTGGGAATTACAATGGTTCTCAAGACCACCGAGGCAGAGGAGGAGAGCTCGGGGCAGCCTGAGAGAGAGAGAGAGATGGCAGTGGGGAGTGGTCAATCAGATTATCAGAGACTAATGAATACTCAATGTGCCTTCAATTCGTGTATAGGATGCTTGCTCTACTAGGTGTCAACTCTCCCTTATACACGAGCCTTGGGGGAGCACAGAGCAAGCTTTTGGCCTCATGCCCATCGGTGGACAATGGAGGTTGACATTTTTTCCTCCTTGAGTCTATGTTCAGACTTGGGGCTTTATCATATGACTAACAGAGGCATTTAAGTGATACATGGAGACCCGAATCAAATTACCAAGTTTAGTAGGTATAATGCAGGCTTCAAGGTGCTAGATGGTAGGTGTGATACATCTTCCGAGATGCCGGATGTTGGTCAACGCCCCCTCTCTCCCAAGAACCGGTCAAGTTAGAGAATCGCCAGGGGCGGGCTTATACTTCTTGACAAAACCCTTGCTTTAGCCTCCAAGCCACAAGCCTCCTTAAGTCCCAAGCGAGGTACCTAGGCCTGACCCCGGCCTAGGATGGTGTTGGAGTCGCCTGCGATTATTCATTCAGGACTCATAGAATCCAGAGAGCATTATCGGTGGCAGCTCTCCAGAGCATAGGCAAGGCCTGTAGAAGAACATATCTTTGGAGTTGGGGGTAAGGTGCTCGGTTGCTTTTTAAGAGGTGAGGTGCCCAGTCGCACCTTGGGAGGATGCTAATTGACCGGATAACCCCTTCCTCCTAGGGAGGAGATATCTTTTGTCGGATGGCCCCTCCAGAGCATTTATCCTTGCCTAGGTGTCCCCTTTCCCCGAGAGAGGAAGTATCCTTGCCCAAAGGCCCCCTTCTTCCGTATGGGAGGTATATTTGGCCGGATGGCCCCTTCCTAAGCCTCCAAAAATCAAGAAACTCGAGGGATGTTATGCGGTAAAACAACACCTACAAGTCAAACCTGGAGGACATCAGAGAAGGCAGCCCTAAAGATGCAATTCAATTTGTCACACAAAAGATAATATGGTGGGAAATTTCTGTCAATGAATGCAGATGGACCTCCACAACCCAAAGAAAAGCACAAGTTTCTAAAAATGAACTTTGAAATACATCTTGGTCCAACATAAGTTTACGGTGTTGCATTGGAAAGCTACAAGAATGTGAGAAGCATCAACCCCTCCATATCGGCACCGCTCCAAATTTAACATTTTTTTGTACGACACTGTTACTTATAGGTATAGTTAACATGCACATTGAGTATATAGCGATATTTATGACATAACAAGTAAACCTTGTCAAATACATGGGATCGGCTACATGAATCTTATTTCACCACTCCCTAGTTGAAGACTGGGATATCTAAACCGCTTTATGTACTCTATTTGCGATCAGGTTCAAGGATTCATTGAACTTGCAACAAAAGCTGATACCAAGCTGTGCCTAAGGATATTTTTGAAGTTGGATTCAGAAAGATTAGGAGGAGGGTTGTCCTGCATCCCTGAAAAGGATACCCATGTGGAAGGAAACCCATGTGGAAGGAAACCCATGTTGAAGGAAACTAAAAGTTGCATTTAACTGACATTCAACTGACATGATTTCTATCCTTAGAAACTTCCAAGCACATATAATAAACAAATAGGTAAAAAGGCACTTGTCACATTACCATTATTTTCTAACTGCTTCGTCTTGATCTCATACCCTACAAGACCACGTACTAGCATACACCAGCCAAGAGCAATATAACGATCCTCTTTTCTCATGATGATGCTGGCAAGATTTGTTGCAAGAGCTTGGAAAATAACTTCATCTTGGAAGAGCCAATTAAAAAGTATCATTGCTTTGTTGCCATACTTTGATTCCTTGTATTTCAATGACTGGTAAAAGCTAAAGGGTATCAATGGCAATTCTAAAATGACTAAGAGATCAATAGAACTGCTGTAATAGTAAATAAATAAGACACTAAGATATGGGTGAATAAAGAAAGAACTTGCAATCAGTAAATGGATAGGACAAGGAATGGGCAGCATGCTATCTTGCATGAAAATATAATGCACCCCATAAACCCAACAAAAGAGAAAAGATCAAAGGAAGCGAGAGAAAGAATCAGGAGAGTTCATTTGGTAGCCATTCACGTAAAATCAATGGCAGAAATGATATACCAAGCGGTTCCTTGGGAACCTAAAAGCACCAAAGAAACCTTATCTTGGTACAAGATCCACGAAGAACCAAAAAAGAAGACCTTCCCAACAAAACCAAAACCCTTCTTTCCATCCAACAGCGTGGGACCTTTGGCAGTAGATCCCTTATGGCTTAGAATGGAGTAGGTCTTCCCAGAGTGCATGTTAAAGTTTCTTTATTGTTGCCGTTCAAAAAAAAAAAAGTTTCTTTATTGTTTGAGAGGCATTAAGGTGGGGAAGAGCAGGAGGAACTTTTGGGAAATGAACCCTATTTGTTTGAAGTGGTTAATTTGACGGGATAGGAATCGATCATATTCTTTATGGGCATATAGTCTCAACAGTTCTCTTGCTAGTAATTTGCTTTGTTTGGGAGCCGAGAGTTCAGTCCTCTCAACCAATTTTCTTGATATGATTTCCTCAACAATCATTTGTATGCAACCTTCTTGTTATTGGCCTCTTTTCATATACGGGTGGCCTTGCCGTTATGAGAATTTATTTACCAAAAATACTAATTGAAGTAATTGAACCATTCCATAAGTCAACAGACGGATCGAGCCTTCTTGTTATTGGCCTCTTTTTGTAGATGGGTGGCCTGTCGGAAACTTATTGACTAATAAAACTACTAATATTACACGGCCATAAGTCAACAAAGGTAAGCAATATAACCAGTACTCAATACCTCATACATTTCCAGACTACCAGATTCCATAGTTAATAAGATATCTCACTTCCTGACAGCCAGAAATCAAAATCGTAGCACCTGACTTAAAAGGATGTTGACGATATGAACATGGCATATGTTTCGTAACAAATGTGTCCTTCATCACGTTTAACTAACTGCAAGATGGAATGACAAGTGGAAGTCCAGAAAGATACATACATGTTCAATCATGGGAACAAGAACTCCATCCATTGGCTCTTCCCTCTTAGCTGCATCTGTCACATAAGAGTGAAGAATCCGTAGTGATTCTTCCAAAGAAGCTGCAAAGTAATAAAACCATGTTAAAATCATTTCTACTTCCAATCACATACAATGAGAAAATCACATTATAATGAGTCACTCTCCCTCTCTCACACTCACACATTTACAAGCGTTTTCATTTGTGACTCTCTCTCTCTCTCTCTCTCTCTCTCTCTCTCATGCCTTTCATACCAAAATCTCATTAAAATCATTCCACTTCCAATCACATACAATGAGAAAATCACATTATAATCTTTCATACCAATGTCTAATGGGGAATGGCCACGAACACCATGTGGTGGTGCTCCACAAGCACTAAATCATCACTCACACCACTTGGTGAGGAACTTTATAAAATTGCACAAAAAGTGGTACGACTATGTTTTCTTTAAAAGGGTCGAGAGGGGGCAACCAGACTTAGCTGCCCTCCTAGGGCAGGACTGTTTGGTGGTTGCAAAGTAGTTTTAAGTGGGATGTTCTTCCATTACCAATCACGTGTTGCCACGCAGGCGGGTGTGGCAGGCGTTGTGTCCCACTAGCCCTTGGTGAGGCGATAGTTGCTATGGCTCTTTGGTCATTTCCGGGCCCAACTAATCATTGTAACTAATTGTAAGTCCTATGATTAGCTACAAATACAGAAATCGCTACAAAAACGCACCAACAGAGCTTCTTTGGGGAGCAGAGTCGAGCCGAGAAACGGCGTCCTCCAGCTTCTTGGGGCGGGCGCTGAGCAGAGTGCTCATCGCTCGACCGATCGTCGCCGATACCATCGAGTTGGACTCCGGTGACGTCCACATCGCCTGTTCTTGTTCCATAGTGCAAAAAACACTGATCAACAACCCTAGCTGCTTATCAATTTGAAATTCGTGCGGGTGTTTTGCGAGTGAGGGAAAGATTTTGGGAGCCGATCAGTCGAAACTCTGTGAAACTAGGGTTTTATTTTGTGAGAGATGCTATAACCACACCCTGCCCAAATATACACCCTCTCACAAACAAATCACAAAACACAGGTCTCATACATACTGCACACATAATGTGCATGGGACCCTACTATTATATGAGACGGTGTGTCTTTGAGAGTAGTTTTTCAGTGACGAGCGGGTATTGCCAACGTAATATCCGTTTGGCACATTTGAACCGTTTGATACACTTTTGAACAGTTCAGATTGAAATTCTCTCTCTCCTCTCATCCCAACACGTTCTTTCTCTTCTTTTTTTCTTTCTAAATCTGAACCGTTCAAACACATAATAGATGGTTCGGACGTACGTGCGGACACCACGTAATACCTGGTCGGTACTGAAAAATTTTCCATATTTTAGAGTCTAATTTTGCGTGTGATCGTAGAATATTTGTAACTATTGCATATTCCTTCGTGTACATGCTGTGAACTCCTTTACAAACCGACAGAAAACGACCCAATTGCTGCCCATGACCGAATCTCTCGCTTGAAGCTTCAAACTCCAAGAACTAAAAGCACTAATGCTTCATCCCCTTCCTCGAAAGACTACCCACCAACAAACCCAACTGCAGATTCCATTGAACAACCGATTGAGTGACCAATTCATCTTCGAACAAAACTACAGAAACATCTCCAACCTCCTCCTCTCTCTAACCCGATCAAGAACCCTCCCCAAGGGCCTCCAAGTCCACGCCCACATCATCAAAACCGGATTCCAAGCAATCCCGCTGATTTCCCACTACCTTATCAACTTCTATTCGAAAACCCAGCTCCCACTAGACTCCCAACGAGTTTTCGAAGAGACCCAAGTGAAGTCTTCCACCTCTTGGAGCTCTGTCATTTCTTGTTTCGCGCAGAATGAGCTCCCTTGTTTTGCCATCGAGTTCTTTCGCCGAATGCTTGGTTTCGGTGTTAGGCCCGACGACCATATATTCCCCAGCGCCATGAAAGCTTCCGGGATGCTTTCGTGGCGTGAGTTTGGGAGATCAGTTCATTGTCTTGCTTTGAAAACTGGGTTTGATGCGGATGTGTTTGTGGGGAGTTCTGTTGTTGATATGTATGCAAAATGCGGGGAGATTAGAGATGCAAGGACAGTGTTTGATGGAATGCCGGTGAGAAATGTGGTTTCTTGGGGTGGCATGATATGTGGGTATACTCAATTGGGTGAGGATGAGGAGGCATTGAGGCTGTTTAAACAAGCATTGTGGGAGGGTTTGGATGTTAATGATTTCACTTTTTCAAGTGTAATACGGGTTTGTGGCAATTCTACTCTTCTTGAATTGGGAAAGCAAATACACGGTTTGTGCTTGAAGACGAGCTATGATTCATCGAGCTTTGTGGGGAGTTCTCTGGTTGCTTTGTACTCCAAGTGCGGAGTAATTGAAGGAGCTTACCAGGTTTTCGAAGAGATACCAGAAAGGAACCTAGGCATGTGGAATGCAATGCTTATTGCCTGTGCTCAGCATGCACACATAGAAAAAGCGTTTGATTTGTTCAAACAGATGGAAAGTGTGGGTATGAAACCGAATTTCATAACTTTCTTGTGTGTTCTATATGCTTGTAGCCACGCGGGACTCGTTGAAGAGGGGAAGCATTACTTTGAGCTAATGAAGGTGTATGGGATTGAGCCAGGGGATCAGCATTATGCTTCCATGGTGGATTTGCTTGGGCGTGCTGGGAGATTACAGGGTGCA